>CM069241.1:17772415-18303537 GCA_035582765.1 Acer negundo | reverse complement strand
GTCTTGGAGATTCGAAGACACGAAGCAAAACGAAGCAACCGGAACCAAGTACGAGCACTGTGCGCACCCTAGGAGTGGATTGGGCTGCGCATGACAAGCCCAAACTTTGGTGGGCTGCGCATGGCAGCCTTGTGTGGCCTTATGCGCAGCCCCTTTGTGGGGTCATGGGCTGCGCACGCCCATGGGAGAAGGCCGAAGGATGAGCGTATGGTTGATGGGCCACCTGAAGATCTTGTATTCCTGACAAATTGTAATTTACTTGTTTTTCTAGGATGGGCCAAAATTGTTGCTATTTAATTTATGCTTAAATATTACAATATTTGTTATTGTATGATAACATGACATATAGAATAAGAGTGCCACGCATATATCTCTTTTGGTATGAACATGCATTGAATGATTTAGGTATCTAAATTGGCATCTAGATAACTCGTTAAATCATTCTATGGGATTTAATCACACGCCTTAAATAATTGAGTGGGAGAAGGTGTTTTGGTAACACCTATGGCCTCCAAGGTTAGTTGAGCTTTATTATTTATTGGTAATCCCCCCAAGGGGCGTCCATGAATGGAATTTAGCAACATACTTCCTTACAAAGATAGACTAGACAATGGACTCAAACGAGATCTACTCCCCAAGGAGGGATTTCCGTCAGAGAAAATCGAGGGTCGATATCTTGGTAACACACTCAATGTAATTTTATTGATATCCTCCCAAGAGTTCTTGTCAATAAAATTGCAAGGCTAAAATTGAAAACGCTGGTTGTTATGTTATCAATTAGGTGGGACCTAGTCTAACTAGTAAATGGTGCGAACTCCCAAAAGGAGGCGTAACATTTATGGGTGTTAGATCACCGTTGAATTTTATGATTGAGTTATTTATTTAATTCAAGATAAATATTTAAAAGTGCTTTATCATGATTATTTACTTATATATGTTTTGTTCAGAAATCATGACCCCATCACTTATGAAAATCCTGAAAGATAACACTTTAACCGGAGATAATTATGTCATATGGAAAAGGAAAATTGGATTGTTGCTGCAAAGTGAAAAACATAAGTTTGTTCTAACTACTCCTAAACCACCTGCTCCTAATAATGAATCTAGCATAATGTATAGAGATGAGTATGAGCAGTGGAAGACTTCAGATAATATGGCAAAATGTTACATTATGGCCACTATCTCCGACGTGTTGCAACAACAGCATGAAGGAATGGAGTCCGCTGCCGATATAAAGATGTCTCTAGAGGAGATGTTTGCTATGAAGTCCAGGACGACTAAGAGAGAGGCAGTGACTGCTTTTATGAATCTTAGGATGAAACCTGGACAGGCTGTGAAGGATCACATGATGAAAGTCATAGCACATCTCAACATTGCTGAACCGTATGGCGCTGAGATAGATGGTGAGACAAAGATTGATATGGTTGTCAATTCATTGTCAGATTCCTTTGATCAGTTCAAAATTGGACTACACTTTGAACAAAAAGGAATACACCTTACAAGGCCTGATGCAAGATGTTCAAAGTGCTGAAAAGATCCTTGTGAAAGGCAAAGGTCAAGAGATTCATATGGTTGGTAAAGTTGCTACTGTTAAGGCCCGTCAAAAGGTCAAGAAACAACAGAAGAAAAAGCAACTTGGGCCTATCAAGAAGGAGACCAAGAAAGTAACCAAGATCAAAGGGAAATGCTTCTTTTGTGGTGAAAAGGGACATTGGAAGAGAAATTGCCCAAAGTCCCAGAACAAGAAGGAAGAAGGTAATTTGAATTATCTAGAAACATGCTTTTTGGCTGATTCTACAGATTCTTGGATCATAGACTTAGGAGCCACTAATCATGTTTGTTATTCCTTGCAGGGGTTTCAAGAAAGGAGAAAGCTGAGTAAGAATGAAATCAATTTGCACTTGGGCAACGGAACGTTAGTGTCTGCAAGTGCAGTGGGAGATATTAGAGTTTATTTGGATTCTAGAAGGCATTTAGATTTAATGGACGTTTATTATGTACCTCATTTCAAGAGGAATTTAATATCAGTTTCTTGTTTGAATAAATTTGGATATTCGGTTACTTTTAATAAAGTTTTATTATTAGTAAGAATGACAAAATTATTTGCCAAGGTACATTGGAAAACGTTCTATACTTTTTGCATAGAAATATCTCTCACTCGTTAGACACAGAAATAACCGAACCTAATCATAAAAGAGTAAAATTATCAACAGATGAAACCTACCTTTGGCATTTACGCTTAGGTCATATTAACCTTAATAGGATTAAAAGATTGGTATGTGACGGACCTTTGAGTGACTTAAAGGTTGATGATCTACCAACTTGTGAGTCTTGTTTGGAAGGTAAAATGACCAAAAGGACGTTCTCTGCCAAAGGTGCAAGAGCCACTGAATGTTTAGGATTGATACACACCGATGTATGTGGACCTATGAGAATTCAAGCTAGAGGTGGATATGAGTACTTCATCACCTTCACGGATGATTACTCGAGATTTGGTTATGTGTATCTCATGAGACATAAGTCGGATGCTTTTGACATGTTCAAAGCATTCAAAACTGAAGTGGAAAATCAGCTTGAGAAACACATAAAAATTTTGAGATCTGATCGTGGTGGAGAATATCTATCTGGTGAGTTTCAGCAATATCTTATTGATAATGGGATAGTTTCTCAGTTTTCTGCACCAGGTACACCTCAACAGAATGGGGTAGCAGAAAGGAGAAATATAACTCTTTTGGATATGGTTAGGTCTATGTTGAGTTATTCAACGCTTCCTATTTCTTTTTGGGGATATGCTTTACAAACCGCTATATACATTCTAAACGATGTACTATCTAAGTCTGTTCCTAAAACACCGCATGAGTTGTGGACTGGGCCCAAGCCTAGTTTACAACACTTAAGGATATTTGGTTGTCCTGCGCATGTGTTAAAAGGAAAGACAGAAAAGATGGAGTCCCGTTCAGAAACATGTATATTTGTAGGGTATCCAAAAAGAAACTAAAGGATATTATTTCTATAGTCCTTCAGATCTTAAAGTATTTGTTTCGACAAATGCTAAATTTCTGGAAAAGGACTATATGAATGATTTTGTGCCTAGAAGTAGAATTGTCCTGAATGAGATGTCAGGAGATACAATTCCACGAGAGGTTGCACAACCTAACCCAATTGTAAGTTCCGATCCAACACAAGATCAACAACCTACCATTCCTCGTCGTAGTGGGAGGGTTAGAACACAACCCGAAAGATACATCGGTCCGGGAGAATCAGTGGAGAATCTCCCGGACGACGATGATCCCTATACGTACAAGGAAGCTATGGAGGATGTTGATAGTCGCTATTGGCAAAAGGCAATGCAATCCGAGATTGAATCTATGTTCGATAACAAAGTCTGGTCCCTTGTAGACTTGCCTAAAGGGATAAAACCCATTGGGTGCCAGTGGGTATACAAGAGGAAAAGAGGTATGGATGGAAAGGTGGAAACCTTTAAAGCTAGATTGGTAGCTAAAGGGTATACACAGAAAGAAGGTATCGATTACGAGGAAACCTTCTCTCCTGTGGCCATGCTTAAATCCATTAGGATACTCTTATCCATTGCAGCATCTTTAGATTTAGAGATTTGGCAAATGGACGTCAAGACAGCTTTCCTAAATGGAAGTCTTGACGAAAGCATCTACATGATGCAACTAGAGGGATTCATTGAAAAGAGCCAAGTGGATAAGGTATGCAAGTTGCAGAAATCCATATATGGATTAAAGCAAGCATCCAGTTCCCGGAACATAAGGTTTGATCAAGTTGTCAAAGGTTTTGGATTTATTCAGAATCCTGACGAACCTTGTGTATACAAAAGGATTAAAGGCGACAAGTTGTTTTTCCTGATTCTTTATGTTGATGATATACTACTCATTGGAAACGATGTAGGTGTATTAAAATCAGTAAAAGAATGGTTAGCAAAACAATTT
The DNA here is from genome assembly GCA_035582765.1 of Acer negundo. NCBI lineage: Eukaryota > Viridiplantae > Streptophyta > Magnoliopsida > Sapindales > Sapindaceae > Acer > Acer negundo. The sequence continues at coordinate 18,299,581 of CM069241.1, read as the reverse complement.
GATATGAAGGACTTAGGAGAAGCAAGTTTTATTCTAGGTATCTAAGTAATAAGGGATAGAAAGAATAGAACGATTGCATTATCCCAAGCTTCATACATAGACAAGATCTTGTCTAGGATTTCCATGCATGATTCCAAGAAAGGTATGTTACCTTTCAGACATGGAATCAAGCTTTCTAAGGAACAAGTTCCTAAGAATGAGCATGAAGAGCAATTCATGAGTAGAGTTACATATGCCTCGGCAGTTGGAAGTCTCATGTATGCAATGCTCTGTACTAGACCAGATATTTGTTTTGCTGTTGGCATAGTTAGCAGGTTTCAATCGAAACCTGGACCTGATCACTGGACGACAGTCAAGCATATTTTCAAGTATCTTAAGAGAACGAGAGATAATATGCTTGTATACTCCGGAGGGGATTTGGTTCCCGTTGGGTATACAGATTCTGATTTCCAATCAGATTCTGACTCCAGAAAATCCACATCAGGGGCTGTGTTTACTATTGGAGGAGGAGCAGTTATATGGAGGAGTATCAAGCAATCTTGTATTGCTGATTCCACCATGGAAGCTGAGTATGTTGCCGCATGCGAAGCTGCCAAAGAGGCTGTTTGGCTCCGCCAATTCTTGATTGACTTAGAAGTGGTTCCTAGTGCAAATAAGCAGATCACTATCTACTGTGACAACAGTGGAGCAGTGGCTAATTCGAAAGAACCAAGAAGTCACAAGAGAGGTAAACACATTGAAAGAAAGTATCATCTTTTAAGGGAGATTGTTCAAAGAGGTGACGTGACGATTACCAAAATCGCGTCAGCAGAAAATCTAGCGGATCCCTTCACAAAGGCTCTACCTCAGAAGAGTTTCGATGGGCATCTAGAGAATATGGGCTTGAGAGATATGACACATTTGCTATAGCGCAAGTGGGAGATTGTTAGGATTATGCTCAATAGCAAGAGTGTAACGTTGTAATTAACAATCTTTTTAATATTAATAAAGTGATTTCTGGTTTAACAAATGGTATAGCATTTATAGTTTGTATTATAATTGTCAAAGTAAATAATCATAAGGTCTAAAGACTATGGGAAAAGAAGAATTGTTCGTACATCTGGATATGTATGTGGTAGACACAATTCTTTAGTTAGTCTTGAATAATGTTCACAACTTAAGTTAAAGGTTGGGCACCTTTATCTTGTTAAAGCTGTAGAATTCTTTTGCTAGCATTTGAGTGGGATCTAATGAGATATGATGAGTCTAAAATCATCTGAGTGTCTTCGAGCAAAAGGATCTAGTGCACTGGGTGCATTGAACTGGATCACAATGAAAAGCTTTATCTAGAACCGTCAATAGATAATAGTCTTTTCATTATCAGGACAATCGGAGAGTCTATCTTAATCCTGAGATAAATGATGGACTTATGGTTGCAAGTGATATCATTTGAGTTATCAATGAGTACGATTATATCGCATAGTCTATCCTCGATAGTTTGGTGATATTCATTTGTTAATCGATGAGGACTTCATTTATAGATATGGACATCGTGGCTCCATTTAATTAAATGAGAGTATAATATCATCATATGCATGTTTTGAGGTAATTGGATATTAAATCTCAACGTTGAGTTTTCGATAGTGTCTATTGAAAACATGGCTTCTAGACAAGTCAAAATATCAAAGTTCAAAACGTGGTCATATGAGTAAATATGGTAACTTAGAGAGTTATAGGCGGTCTATGAACTCTTGGCGATTACTGATATTAATCACGAGGATACACTATCTCCAATATGATTGTCTAGGGTATGAATGAGGAGCATCTTCCTTTTCTATCTTTATTTAAGAGTTCAGTTTTAGCTCTTTAGTGGAATGAGTTAAAATTAATGGATCGGACCTAAGTGAATCATTTGTTGATTGTGATTAGGTTATGTCTATTGAAGCTTAAATTTAGATGGCCCGCCAAGATCCCCAATCCACACGGACTTGCATGGATCACTTGATATATTCTACCTGACCAATTTAAGGGTCCATCTAGAATTGCATTTAATATATTAAGAATATAATTTGCACATTATTTAAGTAATGGGCTGCTCAATTATATTAATATATTAATGAAAGACATATGGGCTTGTTTCTTTTAGTAAGAATGGGTCCGGTTCACATGTGGGCTTTGTTTATTTAATGTCCAATGGATTAAATGAAATAGGAAAATAATATTAGGCCCATCTTATATATAAGTGGGGCGGCTAGGTTAAAGTTTTGACCTAAAATATTATTTTGTTTCATTTGTTTTAATTAAATAAGAATTAATTGATTAATTGATTAATTGTTTAATTAAAGAAACAAATCTTTCCTAAAAGTAAAAGACTTGTTTGATAAGTAAATAAATAAATTAGTATTAATTATTTAATCAAATAAGGAGTCTTTTTTTTTATTATTTAGTCAAATAAAAGAATAAAATAAAAGAGTTGGATTAGGGTTTGAAGTCTATAAAGTTAAAAAGAATTAGGGTTGAATTTCAGTCACCCTATATAAGTGACATGATGAAATTCGGCCAACCCTAATCAGATACTACATAGAATTCGGCAACCCTAAAGGAAAAAGAAGAAAAATTCGGCCAACCTATATATATGTTCTTATAGGGTTCGGCCACATCAATTTATTGGTGCTTGAGTTTTTATTTTCTTTCTTCTTCTTCTTAATTCTAAGAGAGTTTTTATTCTAGAGAGAGAAAAAGGAGTGAAAAATTATTCTTTGATAGTATACAATTGCTTAAACATCAATAAGATTGCGTATACGATATCGATCTAGGTTCACGCGAGTTTCGATCATAAGATTGTGAACTCAAAAGTGACCGGAATAATTTTGACATTCTTTTGATTGTTTTGTGACTAACAAAGAAAAGAAAGTATTTGTTTGGTCCATTCACAGGTTTGCAATTCAAAGGAAAGGGAGACCACGCTCCTAGGTGATCCACGTTCGTGCTCGGATTGAAGGTCTTGCGGATTACCATCGACGTAAGTCAATCGGATCACGCGACAAGAGGTAATTTACTTTTGTTGATATATATGCATGTTTATTGATTAAAAGGGTTTAAGGTTCATAAAGGAAAAATTTTAAAAGTCACTAAATCGTCTTTAGTATCGCTTCCGCTGCGTGTAACACTTTTATTTGTTTATTTTTCCCTACACCAGGTTCCATGAAAGTCCTAGGAGGAACCAGTACAAGTATTGCGATTTCCACGAGGATGTCGGACACAACACCTCAGAATGCTACACCCTCCGTAATCAAATCGAAGGATTGGTAAGGGGAGGCCTGCTGACAGAATTTCTATAACCGGTACGGGATATCATCAAGGAGGGGAAACAGGTACAAAACGGGATGCAGAAGGTGACAGATAGAAGGAGGGATGGGGAAAAGGATCTGATGCAGCAGATTCAAATGATTCATACCATTAGTGGAGGCTCCACCCTAGCTGGAACTTCGAACAATTCTAAGAAGAACCACGCAAGAAAAATTCCCAGACTCAACGCAGGTCATGAGATATTTAAGGTCAGCAGTGGGTCTCGTGATCCATTCCACTCTACCAAAATTGTCTTTGCAGAGGAAGATATCTACAATACAGTCCAACCACATGACGATCCCATGGTAATCTCGGTACAGATAGTTAATTGCTGAGTTCACCGTGTCTTGATCGATATAGGTGGCAGCGTCGATATCCTATTTAAGGGAGCTCATGAGCAACTTAACTTGAAGAATTCTTGCTATAACAGTTGCACTTCGCTTTTGTATGGTTTCACAAGGGACTCTGTAATGCCCATAAGATCAAAAATCCTACCGGTGATAGTCGAAAAAACTCCACTTCAGCAGAATGTGATGACAGAGTTCATCGTGGTGGATACCCCATCTGCTTACAATGCAATTCTGGGTAGGCCCTTCCTCTCAAGTATTAGAGGGGTACTATCCGTCTATCACAATGTCTTAAAATTTCCAGTGGGAACAGAAGTGGGAGAAGTAAGAGGGGATCAACAGGCAGCGCGCAATTGTTATGCGGTATCCACTAATCCCGCAGTGCTAGCCAGATAGTGCGCACACGTGGCCAGTGAAGTAAACCCGGATATACCGGAACAATGTCATTATGACATGGAAGAAGGAGAGGTACCAAACATAAACATAAAAATATAGGAGGATGAAGAGCAGGGTTGGACTAGTGGTCATCTTGCGGATCAATTAGAAGAAATACCCATCAAGGGAAAAGATCTCACTAAGGTGGTGAAATTCGGAGGGGGGTTTGATCCCGAAGTCAAGGAAGACTTGATAAAGCTCCTCAGAGAATACAGCGATATTTTTGCTTGGACCCATGAGGAAATGCCCGGCATTCCTCTTAGCTTGGCCACTCACAGGCTGGCAATAGATGTAATTGTCAAACCAGTGAAACAGAAACGAAGACACTTCAATGCCGAATAGAACGCCGCAGTCTAGGAAAAAGTGGATAAACTCCTAAAAGACGGGTTCATAAGGGAATCCTGATATCCCAAAAGGATCGCCAATGTGGTCATGGTAACCAAATCTAACGGAAAATGGCGTATATGTGTGGACTACACCAATCTCAATCAGGCTTGCCCCAAAAATAGCTTCCCGTTGCCTAAGATCGATCAGCTTATCGACTCTACCGTGGGAAACAAGCTTCTAAGCTTCGTAGATGCCTTCTCGGGATACAATCAAATCATGATGCATCCCTCAGATATAGACAAGACCAGCTTCATTACAGGGCAAAGCCTCTACTGCTATAAGGTAATGCCATTCAGACTTAAAAATGCAGGTGCTACATACCAGCGGATGGTGAATAAATTGTTCAAGCAGTAGATAAGAAGATCCATGGAGGTATACATAGACGACATGATTACAAAATCTTTGGAGGCCGGGCAACACCCAGAAGATATAAGCCAAACTTTTCAGGTAATTAGGAAGAACTAGATGAAACTGAACCCCACAAAGTGTGCTTTCAGGTTAGCAGCAGGAAAGTTCCTAGGGTTCATGGTACATGAAAGGGGAATTGAGGCTAATCCCGAGAAGATCAAGGCCATACTAGACCTTAAGGCTCTCACAACACTCAAGCAGGCACAGGGATTGACAGGCCGAATAACAGCATTAAACCGATTTATATCCCGCTCCACTAATAAGTGCCTCCCATTCTTCAAGATTATCAAACAGGGAAAGAAGCTAAAATGGGATGAACAAAGCGAGTGGCTTTCCAAGCCTTGAAGGAATACTTGGCTAGTCCCCCTCTGCTGGTCAAGCCCCTCACGGGAGAAGAGCTCCAACTTTACATAGCCGTCTCAGAAGCTGCCACTAGTGGGACCTTAGTGAAGGAATGTAGTGACGGAATATAGAGACCAGTGTACTATATAAGCCGTGCTTTCACCAAGTCTGAAAAAAATTATACCCTCTTGGAAAAACTCACCTACGCCTTGGTAATTGCAGCCAGAAAACTCCGGCACTATTTTCAGGCACACACTATCACCGATCAGCCCTTACGACAATTCCTCTAGAGACCGGATGTGTTAGGCAGGTTGATTCTAAGGGCCCTAGAGCTCACCCAATTTGACATCAAATACAAGCCAAGGTCCACGATCAAAGCACAGGCCTTAGCCGACTTTGTAGTGGAGTTAGCGTAAATCCGGACCCAATTACCAAGCCCGACCCTAGTTTGAATCTGACCGATCTAAACTGGCCTAAAGATAGCAAGACATGGATTCTATACACAGATGGGTCATCAAGTCAATCAGGATGCGGAGTTGGAACAGTTGTGATAGACCTAGAGGGAGTCGAATGCAGCCACTACTTCAGGTTCGAGTTCAGGGCTACTAATAACGAAGCAAAATATGAAGCCTTACTAGCGAGAATAGGAGTAGCAGAAGCCTTAGGGGCCGAATTCCTCCTTGTCAAGAGTGGTTCCCAATTGGTGGTCAACCAGGTGTTGGGGTTATACCAGGTGTTGGGGTTATACCAGGCAAAAGGAGACAATATGGTAGCATATCTTGCTAAAGTCTGAGAAGTAATGTCGAGATTTAAAGGTGTAAGGATGGAACAGATACCCCGAGAGAAAAATCACCGGGCAAATGTTCTAGCCAAGATCTCTGCTGGTGAGGGATATACCCTACTAAAGGGGGTACCTCTCCAACTGATACCCTGTTCCAGCATAACTAGGGGGGTAGAGATCCTACCAGTCAACCAATTCCCTTGTTGGATGGATCCAATAGCGGACTACCTCCGAAGTAACACTCTACCTGCAGATCCAGATTAAGCACGCAAACTGAAGAGAATCTCTACTCGGTACTGCCTTGTGGATAGATACCTTTACAGCAAAGGGAAATCCCTCCCCCTACTTAGATACCTTCACCCAGATGATACTACATGGGCGCTTAACGAGGTACATTCAGGAGACTGTGGTAATCATGCAGCAGGTGAGACACTAGCCTACCAAATACTTAGGATGGGCTACTTCTGGCCGACTATACATCAAGATGCAAAACAATTCACACAATCCTGCGAAGCTTGCCAAAAAACAGCAAATCTCCATCACCTTCCCCCGGAAAGGCTCTCCTCGATCAGTACACCCTACTTCTTTGCAATCTAGGGACTAGATCTAATCGGCCAACTTCCTACTGCACCCGGCCAAGCCAAACATGCAGTTGTAGCAATAGACTACTTCACCCGATGGGTGGAAGCTAAGGCACTTGTCAGGATAACTGAAGAAAAGACCACCAGTTTTGTTAAAGAGAGTATCGTTTGCCACTTCGGTACCCCGATGGCCATCATAACTGATCTGGGAAAGCAATTTGATAACGCCAAATTCAAAGAATTCTACGAAGATCAAAACATTGATCTCCGATTTGCATCAGTGGCACACCCTCAAACCAATGGATTGGTAGAAACTACCAATAAGACAATAAAGAAGCTCTTAAAGAAAAAGCTCCAACAGAAGAAAGGGTTATAGGTTGAAGAATTGCCCAATGTGCTATGGGCGTACAAGACAACCAAGAGAACGGCAACAGGGGAAAACCCTTACTTATTGGTATTCGGAACTGAAGCAATCTTACCCATCGAACACAAGCTTATATCTTTCCGGATTCAAAACTATGAACCAGAAGATAACGAAGCTAAGTTAAGAGCCAATCTAGATCTACTCGAAGAGAATCAAAGCAAGGTCACTGAAAGAGTAGCAGTATACCAGAGTAAGATAGCCCGACACTTCAACAAAAGAGTGAGGATCCGTAACTTCAAAGAGGGAAACTTAGTTCTTAGGAAGGTAACCCAGAACACACAAAAAAGATCCGACGGGGTCTTTGCTCCTAACTGGGAAGGTCCCTACCTGATTAAAGCAATGCTCTGGGGTGGTGCTTACAAGCTGGAGGACATGGAGGGATACCCGGTAGATCACACGTGGAATGCTGATCACCTTAGGAAATTCTACCCTTAGAAATTCAATTTACATCGGCTGGAATACACACCTCGATTTTACATTGTACTATTTGAAAAATTCAATAAAGTCAGTTATCTCTCTTACATGATTCTCCAATGATCACTCTACAAGCTCCTCTACATAATTCTCCTTGCCGTCTTGGTCGGGGTATACCCTCCTCCGAGAAGCCTGGTGCTAAAGTGGCCTAAGTTGCCTACCAGGACTGATAATTTTTGCCAATACTGATTCACCTCAAGACTAGGAAATAGCCTTATAGTGCTTCTGCTGCCTTGGTCGGGGATACCCTCCTCCAAGAAGATTCTGATATATCAGACTAAGGACCCAGACTCGTGGCCTTAGTTGTCCACCGCATCCTCAACACCAGGAAATAGCCTTAGGGCGCTCCTACTGCCTTGGTCGGGGTATACCCTTTTACAAGAAGGATCTGATACACCAGACTAAGGATCCGGACTCATGGCCTTAGTTGCCCGCCGCATCCTCAAGACCAGGAAATAGCCTCAAGGCGCTCCTACTGCCTTGGTCGGGGTATACCCTCCGCCAAGAAGCCTGGTGCTAAAGTGGCCTAAGTTGCCTACCAGGACAGACCATCAGAAGGATCGGGACACCTTTTCAGGATACTCAGCTCCTTACTTCTCCGTCTCTCTAGGAAAGAATGACATCAATGCACTCCTGCTGCCTTGGCCGGGGTATACCCTCAGCTAGGGAGCCTAGTGCTAAAGTGGCCTAAGTTGCCTACCAGGACAGACCATCAGAAGGATCGAGACACCTTTTCAGGATACTCAGCTCCTTACTTCTCCGTCTCTCCAGGAAGGAGTGACATTAGGGCATTCAAACTACCTTGGTCAGGGTATACCCATCTCTGAGAGGCCTGATGCTAAAACAATCTAAAATTACCTATCAGGAAAGAATCAGGATACCTAGTCGAGATACCTGATGACTTGTTTCTTCTGAAGATACTTACAGCTGAAGCAGGCTTGATTATCAATCGGGATATCCAAAACCTCAAACTGCTGCATACTCATTAAAAACCAACTAAAAAAAGGGATGTGTCCACCTGCTAGATCTCGTTGATGTTTACAACGACTAGTTATAAGATCGTTATATGGCTATCAAGTATCCCGATCAGGAAGCAGGTCTCCAAAGTTAGTTCCATTCGTTTACAAGTACAAAAGTTATGGGATCCATCCAAAATCAGGATCTCTCCTAAGTCAAGATTTTCCTAAAGTCCATATTTTTCTAAGTCAGTTTCCTTCTAAATCAAAAGTGCAAGCAAGATATAATTTGTTTCAACAAATAAAAATCTTTTGTTGGACAAATAGGGTGCCTACCTCGCCACCAACCCTGGTATCTTCTTCGTCGGTAAGGTGAACCGGGTCCTTTGGCATATTGTTGAAACCTGGCCAGATTCTTGGGTTCCTTGTAGAACGACAGTGTAACGGCATTTGTTCATCACTGGACTCGTCCACTTTGTTTCGACCTCTCTTTTTTCCCCGTCGTATTAGAGAACCCGCCTCGGATCCCCATTCAAGAAGATCACCAAGACTGTCGGGTGAAGAGGGCAAATCAGGACTAGGTTCAGAGGAAGTGGGATGAAGACCTGGGGAAGGAACTGGAAGTTTTGAAGAAGACGTCATTAGAAAAGAAAAAAGAAAGCCTGAAAGATTGTTGGGAAGAAGAAGAAAGAAAGAAAAAGGCTAAGATTTTTTCTTTGTTGCTTGTGAATTTGAAAGTAATAAGGAAGGGTAGTTGGAATTCTGGGTTACTTATAGACAGAGACAGTCAGTCACGCACAAAGAAGCCGAAATCGATGAGGAGTTCGTAACCGGTAACGTGCTAGAAAACCATAGTTGATGGGGAGTGGATGACCGGTAACTTGCTTGGAAGACGTGACAATGGCGGTTTTGCATTAATCGTGCCAAAATGACTCGTTTTTGAAATTCGCAAGCCTATCACCATTTGACAAGTGGCTAAAACAAAATGATTACCAACGTATCTAGGTGGGATTTCCTTCCCGGCTATGATACCTAACCGGACAGCTGACAAACAAGGTAGAAAATCCTTCAAGCAAAAATGGAATCCTAACTCCAACCCCGATATGACAGCGGTGTTCACGTTAAGGGGGACTTCTGTTAACCATCAAAATTGGCAAAGGACCAAAGAAGAATTTTCCACCCGGATACAAGGAAGAAGCACAGGCCAAGATACCATCTAGGTACTCCTAAAATGAAGAATACTGGATCTAATCTAGGTACCTACCTCCTCATTCGGAGTAACCCCAACAAAGCCTAGCAATCCCCGATGACCTCTAAAAAGTTCCAACACAGAGTTCAACTCAGAATCCTATCACGGAGCTCAATGGGGTACCCCGCTAGTGCCTTGGACAGGTATCCTGTTACTAGATCAACAGGATACCCCGCTACTGCTTTAGTAGGGTACCCCGCTGTCGTATCATACAGACATCTAGATACAACTTCAGCTGTAATATCCCGCTTCTACATCCAACCGGGTACCCCGCTGCGAGAACAACCGATATCAAGATACCCCGTCGACCAAGCACCTAACTAGAAAACCATCAAACTAGTAAAAGGCGGGGTACACGAGAACCCAGATGAATCCAAATACCTCCTAGGATCCTCTTGCCAGATAACCATAAGAAATACTCACAGAATTATATATCCATATGTTTAGACAGATAGGTCTTGAAGCTCTAAGGCTAGGAGAATGAAACGCGGTCATTCATCTCCCGATGAAAAGGTAGACTCCTTCCCGCCTCTTAAGAATTCCATTCGAATAAAGAGTCCATTAGTATCAGAATTCTCTCAAAAAGGAATCACTAGATTCGGATAATTAAAGCTCCTACAAGGTTGTCTCCTAGAAGGAAGGAAAGTCTTGTGATCGCCAAAACCCTAGACCGAAATCATAGAAGTGCATAGCAAGCAATGAACCTATATATACGACATTATATTCACCAAGAGGGGGATCAAAAATTTACCTCCCTAAATCCTACACTTGTCTTCAGTTCTACTTATCGACAGGCATGAGCATGCCATCTCCATCACCTAACAGAAACCTTGAATACCACCACATATCACCATAGCCTAAATTTCATTATTTGTACCCATGTTTTTATCAATAAAATCGTACCTGTTAATCTTTTCTTGGATGAGTTTTAGTTTTGTTTGACAGAAATCTTTTTGGTATTGAACTACATGATACCCCTCTGACAGGGATCTATCTCAATCTTGGTCCTTAAAGTTGTTATTTGGAGATTCACTCCAGTGATAATTTTCCATTAACAACAATAATAAATAGATCACATATTACACGCATTTTCCTTCAAACCTAAGTAGAATGAAACATTGTCCATGAAACAAGCTAGGAGTGCCGATAAAAGGTTCTCAAATTGGGCGGTCTTGTTGGTGCAGAATTCAAATGTCGGTCAGGATATCACTGATGGATTAGGGTTTTTAGCTAGAGGGACAAATTTGTCTATTGTGTCCAGGTTTGTGACATATACTGCAAGTGCGTGGAGGCTTGGTCGGCCGAGATGTTTCAAACACTGGTTTCTGGCACCTTGATTTGTTATGTCCATTTTCAGAGCAATTTGAACAAGTCTCCTGGTTGTACTTTTCAATAGACTTTCTTAGTCTTCCAGACCATTGATGTAATTTTAGCTTGTGCTCAGGACCTGATAAATTCTTGTTTATACATGCGGCAGAAAGGTTTAGCGGTTTAATAATGTGAAATAGATTGTCATCTTTGCCTACGTCATGTCTAGAGTGTAGCGGTAAATCTTGTGGAAGGATATCATTCAAACAAGGACACAATGATGACTTCATATTGGCTGAGCAACCCATGTTGTCTTCTTCACCCATTAAAACAGTTGGACAATGAAGTTTCTCATCATCAGCATAACTAAAATCTGATTGAACCACCTTGTCATCAAAGCTTGATAGAACCTTAGAAAAATACACAGGATCTATTACAAGATCCACACAGCTATGATTCCTACCATTAGCATATTTCTTACTGGCTGTAGCGAGTGAGCTTTAGGGAAATATAGACTTCCTGATTGATAGAGGAGTAAAAGAGTCATCAACGGGGGAATCATTCGGAACATATTCATTGCTACCAGTTGTGGATCTGTATCCGGGTGAACTCATAACAAGGCTGAGTGTAGATTTATACTTCTTTATGGGTGGCGACATACATGCCTGATCAACAGTGGACCCGAAGGTTGAAACTGTCGTCATCATTTGAATAGGTGTACCAATTGCTGGGGTTTGGTATACTAGATGCGGTACAGACAACTCTTCAACCTGGGTTCGTAACCATTTGTGAAACACAAACACATAACATTTAGGATTCTCTTTATTATGCGAAACGAAGATCTGTAAATCTAAGTCATAAATAATTTCAACTATGGAGCCATCAATTCTAGTATTTATCTTGAACTTAACTTCATCACAATTTAAGCCAAAACAACTACATATCTTCTCTCCCAATGTTTTCAAAGTCTCATTCAATGTGACTGACAAAAAGAAAATAACTTTAGGGTTGAACTGTCCATCTTCCCACTGTCCATCATAGTTCACTATCAACAAAACCATATTCCTAAATCTGTATGCAACAGTTTTAATCAGATAATCAGCTCTTTCATCATGGAATTAAAATTAAAATACATATCATCAATGTTATAAAACGACCAAGGAATTACATTTCGTGTCATTTTATGAATATTAAATTCCATGATCATGGAAGGATCATGGAATGTAATTTCGTGTTGTCATGAGAGGATCATGGAATGTCATTTCATGTCATGGGAAGATCATGGAATGTAATTTCGTGGATCATGGAATGTAATTTAATGTTGTCATAGGAGGATCATGGAATGTCATTTCGTGTCACGGGAGAATCATGGAATGTCATTTCATGTAATGGGAATGTAATTTCGTGTCATGGTAAGATCATGAAATGTAAATTCGTGTCATGGTAGTATCATGGAATGTAATTTCACGTCATGGTAGTATCATGGAATGTAATTTCACGTCATGGTAGGATAATGGAATGTAATTTCGTGTCAAGGTAGGATCATATCTTGATCCAAGCTCATCAAACATCCCCAAATTAGGGACTTGGGGATACAACGATACTGGGAATGCCATAAAAGTACAACAACACAGGACGTCGAGACTAAGAGCAAGAAGACCCTTCTCAATCACTTTCAACATTTGTTATATGAATATGAAAGAAATGAATCATATGTATATTTAGACTGACATAAGCACACATAGGCGGTGAATAACAACAAGACCCTTTTCAATTGAGGGACTTAGGGTTAGGGATACATCGATACAAAGAATGCCATAAAAGTACTACACTGACATAAACACGGGGCGGCGCCACGAAGAACAAGAAAACCCTTCTCAATCATTTTCAACATTTTTTGTATGAATATGAAACAAATCAATCATATGTATATTTAGACTGACATAAACACACACAGGCCGCGAAGAACAACAAGAAGACCCTTCTCAATCATTTTCAACATGTCATATGAAAATTATGAAAAAATCAATCAAATGTATTTACAGTTACGGTTCGAGTTCCTAAGGATACATACTTTTTTTATTAGTAGGGATGGGTTACAGTTCGAGTTCCTAAGGATACATGCCTTCTTTGATAATAGGGATGGCTGAAACAGATTAGGACCGCTTTAATCATAGCAATGAATCCACAACTGGAAAAAATTTAATGGCGGAGATACGAAATATTGTAGGTAAATTATTTTTATCGGGTGCCATTTCGAAGTGTAAGGGTTTGGGAATTTGGGTTAACTGACTTGAATTTCATTTTAATAACATGATGTACAAATTAGATTGCCTTCATCTGATACAAGAAGGAGATGAAGGATCGATTACCCACAAAGCAGAAGGAGTTGGCATTTGAACTAGAGCATCTCGATGAACACCGAGAGCAAGCTGCCCTAAGAGAACAAGCGTACCAACAGCAAGTGGCTCGACACTGCAATAAAATGTGAAAAATTAGGACCTTTAAAATTGGCGATTGGGTGCTACGACGAGTCTTTCAAAACACTAGAGAACAAGAAGCAGGAAAGTTGGGTTTGACATGGGAAGGTCCTTAGCAAATAATAAACGTAAAAGGACGAGGGGTGTACAAGTTGAAAGGCCTCGATGGTCAAGAAATTCACAACAGCTAGAACGCCCTACACCTAAAATAGTATCATTTCTAACCTTGTCTATTTCAATTATTCATATTTTCCTGCCCTTACATTCAATTCATTTACATTCGATACTAACAAGTCGCCAAACAAGAGCAATAATGACAACTTAGTTGCAACTAAGTGCAAAACTAAGCTCACAAAAAACATTTTTTATTGCTCACCACTTAAGAGCTGTCAACAACAACAAGCAATCAAATGATTCATTACAGGAAACCGATTAGTTAATAAGCCCGCACTCAAGGGTCCAAAACGGCACAACATCTTGCACCTAAGGATTCTCAAACAAAATATGAAGTGGATCAGATTCAAACCCCTAATATCTTCCTTCAACATCGCATACTAGGAATTGGGGGAGTAATAATGGGGACAAACGACCTCGTTACACATGTACGCGGTTTTATCTAAGTCATTATGCATGTAAGCAATTAAATGCAATAAAAACGGTCGTGTCGACCTCATTACGCATGTACGTGGTTTTATCTAAGTCATTACGCATGTAAGCGATTTAATGCAATAAAGACGGTCATGTCGACATCATTACGCATGTACGCGGTTTTATCTAAGTCATTACACATTACGCATGTAAGCGATTCAATGCAATAATAACAGTCGTGTCGACTTCATAACGCATGTATGTGGTTTTATTTAAGTCATTACGCATGTACGCGGTTCTATTTAAATCATTAGCATGCACACGACTCGATATAATAAAAATGGTCGTATCAATTATAATGATCAACGGTCATACCAATCCTATTCAAAACAAGATTAGGCGAAGACAAAACAAATGAACTCATTCATTCACAAAGAGAAATCGACTAGTACCAAATAAGTTACAGACGAAGTCGACATGGGAAATTAGAACAGTACTTCTGTCCAACACAAAATTTTTATATGTATTGCAAATTAAAACGAAAATCTAGAAAAAACTGTGTGATTGACAAAACTAATTTTGAGGATCTATCGACTGGAGCACTTAAACCAATAACACCATCGAGGTTCTCGTTAACCTCCCATACACCTTCAATCTGTGCCACCTCTCCCGCGGTCAGCGATACCTCAGCTCTAAAATGTTCAAGTTCTGCCTAGTCACTGATCTCGATTTGCATCGATTGAGGATCCCATTGCATATACTTGCCAGAAAAATATTCTTTGAAAAGTTCCACCCTAGCAGCACACATATCATCGACTAAGATGTTCAGAAGCTGCTCGTTCAAACTAGCAACTTGTCGCTCCAACCTCGCGATCACCTCATTCACCTTCTTCAACTCCTAACGGTGTAGATCCTACTCTTCCCTCGACATCTTCAGTTCCTCTTCCAAGGCTAGGTTTTTTTCCCTCTATCTATTTATTAGCTTTTTTGAGCATGTCTCCTTCTTTCTTGAGGGTATCATTGGCCTTCTGGAGCTTTACGCATATATCTCTAACAATCTTGTTTCAATCGTGAAAATGCACCTACGTCTGCAAAGCCTACAAAACGAAAGTTGCATCGTGAGTACTTAGCATGAAGAGAGAAACTTTGAAAATGAATCAACTTACTTGAAAAGCTGAGAGTAAACCGGCATCGTACACCTCTTATATTTTCTTCCCCTTGAGATATTCCTCATCAACAGGAAATAGAAGGGTGCCCAACTTCTTCAAAAAACCACCTATTTCCTTGAATGTCGATACTCCGAGGGGGAACATAACCAAGGTTGAATCAGGCTTTATCGACATGATCGTGGTAAACTTCCCCTTGGGGTCAGCTTCGACGTTCTCTAGG
The DNA here is from genome assembly GCA_035582765.1 of Acer negundo. NCBI lineage: Eukaryota > Viridiplantae > Streptophyta > Magnoliopsida > Sapindales > Sapindaceae > Acer > Acer negundo. Next base: position 18,284,105 of record CM069241.1, on the reverse strand, counting down.
GGCTTGACATCAGACATTTTCCTCTTCTTTTTTGTCTTCAAAGGACTTGATTTTAGAGAGGAGACAAATGTCGACTCCTCATTCTCGACCTCTTTTACCTTCAATTCTTCTGCCGCTTTCTTATTCTTGGCATTTGCAGCCACCCACTTTTTGTTCAAATTTTTCTTATGAAGCCTCATCGCTTCCGTCGAATCAGGCATCTTGAATTTTGCGTTTGACATTGATTTGTCTATGAAACGACGTTTAACATCAGATATAGGAGTTAGAAATCTCATACCACAAAGTATCTCAAAAATTCTCCTAATCCAAGCATATGACACAAGGTCTATTACGAGAGGGTATGATGTCCGCAGGTCATTCCACATCGAATGAAGCCACAAGGTGCTAAGCCTAAGATTACCTTCTTGCGACAACACCCTCCAACTCTTTTTTTCTACTGGAATTGCCAAAATATTATTCGTACGATCGATAGGATCAAAACATGGCAGCTTACTCTCCTCACTCACTAAATCTACAAAGGTAGACAAAGTTATTAACACTAGGGAGAAACTCAAAAATTACTCTAAATGACATTCAATAGACATTCACCAGCTTGACTCCAAATTGAACGACACTTATAATTCTCTTTCCCAAAAGGTCCATCAATTAGTGGGCCCTAACGAAGAAGAAAGTATATTTCCATCCTCGATTGTTGGTTGTAAGGTCAATAATGAGTGGAGCAGTCTTAGACCTTTGAATGAACAAGAATCGAACCCTGTCATTCACATGTTACTTCAAATAGTAATTGTACAGTAAAGGACCTAACCTAAAAGTCAACCCCTCCTTCTCACGAAGAACAGTTAGGCCTAAAATAACTCTCCAACTATTTGGCATTAACTGGCTGAAGGCAATATCATAATACACTAGTAGCCATCGAGCCAGAGAAGGAACTGGAAATCTAAACCCTTGTATCAAGTTGTACTCATAGAAGCACGTCCACCTAGGAATTTCCCAGTCAGCCCGTTCATGCTCTTTTGCTGCGCATAGTTCGACGAATTCAGGAATCCCATACAACATCTGTAGGTAATCCATGTCGTCGTCTCCAAGCACACTCCCTAGGCTATCTCTAAGGAGAATCCTCAACAGCCTACCCGAACAAGATGACTCTTTGACATCTATATACTCTTAGAATTCAACCCGTTGTGCAACGGCGCATATAACTTCCCTCTCTGACATGCCCTATTTATTTATTACCGCTTGATGTTCCTATTGTCAGGGTCGACCCCTCCATCGACTTCACCTTCCAAATCACTAGAGGTCCAATTAACGATTGGGTCTAAAGTCGTATCCTCACTCGACATATCTCCAAAAACTGACAAATGCAAAAATAGCAAAAGTCAATCTAACAAATATTGAAATCTAAAATCAAAACCTAGGGTTTCTACGGGATATCAAAAACCTAAGGAGACATTGAGATCAAGCCAATTTGACAAAACCCCAGCTAATCTAGGCCGAACGACTATCTAATTAAGCGTCCTATAATGATGTAATAGGCTTATTTCACAAAGTATCATCCAGACACGACTAATCCAATTGCAAGCCCAGCATTCAAAATAAAAGAGCATAAAACAAATAACACAATATTTCTAAATAAATTTTCAAGTATAAGCATTATTAGTTCCCTACACATGCCTGAAAGTAAGTCGGGCAAGCAAAAAACAATACAAGGCATGGATTCCATCCATCGCAATTAATATTTTGAGATTCAATGAAAACACAATAGAGATGCATATTTTTGGACAAAATCCTAACATGGATAATCTTACTAGTTTCCTACACAAAGCAATAAAACTCATGCGAATAGACGACAAGCAAAAATGGGAAGAACTTTACGTACCTTTGAAAGAAATCTGAATAAAAATCGACGGGAAAGCAACTGACTATGACGAAGATTCACAGAAATCTTAGTTGAAAGGCAAGTTTTTGGAAAACAAAAGTAATTTTTCGTTGTAAAATTCGAATGCAGAAGTAGAAAACTTAGTGGAGAAGTTTGGTTAATAAATCAATTCTTAACCGTAGATGCCACGTGTTATAACCGTTATGGTTGCCCACCAACTAGAGTAACTCTCATGGCTAGTTTAAAATTCAAATTTAACTAAGTGCGTTAAAAACAAGGCATGACTTCAGCTCTAGGTAACTAAACCACTCCAGTCCCATCGATTGGACTTCCCACTCTCAAAAGTATACGAAACATTCAAAAGGCGAGTCATCACAAGGATAAGTTAGTTGTCAACTACTCGATCACCCGTCAAATCTATGTTCGACCCGATAAAGGAAAAATACAAAGTGTTGCGACAATATTATAAAATGATATCTTGTCAAACTTACATTGGACTCGACAAAGAAAAATGTTTTTTTTTTTCTATATGTCCCTCAAGCATGTGAAAGAATCGACACCTTGTCGAATCCATACTAGATTCAATAAAAATCACTCTCTAATTCAGCGAACCCTTCTTTAGATAGTAGGGGGTAAACTGTGGTAGCAAAAAATGGCCTCTAGACCCAACTACTTAAAGGCTCAAACTATTCAGGTCTGGATTTGGTTTTGGTCCATATAACATGGGTCAACCCGATAAAACATTGAATCAATAATTGACTTAGTCGTTGATTATGAACTGAGTGTGGCATTTGAAAGAGATAACACGATGAGTTTGAATGGGTCTGTGATGTTGTATCCCACCAAATCCGGCCAAGATTTCAGGTATCAAATACTCCACGAAATCATGAACCAACAAATCCCAACACCTATAAAGAGGATAATCCTTTTTACGAGAGTTCTCTCATGGCTCACTGATATATAAAAAAAGCTCTAGCGTGTTGAAGCTCTAAAGAAATAGGAACTCCGGTCACCAAAATCTCTATTTTTCTTTCAATCATGATCAATCATCACTTAAACGCTTAACCCAAGCATACCTAAAGTTAAGAAGATATTTCCCCCTTTCAATTCTTTCATTTTCTCTCGTTTTTTCTGTTGTCTCCATCATTTTACGGGTTTCGAAGCATTTGACACGACCGATTCGACAAGTTAGAACCAAATTGCTTAGGCCTAACTTGAATCCGACCTGATCCACATCAATTGTAGATCTACCATCTACAGTGAAATACTTTTATTTATAAACCAATATTATTACATTTCCTTATATGTTCTCTCTGTAGGAAACAAACATTTGAAAATAGCATTACAAACATTTGAAGATAACATAACACATGAATTTATTATAATGCATAAGAATTCCATTACAAGATCTTCAAAAAGAGAAGAGAAAAGTGAGATAAATCACGTTATCTACTATTATTTATTTTAATTTTATTTTTTATAGTTTTGAATAATGCTTGATGAGTTATTTGTGGTCTATCTTTTAAGAAAGACAAACCTTGATGAGTTATTGTATCTGGTTACATTTAATAAAGAAGAAGAGCATAATATTGTAGACATTATTGAATATTTTGTGGATATGATCGATGATGATCATCAATTCTATCCTTGTTATTTCTTCCTTCTCTTACATGACTCGAGATTGATGTTAGAACCAGCAGAAATATTTTTCTCAAAGATCAACTTGGCAATCATAAATGTCAATCCTCTCTCACAACAACACAGTCACACAACTTTGTTAGATATGACTTGTATTCCCAATGGTTATTGAACAATGATTCAACCAATGCAGAGACTTCCTGAAGATATGAGAACGTTTGAAAGTATGAGATCGTGTTTGAGGGAGGCTTGAAGACCGAAGAAGAATATAAGAATCGGATTTTGAAAGGAATCGCGGCGTAGGCGTAATGCATAGACAATGGCACGGACTGCAAACAATTCCAGAGGGTACACATGGTGTAGACCTCGACAGAGGCAATGACGCAAACCGTGGTATTCTGAGTGTCATCTCCAGTGGCTTTTCGCGATGTAGGGTGCAAGTTGCAAACCGCGGCCCAGACTGTGGTAACGGCGTATTTTGCACAAGTCAATCTAGAAAGTTACGTGGAAAAAGGAAAGGTTTTCTTCTGGGAAATTCTTGTGCATAAAGGAGTAGGTCTTTGTGTTTGAAGGAAAATGATTTCTCTTTATATGAAAACTTGTGCATAAAAGGAAATAGTATTTATGTGAAATAAGAAAGTCTTTGTATGTATAAGAGATGGATTTTCTTGTAGGTTTAAACTCCCTATAACTAGTATAAATATATCATAATAACTAGGTTATTATGTGTGTTGAGTGGAGCAAACACCTATGAGATCTCTAAGAGTAGGCATTGGGTTGTAATTAGGTTTGGGGTATTAGAGAGAGAATCTTGAGTGAAGTTGTAATAATTTTCTTCATAGTGGATTGATCTCTTGTTGTCTTGACAGCCCGTGGTTTTTTCCCAATTCGGGTTTCCATGTAAAATCTTGTGTTTGTGTGTTTGGATTCATGCTTTTTTTTCTTCTTATTTATTTTTTTCTTCATTGATATTGTTGTTTGTTTGTGCTATTTGACAACGCTTCCGCAGTATTCGACATCGAGAGCTAACAGACTTGAAGGTCAATACCAGCTAGGGTTACCGCCCACACTATACTCTTAACTTAGACAATGGATCCACAAAAAACTGTTGTGATTTCATGATTCTATAGGTGCATTTGAAAATATCATCCTATATAGGCCCTTTTTGACATAGTTTTTAGAAGGCTTAAAAGAGCTATAAATAAAATTTTGATAAGTTCAATGAAATGTATGTATAAATAAAATTTGAATACTTTTCAAGTACTATAACTATTTATCCCGATTTTGTTAAATATGAAGACATCGGAAAAATGGGCGAAATATAGGAAAATTCAAGATAAATAGTTCTAATGTTTGAAAATTTTCAAATTTTATTCATAGGTACATTTCATTGAACTTATCATTCATAAAAAATTCAGTTTAAAATTTATAAAAATCAATATGATTTCATCAAGATCCTTACCGAAATTAAAATAAGGGATCTATAATGACAAACTCACTCTATATTTGTATATCCATCAAATTAAAAGTTTTACCATAATTTGTGATTCCAATATCCTGAGTATCACGACCCATGTGAACTCATTTTAATAGATCTGGATCTATACTTTTGAATACGTGAAAATTTCATCTGATTAGTTAATGATGGTGATTATATTATTAATTATCACTTAATAAGCAATAATTATATTACTTAGTGATCGATTGATCCCTAAATCTAATTTATGTGCATTGTTATTGTCTTGATGTGAATTACTAATCAAAGCTTGTATTATTTAGGTAAGTTACATGAATGTTAGGTAGAGATGCACATTTTTCCCCGGGGCCCCTATTTCCCGTGTTCCCATCTCCATTTAGGGAGTTTTTTTTTTTTTTTTTTTTTTTTTTTTTTGGGGAAAATTGGGGGGGGGGCATGATGTGGGTGTTGATTCATCCCCAAATTGAAATGGGGGAGGGGTCCCCATCCCCATTTTCCCATTTTCCCCACAATTATATTAATGGGGATGGGGATGGGGATGGAGGACCTCCCCCCAAACATTTTCCCCATTTCCCTATTTCCCCCAACCATATATAAATATAATTATAATATATATTTTTAATTTTTTTTTATTTCTTGAAAACCCTAACTCCCTAATTATATATACACATTTTATATAAAATGCACTAATGAATTTTATTTTGTATTTGTAATTGAATGTTTGTGTTTTTAGTTTGATTTGTAAATTTTAGTGAAATGGAAAAATGGGGAAATGGGGAAAACGGGAGAAATGGGGAAATGGAAAAAAACTGGAAAAACCGAGGAAAATGGGGAATTAGGGATGGGGATGGATATAGGTCACCCCAAAATTCTCCATCCCCATTTTTCCCAAATGGAGAAATGGGGAAAGGGTCTGAAAAATGGGGATAGGGATGGTGGAACCTATATCCATCCATCTATATCCATCATCATTCCCCAAATGTGCATCTCTAATGTCAGGTGAGTTAGTTTTACCACATTTTGTATTAGTTAGGTCTTTCAAGCCCACACATTAAAAAAAACAATCTAGTCACTGAAAATTTAATAATAATACAAATTCAAGAGTTCTTACTAATTAAACTTTTTTTTTAACAATTACAAATAATTCCAGATTTTGGGAGAGGAACACGACTCGATTACACAACCTCGATAGTGTAGATGTGAAGAGCATACCACTTACACGATCTTATCCCGTCACTATTTTTTAATACCTTGGTACTTGTTAATGTAATCCTTAATAATTCTGTGCTTTTGAAACACTTTCTAAAACACTGCACAACATGTTTGTATATACAAAGTTGGTTGTAGACCGATCAAATAATGGAAATATCAACCACTTTTTAGGGGAGTGTATTGGATTGGGATTTTAATGGACAATTTTAGGGTGTAAGGATTTTATGGATTTGCAAAACTATTAGGATTATTAGAATTGTTAAGATTATACTTTTAGGATTATTAGAATTATATGGACTAGATTTTTTGGATTCTGAAAGAGTCTTTAGACTCTATTTATAGACTATTAGGTTTATCTAGACTTTATTTCAAAACTTTTTGGACTTTTAAAAATATGGACTTTCAAGAGTCAATTGTAATATTCAATTTTCTCCCTAAGTTCCAGTACTCTATAATCTTGTTGAGGGCAGTCACTGAATACCAAAAAATTAATGAGAAACATATATAATCTATGAAGAGAAGTAATAAAATTTTAAAATACCACTAACCAACACATAACCTTCAACTAGTTCGGTGACCATTTGTGTAGAAAAAAGCTGAAGCAGCCATACAGAAGCAAATAGATGCTCAAGAATTCTATTACTGTGAAGTAGCAAAACACAAATTTAAAAAAGACAAAACTCAAAGACCCAGAAAAAGTCATCTTTGAAAAACGTTGGTATCTCTTCTTAACTGATTAACAAGGTAACAGCTTAAGAATGACCAAAGAATGAAAGAATCTTCGGTCTAGCTTATATAAAACGTAAAGTATCCAAACCTTAAAAAATAAATAAATAAATAAGGTTACTAGTTACAACATTTTTGTTTTTCTAAATTTATCTTCACCACTGATCGTACAGTTATGTGCACAATTACAAACTCAAAACTCACAATCTCTTCATTTGGGTGAAGAGATGTAACAAATCAATCCCGTCTTGATTTGTAGTAATTTCAAGTTTAGAGCAAGAAAAGATTCCAAATTATTTGGTATTATAATATCTAATTAAAAAAAAATTAAACCAATGTGAACATAAGACCAATTTATGCTTTTCTCGTTACTTTATTTAGGCTTTATTTAAGTTAGGATTTATGCCATCAGAGTTGTTTCTCAAGTTTAGAAAAGAACTCGAGGGGTTTCGAGTTGGTTTCAATTTTGAGATTTCTTTTTAAGGCTTTTGCACAAAAAAAATAAAAAAATAAAAAAAATTGTTGTTTGTTTGGTCTATATCTGGTTTGGTGCTCTTAAATTTTTAATTGGCTTATGATATTGTTGGAATCCAAAATATGTAGACAAACCTTTGGAGAATATTAGGTTGAGAGGTAATTACTAGTGGAGAATTGTGATTGATTAGGATGTGTGCTTGTTTTGTGTATCATGCTTGTGTACTTATAATCTTGAAAATGAAGAGAAGACTCCAGAAGTGTTCTTGTTGGAGTTTCATATAAGGTTAATAAAACATAATGTTAGTAAAAAGACTAGAAACCTAAACCAAACATTTTGACAACAACCTATAAACCAAAAAAGAGTGAAGCAAAAGAAAAGCTGAAGATGATTTTGATGAGCAAGAGAGAAAAGTCTGGAAAGTATTGAGGTAGAGTGCAAGACAATTTTAGGTTCAAACTATTTATACATATCACTAAAAAGTCTAGAAAATCCATTTTGTTATGAAATCCTAAAAATCTTGATCTCAATCTAATACCACCAGACAATTTGCTACCCCTTAATGGTTTAGATCCAATACCACAAGACAATATAGACTTTTAAAAAAAAAAAAATCTGAAAAGTCTAGATCCAATACCACAATACAATATGAACTTTTTAAAAAAATCTTTAAAGTCTTGATCGAATACCACCGGACTTATCTAACTTGCTAAAAAGTCTCAATCTAATACCATCAGACTTTTACTTCTCCAAATTATCTAATAAAATCTTGAACCAATACACCCGTTAGTCTTTACTGGACATGAATTCAAAATCAAATATCTGTGATAGTGATTGAGGCATAGAGCAGCAACCAGCCAAAATATATTGATAAAAATGAAAATCAGCATGTGAGCTGTAGTAGACCTCAATTATTATATATTATAATAATTGATATCAAACATCAATCATTGATTGATCGTTAACTTAATTTGTACATTTCTATATGTGGAGTGTTTTCTTTCTGGATCTCAACTCTTGTAATCAAAAACATTAATTTCTGAGAGTTCAAACACACAAAAACTAGAAAATTAGCTATGAGTTGACAAAATATTTCAGGATTTTCATTTGGTTGATTGCTTAGAATTAGAAAGATGGATTCTACAAGAGATGATTTGGTGGATGCAGTGTTTCCTTTATTGAAGCTTTTGTCAATGGCACTCATAGGTCTGATTATTGCACACCCAAGAGTCCAATTAGTACCAAAAGCAACTTTCAAGACACTTAGCAAGCTTTTGTTTATGTTATTCTTGCCTTGCTTGATATTCAACAACTTAGCTCAATCCATTAGTCTCAAGAATTTGCTCCTCTGGTGGTTCATTCCAGTGAACATAGTTGTTAGCACAGCTATTGGTTGCATATTGGGCTACTTGGTGACACTCTTTTGCAGGCCACCGCCTCAGTTTTTCCGGTTCACCATCATCATGACAGCGTTCGGGAACACGGGTTACATCCCTCTTGCAGTTGTTTCATCTGTGTGCCATAGCTCAGACAATCCATTTGGTCCTTCATGTTATGCTTCTGGTGTTGCTTATGTCTCTTTCACTCAGTGGGTTTGTATCATTCTTGTGTACACTCTTGTTTATCATATGATGGAGCCTCCATTGGAGTATTACGAGATTGTCGAAGAAAAACAAGACGATGATGATGATGATGAATTAGAAGGAATCAATGAGATTGTTGAGGAAATTTCTGTTAATGATCTGAGTAGGCCACTGCTTGTTGAAGCAGAGTGGCCAGGGATGGAAGACAAAGAAATTGAGCATTGCAAGACACCCTTTATCGCCAAGCTTTTTAATAGCATATCAAGCATGTCTCAAATTCCTGATCTTCATTCAATGGAAGAGGGACATTCACATCCCAACAGCCCGAAATCGATCAAGTGCTTAGCAGAGCCTAGGATGGTTAGGAAGATCAGAATTGTTGCCGAACATACACCAATTCGAAACATTCTTCAGCCTCCAATGCTTGCATCAGTGTTGGCAATTCTTGTTGGGATAATTCCAAGGCTATCGCCTATTGCTTTTGGCGATGATGCTCCACTTTCGTTTATCACAGACAGTTTAGACATCATGGCTGCGGCTGCAGTGCCTTCAGCTATGCTTATTCTTGGAGGAATGGTTGCTGAGGGTCCAAACGAATCGAAGCTTGGTCTTCGAACCACGATTGGTATCATTGTTGCAAGGCTACTGATTCTTCCTCTTGCCGGAATTGGGGTCATTTTTCTGGCTGATAAATGGGACCTTTTGATCCCTGGAGATCAGTTGTACAGGTTTGTGTTGCTCCTGCAGTACACAACACCAAGTGCATTGTTGTTGGGAGCAATTGCAAGCTTGAGAGGATATGCAGTTGGTGAAGCCTCAACACTCCTGTTTTGGCAGCATGTTTTTGCCATATTTTCTCTTGCATTTTATATAGTCCTGTACTTCAAGCTCTTGCTTTCTTATATATAAATTTCCTTTTTCAGATTGGACTTTGGAGATATTTATGTTTTGTTGCTTGTTTGTTTGTTTACAGATTTGTTATGGGTAACTGGGAATTGAAACTTTGAAGGTTTTCAACACTTGATTTCCAAATTAAAACCCAACATTTGATTTTCAACAACACATTAAACCCACACAAATTCTATTACCTTCCTAATCCGACGAGTTCCGGTGGTGGATGTTAGGTAAATAAAAAGACTAAATTAGCCTTCTTCCATAAGACACTGACGGTAAGCTGTTAAGTGTGTGATGGCAAAAAACCAAGCCTGTTCCTAAAATATCCATGTCCGGTTTGGTATCCCGGTTTTTTTGGTTTTTTTCTTTCTAAATTACTCGGTTCATACCCCAGGTTTTTGAGACACCGTTATCCATCCGGAGAGAGGTATCCACTTTTTACAATTTTTTTTTTTTTTTAAGAAAATAAATTTAAAATTTCTTTAACAGGTTAAAAACTACTAATAATTTTTTTATAAATATTTGATAACACATATGTATTAATAAGTTTAAATGTTTATTAAAAAATAAATCAATCTTTTATTAAAATATATATCTATGATCGGACCGTTTTGACTAAAGAAATATCCTAAAAACTACTTTATCAGAAGATAAAATTGCATCGGAAGGATAAAATCATAAGTTAACTGATAGTCAACCAATTGGTAGGTATTTTTCAAATTAGATTTTTAGCATTACTCGTTTTAAATATCAAGGAAAAAACCCGGCAAAACCGGGTTCAAAGTTTGTGTTTTTTGTCGTTAGAATCTCACTTCTCTCTCTGTAATTTTCTGCGTCATTTACACAGAGTCAGAGAGAGAGAGAGAGAGAGAGAGAGCTATCTACTTTTTGTTCGATTTTTCATTATTGCTTCGAAATATTTGTGGGTTTTTGTTATAATAAATAAAGGATCATCACACGCACTCAATCTCTTGCTTCGTCTAAGAAAACACACCACCAAAAAGGAAAACCAAAGTAAAAGTTTGTTGCTTTGCTTTCCTTCTGTTGTAGAATATCCCATTCTCAATATCTCATCCTTGTAAGTCTTTCTCTTATTATCATTAATAATTCTTCTTCAAACATTTAAATCAATGACAAAATTGCACTTTTGTTTCATTTGTCAAGTTGATCAATACAGTATTGTGCATTGACATTATAATGGGTCTGTATATCTCTCTCTCCCTCTCCCTCTTTTTTCATTGACCTGTATGAGGTCTGATCTGGGTTTGATTCTCATGTTTTTGGACATTTTCTTCAATTCTGGTTTCTGGGTTTTTTCTTTTGTGAATTCTGATTTTTTGTTTGTTCTCCATCCATTTTGTGGTTTGTACAATATATGTATTTAAGAAAAAATAAATGTGGGCGTGCTTTCATTTTCGGCTTCATTATTGTTTTCATCTTTTTCTTCACTTTGTTTTTGGCCTTTTGCTTTCTGGGTTTTTGACTTGAAAGCAAAATCCATCATATCTTTCTATTTATGGAAAAGGCGCCTCTACTAGTAACTGTTTTTCACTCTTTATTTTTGCACTGTTGGGCTTGTTAATCTATAGTTTTTTTTTTTTTTTTTTTTTTTTTGTAAATTTGATGAAGCTTTTTTTATTTCTCTATTGACTAGTGACTATTTCTTCTTTTAATTCTGGTTTTTAATTACTGCTCTCTCTGGTTTTGGTTTTTATCTATTTATTTATTTATCGATTTTGGATACATACTTTCTTGATTGTGGTATGCTTACTGTACCTTTGCGTTCTTGATTGTGGTATGTTTACTGTATCTTTGTTTGGCACCCAAACTCTTCTTTTATTCATTTTAGTTGGGATGCTTTGTGCCTTTAAATTTTTGTAGTTCATTTAATTTTAGTTTTTTTCTTAAATTTATTTATTGGTATTTTGCTTTCTGGATTTTAATAAATTGCTCAAAGGTTGGCTTTGAGTTTCACTTATGTAAACTATTTTATTTATTTATTGTTTAATCTGAAGGATGGGGGATCATTTTGTGTTGCTGGTGGATCGGTTGCTGACTGAATCCACCATTGAAGCCGCTATTGAGAGCAGAAACCGGTTGTTGAATGCCACAACATTGACAAATATGGAAGAGGTTGCTTCGCAGAGGACGGAGAAGGGTGTTGGTTCATCTCCAACCAAATTGGTAGAATGTAGGATTTGTCATGATGAGGATGAAGATTCAAACATGGAGATACCTTGTTCTTGCTGTGGCAGCTTGAAGGTAAGTTGCTATTTTCTATGTTTATTTGGTTCTTTTTGAAAAATTTCTATGTAGGCTTCTAAAACTCATGATTTGATAATAGCTTGGATTATAGTTGAGTGCATGTGCAGATCGTTGAAACCTTAAGAACATTTGACTGGGAAATTTTTGCTTAAGAACATTTTTTTTTGTATAAGTTCTGATAAACCAGAAGTGTAGTAAAATTATAATAGATTTCAAAATTAGGGGGTTCCAAACACACTGTTGATGTATTACTGTTCATCTTTTAGACATTCTCTAAATATCTGTATTCTTTATGGTTCCGGGTATCCAATTCCCAGCATTTTCATCATACTTCAGCTCCTCTTGAGCTATACCTACACTCAGAAGAGCCATATTATATTCTGATTGTAGAAATTTACAAACATTATTGTCCTAGAAGTCCTGTAACTACCTTTTACTTGAATTTGTCAATCGTAGATGCTAGATAATTTGAATCTGGGTGCACAGTAAAAGCATATGTTTAATGAATGTCGGTAACACTAATGGTAGGAGAAATAGTATGCAATGAAATGTTTTCTTCAGTTTTTACAAAGGATTTTTGACAAAGCAGTAATCACTTCTAGAAAGCAGGACGTATGCCAGGACCCGTTTTTCCATGAAGGAATCCGTGTCCACTTAAGAAATTTAGTCCGTTGATTTCTAATTTCGAAGGAAAAATTTGAACGTGATTCTATTGGATTTAGCATCCTTTCGGGTATTGTGGTTCTTTATGAAACCTGACCTTGTCTTGTTTTTTTTTTTTCTCTTGCTTTATCTAGCATACATTCTAGCTTTGATGTCAGATTAAGTTTTAGGAAATGAACTCCAAAATAATTGGGGTGTCGAATATTGCACTTTATGTCTTGTGGAAAACTTTGAGCATGAGTTACTAAAGTCTTGTTCTGCATTATACCGTTATATTATTAACACATGATCCTTGGTGTGGGATATATCACATGAGATTGTTACTAATGATTTAGTAGCAGATTTTTTTTTAATGTTAAATCTCTGGTCTCTACTATCAGTTTGAAAGAGATATTGATGGCAATACAGTCCTTATCTTCCCTTGTCTTCATGCTTTATAACTTTGTGGCTTCTATCAGGTAACTAATTTCCTATGCTTTTCTTGATTGTTGTAGTATGCTCATCGCAAGTGCGTTCAAAGATGGTGCAATGAGAAGGGTGATACTATCTGTGAGATCTGCCTTGAGGTCCACCATTCTGATATTGGACCTGTTTTTGTCTTTTTGATCTGTAAATTAATCATTGTTGGTGATTTATATTCTTTTCAATTTGGAAAAGCTAGTTGTTAGTTTTTTTTTTCTTTTGAATGTGCAGCAATATAGGCCTGATTATACAGCACCTCCTCCTCTCTTCCGTTATGGTGGTGCTTTCAGGTATTATTTTCATTTCTCAGTGTAAAGTATCCAACCTAGACTTTCATTTCTGGTTGCTGAAATGGTTTTTCAGTTTTAATTCAATATGATCTGGGGATTACGATTTTAGGGGACACTGGGAGATTCTCAGAAGGGACCTGCATAACCCTCAATTTACAGCAATGGTTACTGCTGATCGTGAATTTCTGGATTCCGGCTTTGATGAGTACCCCGCTCCCAGTTTTGGGAGCCTTATGTGCTGCCGGATTGTTGCTATAATTGTACATCTCTCTCGTTCTCTCTCTCTGCCTCTGGTGTGTATAGTTTGGTTCAGATTCTGAGTTACCATGGAAACAAACCTAAGTTTATCAATTTCCAAAAGTTGAAATCAAAACAGAATAGAAACTATATAAAAACTCTACTTGAGTTTATTGGTTTTGGAGAAATCTGTGTGGGTTCAGGGTTAATTCAGGTTTTAAAATCTAATTATAATGTCCATGACTACATGATGTTACACCATTAAAACTGTTGCATGTGTTTTTACGGTTAACATATTAAATAAACTTATTAATATAAATCACATACATGTCTGTTTATCGGCCTTTTTCTTGTTTTTTCTCACTCTCTAATAATTTATTAGAAGATAAATTGTAAAAGATCACCACAAGAAGCCAATTAAAGAGGCAGGTTTGGTTTAATTTAAAGTTTAATCAGTTGCTCGCACGTCTTTTTGTATGAGTTTGTGTGCAGGTACTGGTGCGAACACACTTGTTAATCATTGATAGAAATCCTTAGATATTTGGTTCTTGAGTTCAATAAAAATATTTCTCCGAGAAAAATTTCCCAGGTCATTTGGCTTGTATGCTTTTATTGATGGTACATCATTCCATGAAGCTTGGTGTGAATAAAATGCTTTATTTGACAGACTTTGCTCTATAATAAAATTGCATATGTAAATGTAGGGGCTAAAGCATCTTGCACATATTTTGTCGATGTTTTGCAATATATTTATTCTAAATAATTTGCTGATCCTACAAATTTACAGTCCGGCTTGTTTACATTTTTATGCAGTTTATGGTTCTTCTAATATTTCGCCATACTCTTCCAATCATAACTAGTGAAGTTGGAGAATATTCCATGACATTGTTAATGGTAAGGCTGGCTGGCTGACATAATTTATATATGTTCAATTTTATGTGATTGTTGGTATTGAAGAAATATCTAAGTTTGCGCATTTGGTTGCAGTTACTAACGCTGAGGACCATTGGAATTCTGTTGCCTATCTATATCATAGTTAAAGCATGCACTGCTATCCAAACTCGTCGACGTCAACAGGTCACTTATGAATTTACTTTCACTAATGCAGTATTAGCTTTCAGGAAAATCTTAACAAAAGCATCTATAAACAGTGTTTACTTTCCTGTCATTCTATTTTAATATTTTCTCTTGTCAGTTTCTAATATGATCTTTCTGTTCCTTTAACCCTTTTTTTGACTGAAGATATAAACAAGGGATAAATATTTTACTTTTGGTTCCATTTTTACAAATTATAGTCGCCTTCTGTACGAGTGTACGGTTGTCAGAATGCTGTTGATAGATACAAGCCTTTTTCTTAATTTTATTTTTTCTTATTTTTCCAATTCTTATCTTCAATTCACAATGATAAGTAGATTGCATGATCTACGAGTTATATA
Organism: Acer negundo; assembly: GCA_035582765.1. Classification (NCBI taxonomy): domain Eukaryota; kingdom Viridiplantae; phylum Streptophyta; class Magnoliopsida; order Sapindales; family Sapindaceae; genus Acer; species Acer negundo. Next base: position 18,268,871 of record CM069241.1, on the reverse strand, counting down.
ATTCTTCATATCGATTCTATATGTTTTGATAATCCTATAAGTGCTTGTTTTACCATCATAAGAAGTATTGAAACTCGTGTATCTCGTAGTTATGTGATTCTTCGTGTTTATTTTATATGTTGGGTTAATCCTGTGAGTGCTTGGTTTACCATCACTAGAATTACCGAGACTTGGGAATTAATCATTTTCCCCTTCTTTTTTTTTTTTTCATACAATAGGATCCTCGCTTCTCCCTTGCTTCATCAGACGAAGAAAATGAGTTGCCAACACAACAGCATACTCTGTCACGCTTTATTTATGTTCGATGATTGTACTATCAAGTCTTGCCTAATGGAACCAAGATAGCAATTTAGTGTGTATAGAATTCACAATTCAGTATCTGTAATTTTATCTGTTGCTTAAGAAAGTTGATGGCAAGAGGTGCTGGCTATGGTAGCTGCAAATAGGATGGCTTAGCCCGAATATAGCCTGAATCATCCCTTGATCTTTAAGATTAAATTCAAAGAGAAATTCGTTCATTAGTGGAGAAAATCTTCGATGCATGGACATGAATGATGCGTGTACTAGAGGTGCATATGGATTATGTGGTACATCTTCTGCTTTGAATGATATGTATATTTGATGAATTTGTAAGATCATATGTACAGTAACGAGGGTGTAAAAAAAGGATGGGAATACAGGAATCGAAGCATTAGGATGGAATTACCGAATTAGTAGTTTTTTTGTTCATTATAGTTTAGTAGTAAATACTCCACATGGTACACAAAATACTAGCGCCCAACCCACCGGTGGTATATCAAAATAAAAATACACAAAATTGTTGCAAAAACTTGTGTTCTATTGGCATACCATCCACAACCTATCCAAGTGTGTCAAGTACCCGCAAAATCTAAAAAGCTTAAATTTATAGGTAAAAGTGGTAATTTAATATTTGGATTTTAGCATGAATATATTATGACTTTATACATAAGATAAATTTGGTCTAATGATATATCATTCACACTTGCACCATTGAAATTGTGAATTCAAACATCTTCAAATAGAAACTTTATGTAATGAATTTTATCACGGGTTAATTGCAATAACAAACCTTGGTGTTTGGCTATATAACACGAATGTTGTACTTTTGTTGAAATTGTAGCAACATGCCCTTAACCAGTTAGACTAATGTTGGATTTAATTGTGCATTTAACGGTGGAAGGGCAAATCTGTCTTTTTGACAACAAACATAAAAATAACATATATTTTATCTATTATAAAAATAAGAAATATTGTTATTTCAAAAAAATAATAACAAAATTGTATTTCAAAAAAATATTTAAAATATGTAAAAAAACAAATCACATTGAAGTCTAAAGTGTCACCAGATCTCTAGAGATCTGATTCAATCTTTTTGAACCAAATCTCTAAACGGAGGAGATCATTCTCTGCTTTATATAGACCATCAACCTCGGCTGCCTCCTCCAGTCCTTTGCCACATAACCCGATCTCCTTCCTCTCCCTTCCTACATTGGCTCTCGCCAATACCACCCTAGCCCTCAAATCTCCTTGACTGGATTCTTATCACTTGAGTGAGATTGTAGAGGTGTCAAAAGGGCTAGATAAATTCAGTACAGTCCGAGTCTAGCCCAGGTCTAGTCCAGTCCGGCCCGGCCCATTGCTGTAAAGGCCCTAATTTGGCCTAGGCCTATTATTTCAAAGCCCAAATTTAGATTGGGCTTTTATAAATTATTATGTGAGCCGAGCCCCGGTCCTAACCCGAACAAATCCGGCCCGAATATTAGATAATTATTATATATATATTTTTTGTTTAATAAAAATATTTACTATCAAATAAAGGAAAGAAAATAAAAACATAATAAAGTTTTTAACTTAATAGGTGTTATTTGGTTATTGTAGTAGCCAGAAATGGCTTATAGGCCCAACATGCAAAGGCCCAGAACGTAATGATGTTAGGATCAGTCCAGGCTTATAACATTGGTCGACCCGATATTGCTACCAGTATTATTGACTGACCAAGTCAAAGAAGTTATCAACACTGATAAGCAAACCATTCAAACATGGAGAGAATCTCTCCTTAAATCTCTCCACATGATTCTAGCCTACTTTGACTGTTAAAGAGAAATTGGTATATTGAATTTATTAAGAATTCTATCAACCGGAATTGAAGCGGATTTTCTGATCACGATCAGATTGCTCAGCCCAAGCATACCTAAGGTTAAGATCATATATCCCACTTTCATCATTGTTTCTTTTCTGTTCTTTTTTGTTTCTTTGTTCATTTGCAGGTTAAACGAAGGCGACAACGAATCAGAGTCGAAAACCCATCTCACCAGTAAAACCATATTCGAACGACATCCTACAACTGACGAACCAGGATAGTTGCCTTGGGCCTAACTCAACCTGACCCGATCCTTTTCAATCATCGATCGACCCCCTACAGTTGGCGTCCACCGTGGGGACCATCGCAACGTTTTTTTTTTTAAAAAAAAGCCAGTCGAGCCTTCCAACATATCTGAAGATGGAAACGCCCTGACGGTCGAAGAACAAATTGAGGCGTTGGCTGCTCAAATGACCACAAATGCAACGAAATTACAGGCACTCGAGGAAGAAAACGCTGCAATTCGAGCGACTAATGAGGAACTACAAGCCCTCGTTGACGGCGTTATACTCGATAGTGAAACAACGAGACGCCCAGTCCCAGTTCACAACGATGAACAGGAAGTCGACCGAACAGCTCCAAACGACCTAGCTGGACGAGTACGATCAGATGCAAATCCCAATCTCGGCCGTAATCAAAGAACGCCACTGACGGCCAGAGTCGAAATCGACCTCAACGATCTACCGCTCCGGAACGAAACCGAACAGGATCTAAGTGTAGGCCAGCGACCAGAAAACGTCTTAAAATTCCCTTTATCAATCCAGTCGACCCCAGGTTTGGTTAAATCCGGATTTGAATTACCTATGGCTATTAACATTGAATTTTCTCGTATATTCACAGACATGGAAACTCTTATACAGAGGATCCCTGGAATTCATGTTCCCATAAAGAAAAGCACAGCCAACAACTTCGCCGACTCACCATTTGTCGACGATATAGCCCTGACCGAAATGCCAAGGAAATTCAACTTTCCAAACATGAAGCAGTACGAGGGAACGACTGATCCAGACGATCATATAGCGCAGTACAAGTAGAGAATGTTCACTGCAGCAATTCCGTGCAACCTGCGTGAAGTATGCATGTGCAAAGCATTCGAATCCAGTCTTAATGGTCCGGCTTTACAATGGTATACTAATTTGCCTAACAATTCAATCAATTTTTTTGCACAACTTACATATTGTTCGTAAAGCAATTTGCAAGCAGTAGAAAACTTGAGAAGCAGTCGGACGACCTTTATACAATCACACAAAGACATGGCGAAAACTTAAGGACTTATGTCGGACGCTTCAATTGAGAAAAAGTGCAAAATACGCACTGTAATCAGGCGACCGCCATCTACGCCTTCAGAAAAGGTCTCAGGTTTGATTCTGATCTTTATAAAGAACTCACAAAATATCCATGCAGGACAATGGAGGATGTGTTAGCAAAGGCATGTGCCCAAATCAAATGGGAAGAAGACGAAGCCAATTTCATAGGCAAAGTAAACAATTATTCAAACCACAGAAACGATCGAGTTAACAGAAAGTCGAATGATCGAAAATCAGAACCTTACCTGACAGGTAATCGAAGAAACGTACCGCCCCGGTAAGAAAATTCAAATGGAGACCGACCGTTTGGGCAGAACTATCCAAGAACAAGTAAACCACGCATAGAAGTCCCAGAATACAACCTAAGCATCGAACCAGTCGACCTTTTATCACTCATGAAAGAAATGGGCAAGACCATCAAGTGGCCACGAAAGATGAATGCACCTCTAGAATATCGGGACGTAAGACTAAGATGCGAATTCCATGAGGATCATGGCCATCGAACAGAGGATTGTGTCGCTCTCAGGCTAGAAGTCGCAGAGCTTCTCAAACGAGGACATCTGCAGGAGTTCTTGACAGACAAAGGGAAGCAAACTATAGCTCGACGAGACGAAAAAAGGCCATCAATCAACGACAGTCCTCTTGATCCTCCAAGACAAGATCGAGTGATCAACTACATCACAGGAAGGTCCGAAATTAGTGGCGTCAATTATTCTACGGCCAAAAAGCACACCTGACAGGTGTCGAATGCAGAGATTCAGCCTAACAGAGAACATCCCTCAAGTACCAACGAAACTGTTACCTTCAAGTCGACTGATAAATCAGATTTTTTTTCTCTACACCATGATGCACTGGTTATCTATCTCATTACACATTGCCAACTGGTAACAAAACGTATATTAATAGATAACGGCAGCTCAGGTAACATTCTGTTCAATAGTGTTTTACGAGAAATGTAGGTCGACGAAACTAAACTTAGTCGTCGAACGACAATGCTAACAGGCTTCAGTGGAGAACAGAAAAGCACCCTTGGCAAAATCGTATTACCAATCTATACGAGAAGAGTCAACCTTTATATCAACTTCCTAGTACTCGATTGCCAATCTCCATACAACGCAATCTTAGGCAGGCCTTAGATACAAGAGATGAAGGCAATCCCGTCGATATATCATCAAATGATCAAATTCCCAACAAAATGGGGGGTACGGGAAATAAAAGGTGAACAGAGGGGAGCCAGAGAATGTTACCAAAATGTAATGAAGAAAAAGAAAGAAGAGTTATAGTAATTACAGAAAATCAATATCGAGCCCACCCCAAAGACGTCGAGAATGGAAGAACTCGATGAAATATCAATAGATCCCGATCTACCAAAGCGTAAAGTCTTTATCGGATCTAGACTACCAATCAAATACATGAGCAAATGATTGATTTCTTGAAGGAATGACGAAGCAGTTTTGCCTGGTCATATAAAGATATGATCGGGATCGACCCAAAAGTAATAGTTCATAAATTACAGGCCCTAAACACCAGCCAGTAAGACAAAAACGAAGGAAATTTACTCCAGAAAAAAAACAAAGTAATCAACGAACAGATACAAAAACTGTTCAACATCGGCTCGGTAAAAGAAGTGAAATACCCAGATTGGCTGGCAAACGTAGTAGTCGTCAAAAAGAAGAATGGCAAATGACGTGTTTGTATCGACTTCAGGGACCTCAATAAAGCATGCCCAAAAGACTCATTCCTTGGAGTCCACGAAAATTGGGGCTCCGAAACTGTAGCGTCACTCGACATAATGTCTCCAAAAAGAAAGCTGACATGCAAAAACGCAAAAGTCAAGCACAAATTGAGGCACTACAATCACAACCTAAGGTTTAAAGACCAAAGCCTAGGGTTTTCCACAAAGTCATTAGGAATTTCTCCACTAAAAACCTAAGACATTGGTTAAGCTTTTACCTACTCCTATCCTAGGTCGAGCGATCATAAAAATTAAGAAAACACAATAGTAACATGACAGACTGATAACATCGTTCAACACATCAAATGTTTCGAGTATATTCAAAGCATGAACACAGAAAATGAAGAACGTTTCGAATATATTCAAAGCATAAACACAAAAAATGAAGAACGAAGAAACATGTATTTTTCCAGAAAAAAGGGCATCAAACACTCCTATCTACTCCCTATAAAGATTCGCAAAGGTAAATCTCATACAAGATAATTACGAAACATAAAAGTACTTTTTTTTTGTTTTTACTAACCTTATAGGAAATGAATCGGTGGAGCTCTATAATCGCATCGTCGCAGAAAATTTTTCTTTTTGCTAGAAAAGAAAAGACTTACGTGCAAAGTGAGACAATGGGAGATATGTTGGTTTATAAAGGCAAGTAACATAACTGCAGGTACCTAAAACCTAGTTTGACATGTGTCCACGCCCTTTCAGTTGCCAACTTATCTAGACAACCGTAGAAATTCAAAATTCAAACTTTAAAAGCTACGTTCGAATTAAATGCGTCTGACACCAACATGGGAAACCCAAACGCAACCATCTTGTCGATATAATGGCCTAAGCCTATACAGTACCTACAGATGACAGGTCGTTTCAAAATAGGAATCATCATTTTTTCGATCTTATTCTTCGTTCGATGATGACCCTTTAAGATAACGTTATTTGAAACCTCACGACTCGACATGGCTTACTTGCGATGATCTAACCAAGATCACTCTCTAAACTTGGCGATCCCATTTTTAGAGAGTGGGGGCAAACTGTGGTAGCCAGAAATGGCTTATAGTCCCAACATGCAAAGGCCCAGAACGTAATGATGTTAGGATCAATCCAGGCCTGTAACGTTGGTCGACCTAATACTGCTACCAGTATTGTTGACTGACCAAGTCAAAGAAATTATCAACACTAATAAGCAAACCATTCAAACATGGAGAGAATCTCTCCTTAAATCTCTCCACGTGATTCTAGCCTACTCTGACCGTTAAAGAGAAATTGGGCGCCTATAAAAAGGACCCTCACTAACCTTAGATGGGGGAGAGAAAAAGCTTAAGATTAGCATATTGAATTTAATAAGAATTCTATCAACTGGAATTGAAGCGGATTTTCCGATCACGATCAAATTGCTCAGCCCAAGCATACCTAAAGCTAAGATCATATATCCCACTTTCATCATTGTTTCTTTTCTGTTCTTTTTTGTTTCTTTGTTCATTTGCAGGTTAAACGAAGGTGACAATGAATCAGAGTCGAAAAACTCATCTCACCAGCAAAATCATCTTCGAACGACATCCTACAACTGACGAACCAGGATAGTTGTCTTGGGCCTAACTCAACCCGACCCGATCCTTTTCAATCGTCAATCGACCCCCTACATGTACCTGATATATAATGATTTTTCAACATGTAATATATAAATAAATTTGAATTCAATGACCAGTTGATGACTACATCTAGGTGGTAAGTGTTGCTTATATAAGTAAAGATGTCAGGGATTCGAATCCTTATATTTTATAACAAAATTATTAGTTTTATAAAAAATATAAATTGTATGTGATATATAATACAATTTAAATATGTTACTGATTGACGAATATAGCGCGGTGGTCGCTTGTTACTTAAATGAGAAAGCATGTTACTAGCTCTAATCCTTTATTCTTCAAACTAAATTTTTTATTTTTATAATATGACAAAACTTGATTGGGCCCAAATCTGATCAAGCCCAACCCTTACGATATTGATCTTAGGGCTGAGCTTAACATTCAAACTAAAAGCTTAGATCTGGTCCAATCTGGTCAGCACATTATCTAAACCCAATCCAAGTCCGATACTCACAGTAACTAGGCTTGAAAATTTCAAGCCAGGCTAGTCCGGCCTAGCCCTTTTGACACCTCTAAGTGAGAGTGATTTGGTGGTGCAAAGAGAGTAATTTGACATTCAAAGATGAGGTATTTGAAAATGGATGGTTGGCGGGGATCTGTTGGTCGACGCCGCCGGATCAAACAACGAAAGAGGAGGAGATAAGAAGTGTTAGAGTAGTTCGTATTGTTCATATTGTTCACTGGGTTTTGTATAAAGTGTGAATTTTTCACTTTTTTAAAAAAAAGTTAATTTTTATATAGTTTTTGTTTGATGGAGATGAAAGAAATCAGATTTTAAAAAATAAATTAATAAATTATACGGGTATCCCTAATTTTAGTAGAAACACAACACAATCTTAAAGAAGTTCATGTTTTGTTCATATCGATAGTTGACATTGTTAGTTCCAGTAAATGTAAAGGAAGCAACCGAGGAGTTGGAAACTAAATTTTGCAAATTTGAAAGGCATTGGAGAGGCTCGCTCTTATTTCGTGCATAATTGCATATTTGTTTTGGTTTTTTTTTTTTTTTTTTTTTTTTTGGTAAGCTTTGTTTTTGATATTGTGAGTTGTTTGAAGGTGGATTTGGTTCTTTAATGAGTCGGTGTGGGTGTCTTAGATTCTGTCTATGTATATTGCTCTTTTTCTTAGCTATTTTGTTTGTTTTAAGGGGGAATTGCACAAACATCTCCCGATATTTGATAAAATTACACGAATATTGCAGTTTTGACCATATACACACAAACTTTCCTCAACATTTGAAAATTGTTGCACAAATATCCCCTACCATTAGATGGTTCCTTTAGTCAATAGTCAAACATGTAAAAAGTCCAAAATACTCTATATTTTTATATATTTTTTTTAAAATTCAAAATTCAAAAATAAGATAAAAAAATATTAAAAAATCTTTTAGAAAAAATGAATGAATCTTAAATCAGAAAGTTGGAAAAAAAAAATTTATCTTCAAAAAAAAAAAAAGTTTGTGCAATTACCCCTTGATTTTAAATAAATTTAAAATTTAAAATTTATTTAAAATTTATTCATTATTAAATTGTTTAAAAAACTATTTTTTTATTTGTAAAGATGAATTTTTTTTCCAGGTTTTAGATTTAAGATACATTAATGTTATCTAAAATATATATATTTTTTATATATTTTTTATCTTATTTTTTAATTTTTTAGTTTATTTAAAATAAAAATAAAGGGTATTTTAGACTTTTTAAACTTTTGACCATTGACTAACGGATCCATCTAATAGCAGGGGATGTTTGTGCAACAATTATCAAATGTTAAGGGATGTTTGCTTGTATATGGCCAACACTGTCATATTTATACAATTTCATCAAACCTCGAGGGATGTTTGTGCAATTTCCCCTTATTTTTAATCGGGTTTATTGTAAAAATATACCCAACGTTTTGTAATAACACACAATTAGACCCGACACGCAATCCAAATATGCCAAATATGCCAATTAAATGATGGGATTTTTATAACCTAAGCCAAATATGCCAAAAACCTAGTGAAAAAGTTTGTTCTTGAAAAGCCAAACATTGTGATACACCCATGAGTATCACTTTAAAGCTAAACAAGGATGCTAGTGGAAAAAGTGTGGAACAAACTCTATATCGGGGCATGATTGGTTGCTTGCTTTATTTGACCACAAGTAGGCCAGATATATCTTTTAGTGTAGGTGTCTGTGATAGGTACCAAACGGATCCTAAGGAGTCCTATCTCTCTTCCGTTAAGAGAATCATTCGCTATGTGAATGGGATATCTAACTTTGGGATTTGGTACTCTTTTGACACTAATGCTAGTTTAGTTGGCTTTAGTGATGCGGATTGGGCAGGAAATTGTGATGATAGGAAGAGCACATCGGGCGGTTGCTTCTTTCTAGACAACAACTTGGTGTCTTGGTTTTGCAAGAAGCAAAACTCGATTTCCTTGTCCACAGCCGAGGCTGAGTACATAGCAGCGGGGAGTGGATGCACACAAATCCTATGGATGAAGCAAATGCTAGTCGACTACGGATTCAACCAAGGTACACTCACTCTCTTTTGTGATAATATGAGTGCCATTAATATTTCCAAAAATTCGATACAACACTCTAGGACTAAGCATATTGATATCCGTCATCATTTCATAAGAGAACTAGTTGAGAATAAATGCATAGTACTTGAACATGTAGGTACTAATGATCAACTAGCGGACTTATTCACTAAACTCTAAGATGCAACTAGGTTTCATGCACTTAGTAGATCTATTGGGATATGTCTCGTGGAGTGATGTGGTTTGATGATTGACCCCATTTGGGGAACTCAAGTGCATATTTGTTGAATGCAAAAATTTAAAAATTTTTATGCTTCTTTATTAATTGCTTGAGTATCTTGGTTGCACATATATATATATGCTTTTATCTCAATAAGTGTGAACCATGCTTTGAATGCAATCCATGTTGTTTTTATGTTCAAACATGCATTTTTGGACTAGGAGATTCACATAAGAAGTACGTATTGATTGACCTATAATAATCTCCATAACATAATGATTCTTAATGACATGCTCAGAGGAAAAAGCATGATTTGATGATTGCAATACTTAAATGCAAAACAATTTGTGAAAAGCTTATGGGACTAAAAATGAACAAATGATCTTGTATCCATTCTAAGGATTTTAAAATCCAAAATGTCTCTCCTTCTTTATTTGTTGAACATGTCTACCATCATACTGATATCTTATCCGGAAAAATCAAATAGGGTGCAAAGTTGCTCATGACATATTTTGCTTATAATGTTGGATATAGTTTTCCAAAATTTAAATCAATAAATTCTCTATATCCTTGCTTTAATTCATGACAAATGGTGAAATTGGTTTGAATTCTTATAGGAAACCTTTGTCATTTGCATTGCCAAATTCCATTGATTTTTGGACTTGAATGCAATATGTCTTGCATGCAAAGCATTTTAATCACACATTTTTAATGAAAATGAATCTCTTTGTTTCTCTCCATTTGATTGAGTTGCATAAAGTGCCTTATATGATTATGCAAATGACATGTATGCTTCTATCTCTCTTTGCTACAAATGACCTGTTTGGGGAATACTCCTTTGCCCATCTCATGACGGGAGAGTAATATGTGGTAAGGGGAGTATACTAATTGTAGTAGCAAAATTACATGTTTAGGAGAATACACATTGATGGGGAGTAACCTGTTGAGGGGGAGCATTGCATTCACATACATTGCATGATGTTGTGCTAAAATTCTTTAATGCAAATGCTTGTTTTAATTTCACATGATTACCTCACAATACACTTGCTTTGGAAAGTGTAATCTTTGTTGTTTTGAAGGTTTGATAGTTGTACAAGAGTTTGAAGACTTGAAGTTTTATTTTTTATATATCTCTTTGTATTGTAGAATATCATTGTTGACCTTTAGTTTCAATTATGTTGTGAGGATCAATGTGAGGGGTATTTTTGTCACGAAATAGCCAAAGGGGGAGATTGTAAGTTCCTTAAGGTTGATTGGCTTATTTCGGTGACAAACCACAAGTGGGGTTTGCTGTAAGGGTAGCTTAGCCATTTGATGGTTAGTGCTTTGGACTACCAAGGCCCTCTCAAGACCTCAAGAGATCAAGCACTTCAAAGATAAATTTCTAAGTGCTTACATGCTTTGAAGAGATGTAGTTGTACACACTCACAACACATGCATAATTCTTATTTTTGCATGTTGTATGTCTTAATAATATGTGCTTTAATGTTCATTAATCTCTCTTCTTGCATGTATAATTTGATTGCATCTTGTGTGTTAAATGTCATGTTTTTGATGCATCATGTTTGTTTAGGGGTGTTGTCAAACTGCCCTACAAACGGCGGTTGAACAGTGGTTAGAGCAAATTTGCTCTCGATCGCTCTACGACCGCCCTTCGTAAAGCGGTGCCACTAGTGAATTTTTTTTAATTGCCTGTAAACCATCCTACAACTGCCCTACGTAGAGCAGGTGTAAGGCGGTCCTCAAAATCCTAAGAGAAATCGCCCCTAGTTGGTCTGAAAACCGCCCTACTCGTTGAGCGGTCATGAAGAACATGTTCTTCATTTCTCAGGTGGACCGCTGTTCAATCGCCCTACGTAGAGCGGGTGAACAACGGTCAAGGTAAATTTTTGAAAAACTTATCAAAACGTCGTAGCATCATTCTGTCACCCTATATATATGCTACTTTGACTTTAGGTCAGTTTTAAGAGAGTCCAAATCATATTTTGACTTAGCATTTTTCCAAAGAGAAAAAATCACTAAAGAACTCTCCTTTGTTTACTCAAACACATATCCAAGTGCATCAAATCATTATCTAGCATCATCCATGATCATCTAGGTGACATTCATGCTTGGTTTTTATTCAACACTTTTAGCTTGGTAAGTTGGTCACTAATATCACATATATTTTGTGTCTTTCTTAACAAGCAATCTCATTTATTACTTGTATGCTTATAGAACATATTTTATTGACAAGATTGAGATAATAATGTTGATTGTTTGAGAGTTGTATTTTGATAGCTATTTTTAGGATTGCTTAAGATAGCTAAGCTTTATGACATGTCATATAGCAAAGATTGATATCTAGGATTGTGATTATTGTCATCTTTCATCATAGATAGGCATTTAGTGTAACCTAGCATTACTTGCTCTTTGAATATCATATTATTCACATTAGGTTGTTTATTCTCTTCATTGAGAAGTGAGTCTTATGACTACCGGTGAGTGGTGCAAGCAAATTGGACTAGGTCCACTTTTATAAGCCTACGGGTAGTAGTGGCGGGTTATAGACCGTGAGAGGTTGAGGTCAACCTAGGTTGTAAACGTCATTACAATTAGTGGATTCGAGGTTCGTGTGTGGCACACATAACAGCCCATTGTTTTTCCTTGTTGAAGGTTTCCATGTAAATGTCAAGTGTCTTTTATATTTCCACACATATTATACTTGCTATATAAATTGACTAGTTAGGAGTATTTTCGTAAACTTGACTAATCACTAAAATTGGGTAAAATTGATTAAAATCTATTCACCCCCCTCTAGATTAATATTGAACACACCATAATTTGTTTCAGAACCTTATAGGGGGAGCATTGCACATGCATTACTTTGTATTGCTTTATCGTTTTTGAGTGCAAATGCTTTTGATGTTTGTTCACCTCACATGCATTTGTTCTTAGAAAGTGCTTTCTTGTTATTGTGTGTAGGTATGATGATCTACAAAGATATTGAAGTCTTTGAAGACTTAGATTCTTAGGTTTCTCTCATTGTAACATAGAATATAAATTTTTTAACTAATAGCTTTCTTTTTTCTTTGTGAGGATATTTTGTGAGTGGTATATTGTTATGGGGAGATTGTAAGGACCTCTATTTTGTGATTGGCTTATTTCATAACATACCACATTGGAGATGATTGTGTAATGGGTAGCTTAGGTCTTCTTAATGACAATTAAGGCAAGCTTCCAAGCGTCAAGATCAAGAGCTTCAAAAGGTATATCACTTGACCTTGATTCTTGAAGAGATTAGGTGCGCACACACACTTGCATGCATATTTATCTATCTTGCATTTATTATCATGCATTGGTGTTTCATTGATTTGAAGATCTATGTCATTTATCACACTTCACACTTGCACAACTTTCATATTAGGTTAAGTGTGTTTGATGTGTCAAGAAAAGAGATTTTTCCCTTAACTGCGGCTTGTGCCGCTGGGCGTACAACCAACTATTCAATTGCCTGCACCGCGGTTTTGTCCAGAGAAGTCTCTTTGATGTATCGTTGCCTATACCACCGTAGGTGCATGTTACCTCCGCAGCGGTCCCTCACTGGGCAACAGTCCAGTGGCTACACGCCGTGTGTACCGCTATTGGGACACCCTGTCCATACCACGGTATGTACAACGATTCGACGCATTTTTGCAGCCTATTTGCCAAAATGATGGCATTTCATCTAGGGCAGCATATATATTGATCTCTTATCTCTCTTGGCTGATTTAAATCTTCAAACATCATATTTTAGAGAGAGAAAGAGCTCCCCTAGTGGGAGAAAGTACATGCTTGTTTCTTTAACTCTCCAAACCCAAAACCCATCTCCATCTTCCATCATTCAATATCATTTGAGCATGGGTCTATGACTACTTAAGTTAGAACTTCATTGAATATCATTTAATGTTCTTCTTACTTTATATTAGGTATTTATTACATGATTAAATACCTAGACTCTCTTTATTACATATATTCATGAGTCTTGATAACATGATTGAGTTTGTATTTTGATAGCTTATTTGATTAGGTTATTTTTACCTAAATAGCTAAGCTTTGATTATTCTTGAGAGATTCATTGATAACTAGATTGATAGATTTGTGTTTGACAATCTAGTTAAGGTCTCTTGTATATTCAAGGTTGTTTGCTGACAATTAGGTTGCTAGAATCTCTTTACATCTAATTGAGTCCTCATGTATGTACATATGGGCTTGTTTGATAACTACGATGTTAAATTGCATTATCTATATCTAGTTAAGCATTTAGTGTTTAGTTTAGCACATTTTGCATTTATGCATCATTATTGCCATATTCACTTAGACTTTTAATTATCTTCAATGAGTCAAAGTCTTGTGGCTTCTAGGTGAAGTTGCACAAGCATTGTACTAGCTCCTCTATAAAAGGTCTGTAGATAGATTAGAAGGTGCTCACGCCAAAAGTAGTGGATCGTGAAGATCACTTGAGGGCTTAACTTTCTCTTCATATAGAGGTTGTCTAAAGTTGGTATAGAATCACTATAAAAGGCCTACGGGTAGTAGTGGTGGGTTAGTGACTGAGAATGGTTGAGGTCAACCTAGGTTGTAAACATTATTACATATAGCTCATAGTTTTTCCTTGTTGAAGGTTCCACGTAAAAATCAAGTATTCTTTAATTTCCTCACTTTACACTTGATTTATATTTTCGTGTGTTTGGGTTTTTATATGTTAACATTGAGTAATCAAAAATTTGGTAATAATACATTAACAACCCATTCACCTCCCTCTAGGCTCTATTAGACACACGTTTATATATTTTCAAATGTGTAATACAAATTTAGCTCTACGATATAGGAACACAAACGTATGCAGTGTGTGTATGTGTGCATACACCTTGCAAGAGAAAGAAGAATCTCGATACCTTAGCATCCAATTAAGCGTTTTTCCTCTTGAAGACGAACTTTGCATGAGAAGTTGCGTTTCTTCTTTGAAGCTTCTTTCAACCAAGAATCACCTAAGCAACTACTCATTACAAATAAAGAACGTTTTGCTATGGAATCAAGCTAATACAAATCTAAAACCTTATAGGATATCGATTAGCTGTGGGAAGAGCTAGTTTGGTTGGCTTCGATCTCCTTGGCTATGAGGAGATCGACATTCATAGGGTGTTGGTTAGTGATTTGGGTGGGTTAAGGTGGTAGGGCTAGGGTTTTGTGTTTGAGTTGTTGTGGATTAGGTTAGGATTTTGAGTGTTAGAGATACAGTAGAAGATAATGATGATTGAGGAGTGGTGTGTTTGATCTGATTTTTTTTTATTATTATCATTATTAAATATGATTTATTATTATTATTATTATTATTATTATTATTACTATTATTGTGATTTTTTTACAAATTTTAAATATTTAAATTTTAATATTGTTAAACAATTTCTGATTTAACTTTTTTTCTGCTTTACCTATTTACCCTCGAGTCCTTAACCGAATTCTAAACGGTTGGGCCATTTAAGGGGTTTTGTTTAACGGCAAGGGGAAATGAAGATAAAATGAATTGACAAAGGAGATTTTGACGAATTTTGAAACAAGAGTGGGGGAAAATGAAGAATAATGCAAATTATAAGGGGAAAATGATTATTTCCCTTATTTATAAACCGTTGATTAATGATCGTACTATAAATGTTTACATTTTGCACACACATTACCTAACTTTTGTAATCGTCTTTTGAGCATTTAAGGCATTTAATGTTGTAAATATATGTTTTTAGGTATTTTCAGAGCTTCAAAGGTCTTTTTGACAAAAGTTGAGAAAATAGAGCAAAAATGACAGCTTTTGTGCATTTTGAGCAAATTGTGGGTGGCAGGCCGCACAGAAGATCAGTGAAAAGTGATAGGAAGGTTTGTGCGGGCAGTTAGCCGCACTCAGAATTCACACTAACATTAGAGGATTGTGTGGGTAGGAAGTGTGTGTGCAATAAGCTGCATTGAGGAACCAACACCGAAGACCAGAGAATTGTGTGGAATGTCGTTATGTAAGATCTTAGCTGCACCAAGACATCATCACCTCAGTCAAAAGCCAATGTGACTTGTAAGGATTGCCATATATTGATTGGCTCATTTCATGGACAAACCACATTTTGGGGGTTGAATTGTAAGGGTAGATTAGGTGATTGAGGATCAAGATCAAATATCCTTTTCAAGATCTCAAGATTGATAAGCACCAAAGGTAAATTTATATGTGCTTACTTGCAATTGAAGAAATTAGTTGCACACACTCACAACACATGCATAATTCGTATTCTTATATGTTGTGTGTATATTCTATATGTGCTCATTCATGATCATTTACATCTATTCATGCATATTCTTGTTGATTGCATCTTAGGATTAGAATGTTATGTCATTTAGGCATTTAGGATGCAAAATTTAGTGTAGGCACTATACGGTCGCTCTACAGGGCGCTCTACGTACAACGCCTATCCCAAACCTGTGCAATTTAGTTTTTGGCACATCAGACCTGATGCATTTTATTGTGGACGATGTACGGTCGCTTTACAGAAGCATTGTACGTACAACGCCTATATTTTTCCCTAGACTATCAGAGTTGTGGTGTTGTTCAGGCGCTTTATGAACAGCGCCAATGAAGAATGTTCTTCATTTTCCTAGGTAAGCGCTTTACAGGTCTCTCTACGTATAGCAACTTGTACAGCGCCCAAGGTAATATTTGTGTCACTTATCAAAATGCAGCACTTTGACTTTGACACCCTATATATATGTCTCTATGACTTTACGTCACTTGAGTGAGTTAATAATCAGATTTCATACTTAGGATATTTTTCAAAGCAAGAAAAATACTCAAGAACTCATATTTAAACACTCAAAGCTAATCCTTTTTCCATCAAACTTCATATTGCATTATCTATAACCACATAGAATGCATCCATGCATGGTTTTGCATCATCACAACTTGCTTGGTAAGATTCTCAATAACTTCATCTAATTTTAGTGTCTTTTTTAACAAGTCATCTCTCTATTCACTTGTATGTTTTTAGATCATATGCTAGATACAAGATAGAGATTGTTTGTGATGAATTGATTGAGTGTTGTGTTGTGATAGCTATCTAGGTTTTCATAATCTATGTTTAGCTAAGCTTTTTGACATGTCATTTAGCTATTGATATCTAGGATTGCATGAATTGTTATTCATCATCCTAGATAAGCATATAAGGTTACCTAGCTTTATTTGCACTTTGGATATTATCATATATTCACTTAGGTTTTATTATCTTTTCATTGAGAAGTAAGTCTTATGTTGCTACCGGGATTAGGTAGCTTAAATCACAAGCAATTGGACTAGGTTCACTCATACCGAGATTAGGTATGTGTGTGATTATTGACCGGGATTAGGTTGTAATCGTTATCACATTTAGTGGATTCGAGGTTCGAGTGTGGCGCATTTACTAGCCCATGGTTTTTCCTGTGAAGGTTTCCAAATAAATATCTTATGTCATTTATAATTTCGCACTCTATACACTTGATATATTATTGTGACTAGTTAGGGGTATTTTCGTCAATTTGACTTATAACGAAAATTGGGTAAAATCAGATAAAATCTATTCACCCCTCTAGATTAATATTAAACACACCTTAAATTTGTTTCAATTGGTAACAGAGCTGGTTCCTAGATATATTTAGGTTATCCTTGCTCATTTTGGTGTGTTTTGCATTTGTGTGTTTTTTGCTCATTCATACATTTTGCATACATTTCATTTCATTCATTATACACAATGAGTGGAAATAGTGGCAACAACGAGGGTGCTTCTAGCATGCGACCTCTTCTTCTCACCGGCTTGAATTATGCCTTTTGGAAAGGCAAGATGGAGTCGTATATTTGCCAAACCCATGATAGGGCATGGATGGTAATCGAAGACGGCTACTCATCACCGATAATGACTCATACGGGTGGATGAGAGGATGTTCTTAAGCAAAAGGTACAATTGATAGCGCAAGAGTTTGAGGCATCGAAATGGAATAGGAAGGCGATGCATGCCATCCTTTGTGCAATGGACGAAATAAATTGATTCCAAACACTAGGATCGCTAAGGAGGTGTGGGACATCCTAGAGGTTGTACATGAGGGAATCGAAGTTGTCAAGGACTCCAAGCTTTAAGTCCTCCAAACACAATTTAAGATGCTTATGATGGAGGAGGATGAACATTTTAATGAATTTGAGATCAAGTTGATGGATATTGTCGATCAAAGCCATTAACTTGGTGACCCGTATTCGGATAGGAGAATCAAGCATAAAATTATGAGATCTCTCCCCGATAGGTTTGAATTCAAGGTGACGGCTTTAGAGGAAAATAGCTCCTACAAGGACATGAAGCCGAGTGAAGTGATAGGGAGACTTCTCGCCTATGAGTCTAGGAAGACTCCTACCTCCACACCTCCTAAAATGCAAAAGGGAATTGCTTTGAAAGTCTCCAAAGTTGAGAAGAAGGAAAAGATTAACTCGGACAAAGACCTTACCTTATTTGTGAAAAGGTTCAATAAGGTTATAAAGTTCGGGAAAAAGGGACCCTTCAAGAAGTTTGAGCCTAGGTAAGAAAAGACCGAAAGGAAAGGGGTCTGATGCTATGAATGTGGTGGGATAGATCACTTTGCCCCCGAATGTGCTAATCACAATGACAAGAAGAAGGGAAAAATGATGGCTGCCACTTGGAGTGGAAGTAGTGATGACTCAAATGAGGAAGATGAGTCTTCAGATGATGAAGAACTCATGGCTAACTTCCTAGCCTTTGCCTCCTCCCACAAGAGCGAGAGTGCTAGTGAAGAAGAGCAAAAGAGTCAAGAGGAAAATGACTGAAGTGAAGATGACTCCTCATGTCACTCTACAAATGGATATGTGGAGAAAAAGGTTCTTTTTGAATACCTTGCCGAATTTAAAAGCTTAGAGATGAAAACCACGAGAAAGATTCAAAGATTGAGAAAAGAGAATCTAAAGCTTTCATCTCATAATGACTACTTAAGTGAACAAGTGGAAAGAGTAAAGAAAATTGAAGATAAGCTAAGAGAGGAGTTAAACTTAGATAAGAGGAATGAAGAAGGCTTAAAGAGGGAGCTTGAAGAAGCTAAAAGGTCAATAACTAGGATGGCTTCTAGCACAAAGAAGCTTGACCATATGCTTGGTGTTGGAAAGAGTCCATGTGACAAGAGAGGTCTTGGATTTGAAGATAGTAAGGAAACCTCCACTTTCAACAAGACCGTGTTTGTTAAGAGTTTGGGCAACAAAATAGCCTCACCCATACAAACTCCTAGGAAGAAAATTGATCTAAGACAATGCTCACATAGTGCACAAGTGATGGTGGCTCAAAGATGACAACCACAAGCTCAACCCTCAAGAGCTCCTCAAGTTAACTTTCCTCAACAAATGGCTCTTAACAAAGGAAAGAGACCAATCATGTAACCACAGGCAAGGAAGCAAGCTAGACCGGTTCAACAACGGAGATACATTGAACCAATTCAACCATAACGACATGGGATGGCTCCAATGCTAGCATAAGGTTATGGTATGATCCCTAACTTTATCCCTACATGTCATTTTTGTGGTTTTGATGGTTATATTAGACCAATGTGCTTTCAATACATTAAAATGTGTAAAACTAGAAGCATGATTGAGATTGAGGAGAAAAAGAAAAGAGCCATGATGCATGTACCTAGGAATGATAAAATCAATATGTATGATCCTAGGACTTCTAGAACCCATGTACCAAAGACCACTATAAAAGAAAATGTTTTACCTAGGTGGATTATAAAGAATGAAAATGTTTGCCATGTTGCTCAAATTGCCTTGAAACCAAATTCTTCTAATTTTTGGTATCTAGATAGTGGGTGTTCTAGACATATGATGGGAAACAAGAGTTTCCTTGAGACTCTTGTCATGGAGGAAGAAGGATGTGTCACCTCTGGTGAAGGTCCAAAAAGAGAGTCGTAGGAAATGAACCATTTCCATTCCTGTATTACCCTCATTGTCAAATGCTTTATTTGTTGATGGCTTGAAAGCCAATTTGATTAGCATTTCTCATCTAAATGATGAAGGACTTTTCGTCTTTGCTCTATCCTATTGCCTAATGGATGAACCTTGTTGAAAGGTATGAGATCTAGCGACAATTGCTATCGTCTTAAAGCTAGAATAGTCTCAAACAATGTGTCCAAGGAAGAGGAAGTTGAGTTGTGCCATGAAAGACTTGGCCACATGAACTTTCGGGATTTACGAATCCTAGACAAGTTCAATGTTGTTCGTGGCCTTCCGAAGCTTGGGAAGAAAGCCAATGGTATTTGTGGACCTTGCCAACAAGAGAAACAAACCAAAAGCATGCACAAAAAGGGCAAGTGTCTCTCCGCCAAGAAGCCTCTTAAGCTTCTCCACATGGAACTAATGGGTCTTATACAAATCGAGAGTTTAGGTGGAAAGAGATACATTTTTGTTTGTGTAAATGATTTCTCTAGGTTCACATGGACATATTCTTAGAGAAAAATCCGAAACTTTTGACAAGGTTAAAATGCTTTGTAATGAACTTCAAAATGAAATAAACTCAAACATTAAAAGCATAAAATGGATTAGAAGTGACCATGGGAGGGAATTTGAGAATGTTTTGTTTAGAACCTATTGTGATAGTGTAGGCATCTCCCATGAGTTTTCGACTCCTAGGAAACCTCAACAAAATGGAGTTGTTGAGAGGAAGAATAAGGTCCTTTAAGAGATGGCCCGTGTCATGTTGCTTAGCAACAAAGCCTCTAAGAACATATGGGCCGAAGCCGTCAATACGGCTTGCTATATAGGGAATAGAGTTTTTCTAAAGCCCAGCACTAGGCAAACCTCCTATGAGTTGTGGAGAGGTAGAAAGCCAAATGTAAGCTACTTCCACACCGTTGGAAGCAAATGCTACATTTTAAATGACCGTGATCACCTTGTCAAGTTTGATGCTAAGAGTGATGATGGTATCTTTATTAACTACGCCTTGAATAGTAGAGCCTATAGAGTTTTCAATTTGAAGACTAGAAGAATCATGGAATCATCCAATGTTGTCATTAATGATACTAGGCTCAAGTTTAATGACCATGAGGAGCAAATAGTTGATGACTCTCTCTTGGAGAATGTTGTGGAGACTCCTATTGTAGAAAACACACAACCTATTGATAGAGTTCTTCTCTTGAAATCTAAAGAACCTGCTCCATGGGTTAGGAAACTCTATGATGAAAAAGACATCATTGGAGAGGTTAATGAGGGTGTTAGGACTAGACATCAAATAACTGATCTTATTAGCTACACTTGCTACACCTCTCAAATAGAACCCAAAAAGGTTGAAGAGGCCTTAAATGATGAATTTTGGGTTCTTGCCATACAAGAAGAGCTAAACCAATTCAAAAGGAATGAGGTCTGGACTCTAGTTCCTAAGCCTAAGAGCACTAATGTGATAAGCACCAAGTGGATCTATAGGAACAAATCCGATGAGGATGGCAACATAATACGTAACAAAGCTAGACTTGTTGCACAAGGGTACTCTTAAATTGAGGATATTGACTTTAAGGAGACATTTGCTCCTATTGCCTGTTTAGAGTCAATTAGGCTTCTCTCGTCCATTTCTTGTGTGCACAAGTTCAAATTGCACCAAATAGAATTCAAAAGTGCCTTCCTCAATGGCTTCATATAAGAGGAAGTGTTTGTTGAACAACCTAATGGGTTTGTGGATGCTCACCACCCCAACCATGTCTATCACCTCAAAAAGGCTTTTTATGGGTTGAAACAAGTACTGAGGGCTTGGTGTGAGCACCTCACTCAATTTCTTGTTAACAATGACTACAAAAGGGGTAGGGTTGACAAGACCTTATTCATCAAGAGAAACAAAGATGATTTATTTATAACTCAAATCTATGTTGATGACATTGTATTTGGCTCTACCAACAATACTAAAGTCCAACAATATTTTGAAGTTATGTCTCATGAATTTGAGATGAGTCTTGTTGGTGAGCTAAGTTACTTTATAGGTTTACAAATTAGGCAATTAAATCATGGGATTTTTATAACCCAAGCTAAATATGTTAAAAACCTAGTAAAGAAGTTTGGTCTTGAAAATGCCAAACATTGTGATACACCCATGAGTACCACTTTAAAGCTTAGCAGGGATGCTAGTGGAAAAAGTATGGAACAAACTCTATATCATGGCATGATTGGTAACTTGCTTTATTTGACCGCAAGTAGGCACGATATTTCTTTTAGTGTAGGTGTGCGTGCTAGGTACCAAGCTGATCCTAAGGAGTCCCATCTCTCTTCCGTTAAGAGAATCATTCGCTATGTGAATAGGACATCCAACTATGGGATTTGGTACTCTTTTGACACTAATGCTAGTTTAGTTGGCTTTAGTGATACGGATTGGGCAGGAAATTGCGATGATAGGAAGAGCACATCAGGCGGTTGCTTCTTTCTAGGCAACAACTTGGTGTCTTGGTTTTACAAGAAGCAAAACTTGATTTCCTTTTCCACAGCCGAGGCCAAGTACATAGCCCCGAGGAGTGGATGCACACAACTCCTATGGATGAAGCAAATGCTAGTCGACTACGGATTCAACTAAGATACACCCACTCTCTTTTGTGATAATATGAGTGCTATTAATATTTCCAAGAATCCGGTACAACACTCTAGTGCTTGAACATGTAGGCACTAATGATCAACTAGCGAACTTATTTACTAAACCTTTAGATGCTACTCGATTTAAAACACTTAGTAGATCTATTGAGATATGTCTTGTGGAATGATAAGTTTTGGTGATTGACCTCATTTGGGAAACTCAAGCAAAGAGAGTAATTGAATACTTGTTGCATGCAAAAATTTGAAAATTTTTATGCTTCTTTTAATTGCTTGAGTATCTTGGTTGCACATATGATCATAAGTCTTTATCTCAATAAGTGTGAATCATGCTTTGAATGCAATCCATGTCATATTTATGTTCAAACATGCAATTTTGGACTAGTAGATTCACTTAGGAAGTACTTGTTGAATGACCTATAATGATCTCCATAGCTTGATGATTCTTAATGACATGCTTAAATTATGAAAAGCATGAAATTCATATGACATGCTCAAATGAAAAGCATGAATTGATGATTGCAATACTTAAATGCAAAACAATGTGTGAAAAACTTATGAGACTCAAAATGAACAAAGGATCTTGTATCGATTCTAAAGATTTTAAAATCCAAATGTCTCTCTTTCTTTATTTGATTGAACATGTCTACTATCATACGGATATCTTATTCGGAAAAATAAAAAAGGGTGCAAAGTTGCTCATGACATGTTTCGCTTATAAAGTTGGATACAGTGCTCTAAAATTGAATTAAATAAATTCTCTATATCCTTGCTTTAATTTATGACAAATGGTGAAATTTGTTTGAATTCCTATAGGAAACCTTTGTCATTTGCTTTGCCAAATACCATTGATTTTTGGACATGAATGCAATATGTCTTGCATACAATGCATTTCTAATCACACATTTTCTTTGAAAATAAATCTCCTTGTATCTCTCCGTTTAATTGAGTTGCATAAATTCCCTTATATGATTATGCAAATGACATGTATGCTTCTATCTCTCTTTGCCTTAAGTGACTTGGTTGGGGACTACTCCTTTGCCCATATCATGACAAAAAGAGAGAGTAGAATGTAGTAAGGGGAGTTGCTAATTGTAGTAGCAAATTTACATGTTTGGGAGAATACACACTGAGAGGGAGTAACCCTTTGAGGGGGAGCATTGCATTTCACATACATTACATGATGTTGTGCTTAAATTCTTAAGTGCAAATGCTTGTTTTTTTTTTTTTTTTCTCACATGATAAATCTCACATTTACTTGTATTGGAAAGTGTAGAAACTTTGTTTTAAAGGTTTGGTTGTTCTACAATAGATTGAAGACTTGAAGTTTTATTTTTGTAATATCTCTTTCTAATGTAGAAAATCATTGTGGATCCGTAGTTTTCATTTTATTGTGAGGAATCATTGTGAGAGGTGGTTTTGTCATGAAATAGCCAAAGGGGAAGATTGTAAGGATTCTCATATATTGATTGGATCATTTCTTGGACAAACCACATTTTGGGGGTTGAATTGTAAGGGTGGATTAGGTGATTGAGGATCAAGATCAAAGACTCTTTTCAAGATCTCAAGATTGATAAACACCAAAGGTAAATTTCTATGTGCTTACTTGCAATTGAAGAGATTAGTTGCACACACTCACAACACATGCATAATTCGTATTCTTGTATGTTGTGTGTATATTCTATATTTGCTCATTCATGATCATTTACATCTCTTCATGCATATTCTTGTTGATTGCATCTTAGGATTAGAATGCCATGTCATTTGGGCATTTAGGATGCAAAATTCAATGTAGGCACTGTACGGTCGCTCTACAGGGCACTTTATGTACAGCGCCCATCCCAGACCTATGGAATTTACTTTTTGGCACATCAGACCTGATGCATTTTATTGCGGGTGCTGTACAGTCGCTCTACAAAAGCGTTGTACGTATAATGCCTATATTTTTCCCGAGACTATCAGAGTTGTGGTGTTGTTCAAGCGCTCTACAAAAGCGCTCTACGAACAACGCAAATGAAGAATGTTCTTCATTTTCCCAGGTAGGCGGTGTATAGGTCACTCTACATACAGCGACTTGTACAGCACCCAAGACAATATTTGTGTCACTTATCAAAACGCAGCACTTTGACTTTGACACCATATATATATTCCTCTATGACTTTAGGTCACTTAAGTGAGTTGATAATCAGATTTCATACTTAGGATATTTTTCAAAGCAAGAAAAATACTAAAGAACTCACCTTTAAACACTCAAAGCTAATCCTATTTGCATCAAACTTCATATTCCATCATTTATGACCACATAGAATGCATCCATGCATGGTTTTGCATCATCCCAACTTGCTTGGTAAGATCCTCACTAAATTTATCTAATTTTAGTGTCTTTCTTAACAAATCGTCTCTTTATTCACTTATATGTTTTTAGATCATATGCTAGATACAAGATAGAGATTATTTGTGATGAATTGATTGAGTGTTGTATTGTGATAGCTATCTAGGTTTTCATAATCTATGTTTAGCTAAGCTTTTTGACATGTCATTTAGCTATTGATATCTATGATTGCATTAATTGTTATTCATCATCCTAGATAAGCATCTAAGGTTACCTAGCTTTATTTGCACTTTGAATATCATCATATATTCACTTAGGTTTTATTATCTCTTCATTGAGAAGTAAGTCTTATATTGCTACTAGGATTAGGTAGCTTAAATTACAAGCAATTGGACTAGGTTCACTCATACGGGGATTTGGTAGGTGTGTGATTATTGACCAGGATTAGGTTGTAATCGTTATCACATTTAGTGGATTCGAGGTTCGAGTGTGGCGCACTTACTAGCCCGTGGTTTTTCCTGTGAGGGTTTCCACATAAATATCTTATGTCATTTACAATTCTACACTTTATACACTTGATATATTATTATTATGACTAGTTAGGGGTATTTTCGTCAATTTGACTTATAACCAAAATTGGGTAAAATCAGATAAAATCTATTCACCTCCCCTCTAGATTAATATTAGGCACACCTTAAATTTGTTTCACGACTTCATATGTGCAGGCAACAACCCGCACTGACAACATGCACTGGCCAACATCCAATCAAATCTGCAGAGCTCCACCTACTCCACCATCCACTATATTTGTCACCTTCTCTTTCTTTCTAAGAGAGCAGTTAGAAAAAAAT
This sequence comes from Acer negundo, assembly GCA_035582765.1. NCBI lineage: Eukaryota > Viridiplantae > Streptophyta > Magnoliopsida > Sapindales > Sapindaceae > Acer > Acer negundo. The sequence continues at coordinate 18,243,461 of CM069241.1, read as the reverse complement.
AATTAACTTATTTTTTAGATATCTAGACAGAGAATATCTCTCACTTCTCTATACTTTCTTGCTTTTTCTTTCATGTTCTAGAAAGCCAAACACCACTTTTCTACACTTACATTAGCCTATTTCAAGTTGCATGTGAAGAAATTCAATCTTGGAATGCAAGGAAGAGTCTCTTGATCAAGTGAAGAACTCAAATGAGTTTTGTAATCTCTTCTTTTGTACTTTATTGCTTATTTTCTATTATGTGTAGCTAAATACCTTTTGTTAGGGCATTAATGTACATTTTGTTATTAAACTCATGATCTAAATCGATCCATCTTCTAATTCACTTTCTTAGAGTTTTGCATGTGTGTTGTATTATCATTTATTGCACACATTTATGGTTGGATTTCATGTATGTATAGATGTTGTTTGTCAACCACTTCTTAGAGTGAACCCTAACTATTGCATGACCTTGCATAGTTGGAGTTTCTCTACTTTAGTAACTTCAAAATTCTCTTGATTCACCTCTCTATGACCTTAGGTTGCGAGTGAGATGATGAATTTGGTGCTTTAATGTAAAATCATTATAATGCATGCCCAAGATTAGTTGTGAAAGTGCTTAATGGATGATTAATTAGTGATTGTGGTTGTTGCTAAGTTGCATTAATCCCCCAACATTTCTTTAAATAGTTTATTTCATAATCTTGTGTTAAGTGTTGTTAATTAGATAATTGCAAGAAGTAGTGTAATTTGTAATAGTAATTGAATAGTATAACTTCCTTCAATTGATAAATTAGTTTAATTGTAATTCAATTTTAACACAACTAGCTTTATCTTTAATCAAAACCTCCTCGTGGGAACAACAACTAGTACTTGTGCACCCTATTCGAGTTTAACGACTTGTGCACTTGCGAAGGGTGAAACACATGCACGCCCCATTCTTTTTCCATAGCATAATCTAGCCACTTTGCTTTTTAGCTTTATTGTTAATAGTCCCTCTTCGTTTTAGTAAGACCACTCGGGGTGTGTCAAAATTTTAGCGTCGCATACAGGGAAGTAGTGGATTAGTTTTAGGTTAGTTAGTTTTATTATCATTGCTTTAGATTTGCTTTTAGTTTTCAATTATTGCTTTTTATTTTGTTCATTTGACGTTTGTGGTAGTTGTTCTTTTTATGTATTTTCAGGTTTCGATTGTTGTGTATGCACATACGACGATCTCTTGGAGGTCTATTGTTCCCATTTATTGAAGACATCAACCGTGTTTCAAGGCTATCAGTTGTCACGGAGACCCTCAGAGTAGTAATCAATATTGAGAGTGATACAACTCCATCCGACAATATAACTATGGAAGAGCTAACTCAATCGGTGGCTCAATGGTGCATGAAAGACTTCTCACTACCAATCATTAGAGCCCAACAATCAGCAATTCTATTAAACGAGGCTTAGAGGAACTATGAACTCAAGAACTTACATTACAACACTCTCCCTCAGTACCATGGAGAGCCAAGTAAAGACTCCATTCAATTTATGAAGGAGTACTACAATGTGGTCATAATAATTCCACTTGGAAGACTCACAGAAGACTTGTTACAGATGTGTTGTTTCTCGTATTACTTAAGAGAAAAAAGCCAAACAGTGGCTCATGTCGGGATCTATAAAAGGTTGAACAAAAGTTCTTCGCTAACTATTTTCCTTCTTAGAAGACCAAGGAAATTAAAGGGAAAATTGCAAATTTCCAAGAGGAAGATGAAGAAGCCTTTCACGAATCATTGGGGAGGTTCAAGCTTCTTTTGGCTCACCACGAGTATACTTTGGTGTATCAAGTCCAATCCTTCTCCGATGGATTGACAGAGCTCTCACAAGCTATTGGGGATAACACTTGTGGAGGAGCAATGAGGGAAATGACCGCCATGTATGTCTTCGATAAGTACAAGATCCTTGAACAAAACTCCCAACAAAGAAACACTATAGGGAGTCGAGGGGAAGTAAGCAAAGAGCTAGCCACCCAAATGGCTAGCATATCAAGGGATATGAAGACCCTCATGGACAACCTTGAGAAACCACCATTGGTAGCCAACCAAGTGTGCAACCGAGAAGAGCATGGGATGGACATGTACACTATGGCGAAACCGATGCCACTGAAAGAAGAGGAAGGACAAGCGGTATATCCATATCATAATTCAAAACCAAAGAATGACCTCGGATTGTGACCCCTTCTCAAACAAGTACAATCCAGGGTGAAGACAGCATCCTAACTTCTCATGGTCCAACAACCATTGCCTCAACGCTTCACCATTCAATCAAGCATACAAGAACAAGAACAACAATAACAATCAAGGGTATCAACACCAAAAATACCAACAACAAAGGCCATAGTCAAGCAATTAACCGTGGCACATTCAAGGGTACCAACCATGGCAACCACAAGGCCATAATCAAGAAAAAAACTACCAACCATATGGAGGCCAATACATCTTATATCCTTTCGATCTGAACTATAAAAGACTCAACTCTTTGGAGGAAATGATGAAGAAAGTGGAACTCCAAATGGGCCACCTTGTGAAGGCACAACAACGGAAGGAGCCGGGAAAGCTTCCTAGCCATAGGAAGCAAGCCAAGGCCATGACAATCCTCTAGAGTGGTAAAATACATGATACACTTATAACTCTTGAACTTTCTAATGTGCCTATTGGTATTTTAGAAAATATAGACAATGAAAAGGATGAAGTAGATGCCAAGAAGGAGGCTAAAGTGAGTAAATGACCGGAGCTGGTGTAAAAGGACACCTCAAAAATCCACAAGTCTCTAGATCTGTATGTGCCACCCATCTCTTTTCAGGGAAGACTTCAAAAGACAAAGCTCAACCAAGCCTTTAAGAAGATCTATGACATTATTTCAAAGGTTAATGTAAACCTACTTCTCATTTAATTGATTGAGAAGATGCCAACATACTCTAAATTCTTCAAGGAGCTTAACTTTAAAGCCCGAAAGAAGTAAATCAATGAGACAATCATAATTCCGAAAGAAGTGAGTTCAGCCCTAGAGACCTTATTGCCATATAAACTAAATGACCCCGAAAGCTTCATCATCACCATCTCGGTGGGTGAAATGAGGAAGGAAAGGGCGATGTTAGATTTGGGAGCATTAATCAACCTTATACTGTACACACTTTACCAAGAATTGGGGCTAGACGGATTGAAGCCCACATCTATGGGATTATTGCTGGCCGACTGCTCGACACGACATCCAAGAGGAGTGGTCAAAGATGTGCTTGTTCAAGTAGGGAAGTTGATCATCCCCATAGATTTTTTAATGCTCGAAATAGAGAGCGATGCCTCTAATAAGTGTAATATGCCAATTTTGCTTAGGTGGCCATTCATGTACATCGCCAAGGAAATAATTGATGTTCATAACAGGAAGCTTTCCATGATAGTGCTAGGAGAAACGATAGAGATTTCACTTTTCGAGAGCATGAAACATCTTATTGGAGCCTCTGATTGCTTTAACATTTAAGTAGCAACATTCGAAAACAATCCATGTCTTGCACTAGGAAACTACATGGAACTTGCCCATGTTGACTTGGATGAGAGCCGAACTCCATTACTAAAGCATGATCCCTATAACTATGAAAAGACCATCACTTAACTAGGGGAGGACAACCCAGCGGTGGTGCAAATGAACTTCAAATTGACCACCAAAATTGGTGAGGTGATGAAGGAGAAAGAAGAGCTAAATAAGGATTTTGCTAAGAGGATGAAGCTCATGGAAAAGGAAATCCATCAAAGGGAGAAGGCCTTAGAAATCATAAGGGCAAAAGAAAAGAGCAGCTTGCCAAGCTTGCCAATCCAAGAAAGGACACTAAAGGCAGTTTAAGGAGGTTGTGGAACCTCCAAAGAAGAAGGAAGTGCAAGCCAAGCAAGAAGTGCCAAATCCCACCATCTCAAAGCCTAATTCCAATTAAGACAAGAGACAGAAAAGAAAGAGGAACAAGCAAGCGTCAAAGCCATCTACAATTAAGCCAAGAGGTATATTTCCAACATTTACTCCTATTTGTCACCATTGCCATACTAGAAGCAACATTTGGCCTCAATGCACTAAATTAAAATGGCAACATGTGCAACATGTGAGCCCTAAGACCACCAAAGTGATTGTCAAGAACATATGGATTAACAAGAACAAATTGGAATGACTCCATAAGGAATGGTCTTTTTGGGTCAAAAAGGAGGAAAATGGCTATGTTGTGATAGAACCACCCATCATTGGTGGAACTTGAGTGGCTTGTGTGAACGTTTTGACATGTTTGTTAATGTGCAGTGTAAGTTCCTCATATTTTGATTGGTTTGTTTTGTTGACAAAATCACATTTGGGGTTTAATCTGTAAGGGTAAACTAGGTCTTCATTGTGCATGATCAAACTTCAAAAGCACTCTCAAGATATCAAGCTCAAGAGCACCTCAAAGGTATATCTGAAATTCCCTTAAGCAATTATAGTGTAAATATGCCTAGGGGTTGAATAGGTATAAGCTCCAAATTCTTCCAAACAACTATTATGCGGAACAATGATGTGCACACTTGGTCTGTCTAACAAATGATTGCTTGTCAACACAAATTAGAATATAATACATAAGTGATACAATCAATAAAGATATGGAAGATAATGAAAAGTAAAAACAAAACTTGACACAACTGTTTTTATGTGGTAAAACCTCCTAAGAGGAAATGTCCACATGTTGATACCACATCCACCGGCAAGCAAATCCACATAGATGAAAAAGAAGATACACACTCAAGGCAACCAACCAAAGATATACTCATTAAGCTATCAATTCCTAGTCTACCCCCGGGCCTAGTGAAAACACCTTGCCACAAGCTTTCTGACCGAGACAAATCATTGGTCTCAGTTAGAAAGCCACTCCCTAACCGAGACTATCCTTAAGTTTCTAGGAAGATTTCCTTACTCGGTATTACTTGAAGCCTAGCTCTTTGCCAAGTCTTCCTTTGCTTATCTAACCGGAGCCTTAAACTCCTAGACAAGACTTTGTTCGGACTTACTTAGAGGCATCACACCTCTTAGCCAAGACTTCCCTTGCTTGGACTTACTTAGAGCCTCACACCCTTAGCCAAGACTTCCTTGCTCTATGTTGAAGAATCACTCAACAACAAGAGACTTCACACTTTTTGCAAGGCAAATGATCTAGATGACGCAAATGATGCAAACACAATCAAATAGAAAAAGTTGATCACACAAACTTTATAATCTTGCAAGAGATAACTAGAATATGCTTTCAACACTCAATCACAAAGTTATCTAGAAATCCAAGCTTGTGAAGCAATAAGAACTAGATTAGAATATTCAATATTGCAATCACAAATCCTAGTTCTTAGATCATGGAATCAACACCTAGAAATCAACAATTAAGCTCATCACAAAATATTTCTAGAATCAATTTCATGTGAATCAAGTTAACTTTGAAATATGTTCAATCAAAATCACAAAAAGCTATAACTCGAAAATCATTCAAACAAGTCTAAAATATGAATCAATATCATTCTAAATTTTTTTCATCAATCAAGAAATAAGATCTATCAAGTTGATCACAAGAAAAATGGAGAGAAGATGATTCACATGCAAAAGATGAACCACGAACTGAAGATCAGATTGCCGCGAATAATCTGAACATTGTTTGACTCGGAAAATGATTGTGACTTGTACCTCTCTTCAAGACCAATGATTTTGGTTTTTGAATCACTTAATTCGGAGTTGAAATGAGAGAGTTATGACAAAAACAAAATTCTAAAAGTTGCGAGAAATTCTATGCGCGATTTTGAATTATATAGAGAGGGAAAAGGCTTAAAGAAGGACAAGGACAATTCGGGAATTGAACCACCAGCAGCCTTGCTTCCCGTGGAGACACGTGGCCACCACAGGGAGGCAGAGAGGTGTCCCTCCCATGGTGGCAATACGCCTCCACGGAAGAGAGGGTTGTTGGCCCTTCTCCACATCTATTCTCTTTCGCTCCCTCCGCACACCTCTTACGTTCTTCGACAGTTCTCCGACCTCCGAACTCCAAATTCGAATCTGCTTTCAAATTACAAACCATAACTCAATTACACATGAGGAAGACTATGAAACTTTGACCACAGGTTATGAATTCAACTTGATACATGACGATGAAGACATGTATTATAAGAGAACATAAAGTAGCGTAACTTCCTCGTTTGAACTAGAAATCAATTGAGTGAGTAACTGAAAAGACCAAAACTCAACAAGGAAAGTTATAAGATCATATTCAAGTTCAAAACAATAAAAACCAAACAAATAAACACATGATCACATAAGTATGCAATTTCCTAGACGTAATCCTAGTACATGCATTTCTACAATGTATGACAATATAAGATTAATGCATGAGCATATTAAATCATGTGTGAATGCGTTATTACCAAATGAGCACAACGATGCATGGACACATATAAATGCAATGTATGTGTGTGCAGTTTTCTCAACGATACAGGGACACACATGTATGAATTGTGTGTGTGTGCGCTTACGCCTTGCAAGAGGAAGAAGTATCTTAATACCTTAGCTTCCAAGAAAGAGATTTTCCTCTTGAAGATGATATTTTCATGAGAAGTTGCTTTTCTCCTTTGAAGCTCCTCTTCACCAAGAACCACCTAAGCAACTAACCATTACAAATAAAAAAAGTTTTGCAATGGAATCAAGCCAATACAAATCTAAATCCTAACAATATCACTTATGCTTATCTCTTTGAAGAGAATTAGTTTCACACACACAAACTTCTTCATGCATGCTTAACTTATCTTGCATTTGTGTTTCAATTCTTATATGTGTGCAATTATCTTCACTTCACACACGTGCACTTTGTTGTTAGATCTAAATGTGGTTTTATGTGATGTAATTCATTTCCCAACGTTAGACTAGAAATGTTCATGCGTGCACGATTGTGTGCTTGTCTTAGCACGATGAGTGATCACTTGAGATGGTCCAGTTTGTGGGTCAATGTTCACGGGTCTCTACCCTTAAAGCCACCAGTAAAGTCATCTCTAGTGTGTTTCTGGTTTTAGTTCATGAGTCCCTACCTGCAAAGCCACCAACGAAGTCATCTCTAGTGTTTTTCATGGTCCCAAGTCACGGGTCCCTACCCGCAAAACAGACTCGCACAGTCCCCTGTTTTTGCCCTACGTTTTCAAAACGTCGTAGTTTCACTTAGGATTGATTTATATACCCCATCTTCTCTCCACTTCGTTTTTTAGAGTTCAAAATCCTATCTTTGAGAGATAGAATGTTCCTCAAGAGAGAGAGAGACTCCTAAGAACTCACATTTACTCAACCAAACACATTCCCATGACACTACAAAAAAAAAATTGGCTATTGGGACGATTTTCTTTTGTTTCTATAGGCCAAAATTTGTCCCAAGAGGTCTATTGGGACGAATAAAATTCATCCCAAAATTCGTCGCCTCATGTGGATCGCAATAGCTTCTTTGGGACGAAAATTGAAATTCGTCCCTTAAAACTACCTATAGGGACGATTTTTATTCATCCTAATTGATAATGTATAGTGACGAAATTATTCGTCCCAATAGACAATTTTTAGGGACGAATTGTATTTCCGTCCCTTTTGACAACCTTTAGGGACGAAAAAAAAAATTTAAATAAATTTGTTCTTCAAATGACCAGGCCACCCACGCCCAACGCCCAACAACTTGTGCATACCCCACGCCTACCCACCAGCCATCACACAAATCAAGTAATTGGCGTCATCATGGTGGATCGAACCCTGCACGCCAACGCCATCCCTACGCGCCCAACCACCTTACTACTCATTTGATTGTGATAATAAAAGCACAATTTTTATATATAACCTCTACTTGTTATTAATTTTGTATTGATTATTTTTCAATCAAAATTTTATTTGTAGATTAATTCTAGTAATTTAAATTTTATTTTTATAAGATAAACAAATTGATATTAAAAAATGTTTATTTTAATATTTAATTAAACTATTTTGTCAGATCAAAAGGTCAATCGTTAATCGTATTCAAAATTAGACATGACCCCGTTCCGGTTCTTGATTCAGAACCATCGATTCGGTTTTGGTTCCGACAGTTCGATTTTGGTTCCAACGGTTCAGATCCTTTTTTAACAAATAATAGAAAACCTTTCAACCTTTCAAGACTAATAGTTATTGATTCTTATGAAGAACTTACTGGGAAAAAATAAAATTCATCTTGATAGAGAACCACTTTGGACGAACAAAATGATCCATATTACATCATTTTCTAATATATATGGTAATTTAATTATTAATCTATCTTTAAGGAAAAAATTTAAAAAAAATCAAGAATTTTTAACAAAATTAATTAATTAGCTCTTTGTTTTTTTTTTTTTTTTTTTTTCAACAAAATAATATATATTTTTTTACCTCTATTATTTACCTCATTTTCTCTCCTTTCATCTTAAAGTAATATTTTCTTCATCTTCATCTTCTAATACTTTTTTCACGTTTCTTTCTTCACTCACATTCATTTAAGTCTTTGAGGATTAATTGAAAACACTACGAAAAAAAAAGGGCTATTGGGACAATTTTTTTTCGTCCCAATAGCCCTAAAATCGTTCCTATAGACCTATTGGGACGAAAAACATTGGTCCCAATAGGACCAATAGGATGCAGTCTATTGGGACGAATTTATTTCATCCCAATAAACATCCTATTGGGATGAAAAAAATTCGTCTCTAAAAGTCTTACCACATTGAACAAAATTTGTCCCAATACACATTCTATTGGGATGAAAATCTATAGGGACATTTTCTATTCGTCCCAATACGCAGTCTATTGGGACGGATTGTTGATTCATCCCAATAGATTAGGATGAAAAAAATCCGTCCCAATAAACTGTCTATTGGGACGAAAAAAAAACGTCCCTATAGGATTTTTGTCCCAATAGGCCATTTTTCTTGTAGTGTGAGCATCTAGTATCATTCAAGCATCATCTAATCATGGGTCTTCTTGATTTCTTTGACTAGTTAATTTGAACATGCCTTAGAACTTCTTGTTTCATCTTATGTATATGTTTGCCTAAGATTAGCATTTTGTGATTAAATGCATGACTATTTGCTTAATATTGTTTCTAACATGTTTGAGTCTTTACTTGTTGGTTAAGATGAGTTGTTTATTGATAGCTTGCATTTAGGACAATATTGCCCTTTAGCTAAATCTTCATACATTGCATTTAGATATTGATATCTAGGATTGCTTTAAATGCCATCATTGAATCTCTAGATAAGCATTTAGTGTAGCCTAACATTAATTGCATATTAGAATATTGTTAAATATACATATAGGTTGTTTATCTTTTCATTGAGTGTTAAGTGTAAGATCCTTGATTTTTATTAGCTTAATTCCATTGCAAAACTCTCTATATTTGTTATAGTTGTTGCTTAGGTGGTTCTTGGTGAAACAAAGCTTCAAAGGAGAAGAAGCAACATCTTGTGCAAATATCGTCTTCAAGGGGAAGATCGCATTCTTGGATACTAAGGTATCAAGATTCTTCTTCTCTTGCAAGGCATAATCACGCACACACACATTTCATTCATGTGTGTCCTTGCATCATTGTGCAAACATTTGGTATAACACATTCACACTCATTTAAGTATACACATGCATTGGTCTCGTATTGACGAACATTGTAGATTTGCATTTTTTATGACTATCGCTTAGATATGGCATACTTGTCTAACATTGTGTTTATTTGTTTGTTTTTCTTGTATTTTAGAATTGAACATGATCTTATTTGATTCCTTATTGAGTTCCGGTCATTTCAGTTACTCATTCATTAGGTTTCGAGTCCAAATGATGTAGCTACGCTACTTTGCGTTCCCATTCGTTGAGTTATCTTCATCGTCATTTTTCGAGTTGAATTCTCAATCTTTTGTCAAATTTTTGTAGTCATCATTGTGCGTAAGAGAGTTAAGATTCGTAATCCAAAGATGGATTCGAAATCGGAGTTCGGAAGCCCGGATACGGCCGAAGAATGAGAGCGAAGCGCGAGAGGAGCAAGTGTGGCCAACGACCAAGCTTGGAGTCCACGTGTGGGCCACGTATGCCACACGTCTAGCACACCTCTCTACCCACGTGTGCCACACACAATCCACACGTGGCTGGTGATGTGTCATTTTTTGATTGGTTGCTTTTTCCCTCTTTTAAATTCTTTTAAATGCTCTCCATTTCCTCTCATTCATTCTAAGAAAAAAAATTTGAAAAAGAAAGAATTTATAGAATTTCTTCATGATTTTAGTTTTCTTATTTTGATCATAACTCTCTCATATGAACTCAAAATCGAGTGATCAAAAAGCCAAAAATGTTGGTCTTGAAGAGAGTTACAAACCCCAAGTATTTTCAGAGTCATTTGAGTTCTTGATTTTTCACAGCATGCAGATTTCAGTCCGAGTCTCAACTTTTGTATGTGAAACTTCTTCTTCTCACTTTCTCTTTGATCTTCTCTTTTAATCTTTCTAATTGATAGATGAAATGTGTTAAGAATGATGTTAGTTCATACTCTAGGGGTGTTTGATCATTTGTTAATTGAACTTTAGCTTTGTGATTTCTCTTGAACATATATTTGCTAAACTTGATTGAACTTGAAATTAATTCTAAAAATGATATATATGATGTGCCACATAATATTTTCTAGGTTTAATTTTATGATCTAAGAACTAAGATTTTTGTGAGACATATTGAATATTCTAAATCTTGTTCTTATTGATTCACATGCTTTGATTTCTAGATAGATTTGTGATTGTGTGTTGATATTATATTCTAGATCATCACTAAGCATGTACTTAGAGCTTAATTGATCATCTTGCTTTATTTGAATATTTTTGCATCACTTAGATCATTGTCTTGTAGAAAGGTTGAAGTTTCTTGTTAAAGTGAGTGAAGCTTTAATTTGAGCAAGAAGACTTGGGTAGGAAAGTGTTCTAGATAGCTGAGCAAAAGTCTTAGCTAGGAGTGTGATACTCCGGATGGTTGAGCTAGAGAAGCTTGACTAGAATCCTTGTGATCTAGATAGCTAAGCAATAAAATCTTCCTAGAGGCTTGAGAGTCTTGGATAGGGAGTTGCTCTCTAGAGGTGTAAGGCACACCTTGGATGGGGAGTAGGCTAGGTGGTTCACTAGGCCCGAGGGTAGACTAGGAGTTGATAACTTATGGTGGATATCTTGTGTTGATAGCCTTAAGTGTGTAAGTTCTTTTCATATAGTGGATTGTTTTGCCGGTGGTTGTGGTATCAACCCGTGGACATTTCCTCTTAGGAGGTTTTACAACGTAAAAATAAATGTGTCAAGTTTCGTTTTTATGTTTCCATTATCTTCCATATATTGTAATGATTGTATCACTTATATATTGATTTCCGCATGTGTTGATTATAGCAAATCATTTGATTAAGTCACATCAAGTGTGCATTTCATTATTGTATTCTACAAAATTTGAATTTGGAAAAAATTGGGCCTATAACTATTCCCCCCCACCTTCTCCTAGTATAATATATACTATATTGTTTAAGAGAATTTCATTAAGCCTTGTGACTAAGTGGATTAATGCACAAGCAATTGGTTTAGAAACATTATAAAAGGCTTGGGTGTAATAGTAATGTATTAATGACCGAGAATGGTGTGACTAAATGTAAACTTATGTTGTAAACATCATTACATATAGTAGATTTGAGGACTGTGTGTGGCTAGATGGATAGCTTAGGAGTTTTGTCCAGTTGGATGGCTTCTCACGTAAATCAATCCTTATGTTTTTATTGTTTTCCACATATTTATTGTTGATTGATTTGTTGCTAGTATGAGGCAAAGTTGTTGAAATTGATTAAGGCGAAAAGTTGGTAATTAATCAATTCAACCCCCTAGGTTAGTTTAGACACATTATTTATTTTGATGCAAAACTATAGAAAAACCAAGTTAAATGATGCGCTTAATGGACATTTGTTATGCACTCAATTTTCATTGAGTAGCATATCTGTTTTAAATATAAGGAATTTTTAGTATTAAGTATTTAACTGTAAATGTGTCATTTAGAGCTTTTAGCACCTTATCTATTTCAACTCAAGCCTTGTACTTGTTTGTACTCATCTTAGGATGATGGCTTTGAAAGAGATAGGTTTGGGGTTTCAACCCCATAGCAATTGCCTTTTGTGTTAATTAGTTAATTGCTAGAAGCAATGTAATTTGTAGTGGTAATTGATTAGTATAACTTCCTTCAATTGATAACTTGGTTTAATTGTAATTCAATTTTAACACAACTAGCTTTATCTTTAATCCAAACCTCCTCGTGAGAACGACAACCCGTATTTGTGCACCATATATGAGTTTAATGACTTGCGCACTTGCGAAGGGTGAAACACCCGCGCGCTCGCCATTCTATGTCCATAGCATAATCTAACCGCTTTACTTTTTAGCTTTATTGTTAGTAGTCCCTCTTCGTTTTAGTAGGACTGCTTGGGGTGCGTCAATTAATTATATTGAAGATTAAAACTTTATACAAATTATATATTTAATTTTGAATGTATAAGGATTTGGATCCTCTGTTGATCTGATCTTTTTTCTGACATTTTTAAAGCATGTGATTGGTTAATGATAAAGTAGACCAATCACATTTTAACTACACATTCATTATAATGCTTATGCGTTATGAGATTATGTGAGATCAGAAAAAAGATCAAATTAGCAGATGATCCAAATTCTAAAATATAACACTATTAAGATTTTCAGCATATGTTCTGATTTTAGGATAGTACGATTTTATTAAGAAAACACCTTGAAGCACCGTAAATGTAGATTGAACTTCAAAATATTTCAAAAAGTTTAGGGGGGTGTATTCAATTTTGATTTTAAGGGACTTTTAATGACTTCTATAAAATTAAAAAGTTTAGTTGTATTCAATGTAAACTTTTAAAGATTCTATAAAAGTCACTAGGTATTCAATACAAACTTTTATAAACTTTAAAAAAGTCTTTAAAAGAAATGTGGTATTCAATCAAAACTTTTTAAGAGTCTATGAAAGTTAGAAGGTTTTCAAAATCACAATAACTTTTAATGACTTTAAAATATGAATGATTTTTAATGACTTTTAGTTATAACAAATCTCATAATTTGTCTTTAATTCCTACCAAAGACTTTGAATGACTTTTTTATTTTCTTCATTTTTTTTAAACAGAAAGAATTTCACTTTAGAAGAAAAACATAAAACTCTTTAAAAAACCATCAACCACCAAACATATATTTTATTTTCAAATAAAAACACACTCGTTCTTAACAAATTTCACAAATAAAAAAAAATGAATAAAAATTATCAAAAAAAAAATTTTTTTAAATAAAAAATAATATAAAACAACTTTCCATTGGCTATGCAATTAAGGATGAGAGATTTTATCTGGTTTAACTCTATTTTCAAAGCAAATAAACAACATCGAAACAAATCAAACGAACTACAATTATATTAATTAAAAATAATTAAAGACAAAAACCACAATTCAACTATGTCAATATGTAAATATGTCATAATCAAAGTCGCGTATAAGCGTGGTTCTATATAATTTTGATTAATATCAAACTACCCACTTTTAGACATGGGTCTTGTTCAACAACTAGGTGCGATTTTTATGTTTTATTTTAGTAACTTGAACTAATTTTTGGTAGATTTTTTATACCCATTATCATACTTTTGTAAAGACATGCAAATATTAATATTATTGTCGGTTTGCTACATTTATTCTAAAAGAAAATTTATGATATTTTGATTAAATATAAAAAACAAATAAACTTTTGAATAATTATTAAAAAAATTAGACGCATAATGTCTTTATGATGTAAAATATAATAAAAATACAAATAAAAATTTTAAAATCACATACATAGGCATGAATGTTTTTATCAAGTTTAATTAACGATGAATTTTTTTTATTCTCTTGAAAAAATATTTTTATTGACATGAGAAATATATATATATATAATTTTGTTAAAACAAATTATATATTATATTTAAAAGTCAGTAAAAATCTATAAATATTTATGAAAGTCTTTTTAAATAAAAATCTATGAAAATTTATAAAAGTTTTTCGTAATTATGTAAAGTCTATAAAAGCCTCTGAAATTTGCACAAATCATCCATCTAAAAAAAACCTTTAAAAGTCTTTTGAAATCTTAATTGAATACACCTCGTAATTCGATATGATATGAATGAATTTGTGTTACTTATTAAATAACTTTTCAATTAATTAATTTTTTAAAAACTAAAAATTCTACTAATCTATTAAATCCGAAAAGTAAATTGTAAATTCGTAATTGACTTTGGTCCTAAAACAAAGAGACTTTGTACATTTCCCATACGTATATTGTATAAATTTAGGAATAAACCATAACCTGAGTCAGAACTCATGACTGTCTGAGCGATCCCATCTGATCTGGATCTACACACGTCATCAGTGGGCCCCACCGTAATATGATCCAAGATCTCAAAACGTTTACATTTTCGTCGTCGTCTCCCTCTCTCTTCCTCTAAAAATATCGCTTTGATTCCATCGAACCAAAAAAAAATTGGAAAAAAAAAAATTTGAAGCAGTCAGCAGTCTCGCCAGAGCTTCAATTCCAATCGGTATTTCACCAATCACTCTCTCTGTTTTTTTTTTTTTAATTATTATTCGTTGTAGAAATCAATTAGGTTTTGCTTTTGTGTGTATATATATATATTCTATTTTCATTTCTTGATTAATATATTTTATTTTTCGATCCAGATATTTTTATTCTCTCTGGGGGTTTAGAAGGATTTAGGATTTTTATTTATAATTTGAATTTTCTGTTTTTGTCATGTATAAATAGTGTCCACAATTGGGATCTTGATGGGCTTCAGTTGTAGAATCATTGTATGCATTCCTTGCTAGGATTATGAAATAACATAGAATTTTGTGCTGACAACAAACTTGTATAGTTACAAATCCGTTAATAAGACGATTTTTGATTATGGAAATTATGAGACAGCACAATCAATTGGATATAGGATTATGGGAGGGTGGGTTTTTATGTTGAATCTTAGTGTCCGGATTTTATTATCTCGTCTAGAATCTGTTAACTTGAATGTGGATTCCTTTGTCAAGATGGGTTCCAGGATACAAGATGTTTTAGGTCTCTTCTTTTCCTCACAGTTTGGGGCTTGGACATTTTGGCCCCGTAAGGTTTTGTATGATGTTCTCATTTTTTGTGTCCATTGATGTCCTTTTGCTTTTCTACTGTTTTTACTATTGGAATCAGACCAATTCTGTTTACTTTCTTTTATCAGTGTTAGATGCTTTGAAGTCTTTTTTAAGTAATTTCTTTACGTGAATTTCATTCCATTATTTCATTTTTAACCCATTGTTGAAGGCAGCTTAGTTAAGATGTGGTGAGTGAGTTTGCTTAAGATTGCTCATGGTTGTTCATTGATTTTTAACAATCATTTCTTTAGCTGATACTTTTCTCTATTAATTTTACGATTCATAGCACGCCACGCACTATCAGTTTTATAATTTTACTGAAATTTGCTTTGCACTGAAGTACTGAACTGGTTTGTTACTGCAGTTGCTGTTTGGTTGGGTGGTGTTAGGACATTATGTCAGGCACGGAGGATGTTAGAGAACAAGAAATTGTAGATGCGAATGCCACCGAAGAATCTCAGAAGATGATGCCATCATCTGAAGAGCAGGTTGTGTTTATGTCCTGGATTTACTTGATACTATTTAATTGAAGACCTTAAACTGCATGCTGGTAGATGTTTTACTCTGAAATACTTGATGTCAAACTATTTTCCTTTTTGGTTTATTAGGAGGCCACTTTAAAGAAAAAATATGGAGGAATGGTGCCCAAGAAACCACCTCTCATATCTAAGGTGACTTTTGATTATAAATTTTCTTTTGTTTTGACCAGTTGCTGGTTTGAGGTGTTTCCAACTAAAGTTTTGATTTTGATACCAGGACCATGAGCGTGCTTATTTTGATTCTGCTGACTGGGCTCTTGGAAAGGTAATTAATATTGGTTTTTCCATCATTTTTTTCAAAGCTCGGTGACACTAGAAAGTAGAAAATATGCATTAAATTGGTTGCCTAATGCCCTTCAATACTTTGTATGGTAATAGCAAGGCGTTGATAAACCAAAAGGACCTCTTGAAGCCCTTCGGCCCAAATTGCAGGTATTAATTTAATATTTTTCTGTGAAATAACATGAAGGGTTTTCAACATATTGAATCACATTTTTGAATGTATATTTAGTAATACAAGTTACTTTCTGGATAATCCAGAACAGTTAAGTGATTCACTGGTTTATGCATGCTGCAAGAATGTATTTTTACTGGATCTACATGAGCAGTCGTTAATCTTCCTAAACAACTCTGAGACGCATCCTAGCTTATGATTCTAAAATTTATGTGAATATGGAACTAAGCTTGCCATTTCAGCTTGATGAGAACTGGCCATTATCCTCGTAAAATTAATTGTAATCAGAGTTTATAATAGACGCTAGTGTGTTTTTAAAGCTTTGACTGTAAATGTTGGAATGATGGTTTAGTAGAGTATATATGATTATATGTTGATTTAGAAATCTTGGGGCACTGACTACATCGAACTGCAAAAGAAACAAGGAAGGCCATTTATTTCCTAACATTTCATAAGAGAATGGACAGAAAGTTAAAACTCCTAATATGAAATATTTGTTCACTAGAAGGAAGAGTTATTATTTATTAAATCAAAAGAATTATCTTTCTAATGGTGGAGTCAAATGGAGGTGACTGCATAAGGGTGTTTGCATAAGATTTAGAAATGTTGATAGGACCAGCTTTTGGAAGTTCATTTGGACAAAAAGTTAAAGCCCCTATTATGAAGAAATGATTAATGAAAAGAATAAAGTATACTTTTGTGGGAGCTAAAAGAAGGTAAGCATTGCTGGTTTTGTAAGACTTTGATGTGGTGATAGAACCATCTTTTCTGACTTGCCTTATATCTCAATTGGGTTTCTCAAGATAGTTTCCTATTGAATTTAAGTGCATGATCTCCTTTGGGAGAGAAGAAATGAGATTCTGGATATCTTCTATTGATTGGTCTCCACTTCTCCGAGTCTTGTTTATTTTAGGAGTTCTGGAATTTTTCAAATTAAGTTGTTGGTTTTGTGGTGCTTTCTATTGCATACGTTGTGTAAACTAAGGTTGCACCTCCTTCCTTTTAGTGGTTCTAATTTCTTTTTTCTTTTGCATAAATGAAGTAAAAGAAAAAACTCAAAAAGTATTGCTCACCATTGAACTGGTGCTTCAAATGAGAAGGAATGGTACTTTCTCTGAAACAAATTTAGTTTTATAAGGGAAATTTATGGACAACTTTGCCAATTTAGGGTTCTTTTTTACTCTGCCAATACATAACACACATTTACAGAATGAATCTCTTAAACTATTTATGTTTTTGGTGTTTTTATTAGGTCATACGTAACATACACATTTAACGGTGCTAGTTATGTTATGTTATGCTCAAAGGTTTTGGGAAATCTAGAACTAGGGCATCTAATTTAAGACCTATAGAAAGTTGGATGGGTTGCCCCTACCTATTTTATATATGTAGATATATAGTTTTTAAATGTTCATTTAAACTCATTTATAGTTTTAAAAGGTGAATCGTTCAACTCTTAACAGTCTATTTTCTTCCGGTGAAATATATAGTTTAATTCATGTACACATTTAATGGTGCTAGTTATGTTATGTTATGCTCAGAGCTTGTGTGAAATCTAGAACTAGAGCATCTAATTTAAGACCAATAGAAAGTTGGAAGGGTTGTCCCTGCCTATGTTATGTGGACAAGGATTCTCTCCTCACCTCATCTCATCTTCACGCACTTAATCTTATGACACATAAACATTGCAATGAGTGAATGGTTAAGATGTGATTGACATTTTATTAACAACCGATAACATGCTTTAAAAAAGTGAGGAAAAGGTGAGGAAAGGATCCTTGTCCATTTTATATGTGGATATGTAGTTTTTGAATGTTCATTTAAATTCATTTATTGTTTTTAAAGGTGAATCGTGCAACTTTTAACGGTCTATTTTCTTCTAGTGAAATTTGCTAATTTTCATGTTTAGAAGGTTTGCAGTTTCTTTGATAATCACTAAGATCATTATGAATATGTTGTGGAACTTAGACTATGGTGGTAATAAACTAATAATTATCATTCTCATTTAGTGTAACATGGTTATTTTATCTTCTCATTTTATATTTTTAATAAACTTGTCATGTCCATGCTTGAAACGAGTGAATTTCTATTTCTATTTGTATCTTGAGATATAATGCTTAGAACATTATTCTTTCAATGTTTCAGCCCACACAGCAGCAAACAAGATATCGTAAATCTCCTTATGCTCCGTCTGGTGAAGGTATGCCTCATATGTAGATTTATCATGTTTTCACTGATTTCATTTTATTTTCTTAAAAGAAAGTGATAAAGGAAACTGATTTATTTTTTGTTTGCCTATTATATTTCATTATGTAGATGGAGGAAGTGCTCCGGCAGAGGATGCAAGTGGCAACGAATGAGAGACTGCTTTCAAATATTTTTAATCTTTGTGAGGACCATTGATTGTGTTGTTCTAATAGCACAGGTGATGAGTAACTTTGGGTTCCTGCTAATAAAGTTGGTGAAAATGTTACAATATTTAGCCGAAAAAGAAAAGAAACGAATGAAAAATTTATGTAGTTGAGACCTGTGGGAACTAAAATGTTTGTGTTCCAAGGTTATCGGACTGGACATTATTGCTCCTTCCTTTTATCAGTGAACAACTTTACCAATTTTTTTTAGAAAAAGGGTTTTTGTAATACTTTTAACTTCCCGTGTCAATTTTGTTAAGTTGTACGTACTACGGAACGTGTCGTCTTTCGAATGTGATGGATTCCGAGCTGCTACGGTATGATTGATCTAACATTTGCAACTAATTTTATTTTCATCTGATATGGGATTGTGGATGTATTTTCTGGGAATATCTAGTTTTCTAGTTAAAATTCACGTGTATGAGTGGTTAACCAAGCAAAAACTTGATTCACGTTTTTTGTTTAATCTACAAACAGAAGATTATCAAAACATGCCCTTTATCAATATGTTTTACTAGAAAACTATCAAAATACACCTACAAAATCGTTCATTTTCTTGAAACGTGCATTTCACAGTTTTATTTATTTATTTAATTATTTTATTTTATTTTTATTTTTTTTTAAGGGGGAGAGTTCGAACCCATAACCTCGTGGTGCAGGTGTGAGAGAATTATTACTGGATTAACCTCGTCTCGTCACAAATTTTAGATATATCATATATATATTTTGATTTTTTTTCTTCTTAATTCTAAGTCGTTTTTGATTAAATTGGTTCCCATATTTTTAATAAGTAACAAATTGGTCCCTCATATTATATCTTTCATCAATCAACTTTAACTATTATAAGGACAAAATTGTATTTTACTTCAAATTCATTACAAGATTGACATATGCATCGTGTTTGACATGTAAAAAGACAAAAATAACAGGTGAATGTGGTCTTTTTTTTTTTTTTTTCCTTTCTAATGTTATCAATATTTTAATAATTTTTATTTAATTTTTTCAATCAGTCCTACCCTATTTTGAATTTGGAAACGAATTTTATTTTATAATAATTTTAGATTAATTAATTTATTATATTAATTAAGTTTTTTTATTTTAATTTTAATTGGTTTTACTTATATAAAACAAATTAAGGGTATTAATACACTTTTAAATTCTATTAAATTAAAAGTAGGTTTGACACTTGAGAGTAGGGATGTCAATGATACAAGTCGGGGACGGATTTTCCATTACCATCCCCAATCCCAATTTGTATGAAAAATACCATTCTCGTTGAATACCTATCTTAAAATTAATAGTGCGGGTACAGGAATTCCCCATTAGGGAATTGGCTCCTTACCGCATCCCATCTCCATCCCATTAATATATATTTTTTAATGACTTTTTGATAGAAATCATATCAAAATTATTGAATAAAATGAAAATAATTCAATGGATCAAGAGTCCTATTTTGACTATAGAAAAAAGTTAACTATCTGGAGGCTTCTGTATATATATATATATATAGGCATAATTTATATAAGCGGTATATGGTGCACCAGAATATTGTTGTATGTGATCGTATGTGAGTAGAATGTGATCTCATGTATATAATGTTATCGCATATAAGTTACATGTGATCTCAATAAAACAAGACTTAAATTTTAATGTGGTCGCATATGACCAAAGTCACATTTTTTTCCCAAGTTAAAATTCCCTAAAGATCAACTAGGTCTTCCTTAAGGTTGTAATGGGGCCTTCGGTGATATGGGTTAAGAAATAAAGGGGAAATGGATGTCAAAGAGCCAAAGATTATGCAAAGTGTTTCTTTTTTTTTTTTTGAATATTGCTAAACTATGGTTGGCTTTATCACACATTACATATTGAAATTCCCTTAACCACAATTCCCTTAACCACTTAAATGTACGGGGGGGTTGAATAGGTATATGCCCAAATTTTACCACTTCTTTTTCAACACAACAAAGTTGTTCACAATTTGAAAGCTTAACAAGTAGATTACTATAACAAGTCAGTATGAATATGATTAAGCAAGTGTTATAAGCAATACAAGCTAATATAAAGTAAAGAAATTTAAAAGCGAAAATCAACATAAGTAATTTTTATGTGGTAAAACCTCAAATGAGGAAACATCCACGAGTTGATACCACAACCATCGGCAAACCGCAATTTACTATGACAAATAGGAGATACACACTCAAAAGACAATCAACATATGATACACTCCCCAAGCTATCAACTCATATCCTACCCTCAGGCCTAGTGAACCATTTTGCCTACTTTCTATCAGAGATGTGACTATCACACCTCTAAAAAGCAACTTCCTATCCAATATGCTCACGTCTCTATGAAGATTTCTTGCTTGTCTATCTGGATCCTCCAGATCCTAGACAAGGCTTCTTACTTAGTTATTTGGATCACCCCGATCCTAACTAAAACTTCTTGCTTGGCTATCCGGAACATTTTCCTAGTCAAGTCTTCTTGCTTAAGTCAAAACTTCACTTACTTTAACGAGAGACTTCCACCTTATGCAAAACAATGATCTAAATGAAGTGCAAACAAGTAATATGATGCAATCACAATCAAATAGAGCACGTAGATCAAACAAACTCTATGAACATGCAATTAGAGGACTAGATTAGGCTTTCAACAATCAATCACAAAGATATCTAGAAACCTAAGCATGTGAATCAAACAAGAAATAGATTAGAATAGTAGATATCACAATCAAATTATTCTAGTTCTTAGAATATATGATTAAATACAGAAATCAACAATCAAGCTCAAAACACAAAACATTTCTAGAATCAAGTTTAGCAAAAAGATGTTCAAATAAAATCACAAAGCTTAAACTCGAAAATCAATCAAACAAACCTAAAAGTTGAATCGATATCATTCTAAACACTTTTTATTGATCAAATAAGAAGATTCAAGAAGTTGATCACAAAAGAAAATGAAAAGAAGATGATTCACTTACAAATGATGAATCACGAGTAGAGATAAAAATATTACGAAATTTCAAGACATCGTTTGACTCTGAAAATGCTTGGGATTTGCTCCTCTCTTCAAGACCAACATTTTAGGCTTTTAAATCACTTAAATTAGAGTTGAATTGAGAGAGATAACATCAAAACAAAAGATCAAAAACTTGGAAAAATTTCTGCACTTTTGTTTTTCAATTCTTTCTTCACACATGAAATGGGAGAAAAAATAGGATATTTAAAACAGAGGGAGAGAGACCAATAAAGTGACCAACCAAGGGCTGCCACCTCAGCTATCCCGTGGAGGCACGTGAGCCTCATTGGGGCAGAGGGCATCCCTTCTCGTGAGGCTCACACGCCTCTCACGGGAAGATGTGCAAATGGCCCTTGGCCATTCTTCGCCTCTCTCACGTTCCTCTCACGTTCTTCAGTAGTATTTCAGCCTTTGAACTCCGAATTTGAATCAGTCTTCCGATTACGAACCGTGACTCCCTCATGAAAAAGGAAGACTATGAAACTTTGACCAAAGGTTATGAATTCGACATGATACAGAAGACGAAGACAATGCATTGTAAGAGAACGAAAAGTTTCATAACTTCCTACTTTGAATATGAAAACTAATGAATGAGTAACCGAAATGACCGGGACTTAATAAGAAATAAAATGAGAACATATTCAAGTATAAAATCCATAAAACACAAACAAAAAAATACAAGAACACACATGTATGCCATTTCCTAGATATAGTCCTAGAACATGCAATTTTATAAGAGTTATCAAATTGAAACTAATGAATGTACATACAATCATAAGTTTGTGAATGTGTTATACCAATTTAGCGTAGCGATGTAGGGACACAAATATATGCAATGTGTGTGTGCGTTTAATCCTTGCAAAAGGAAGAAAAATCTTGATACCTTAGCATCCAAATAAGCACATTTCCTCTTGAAGATGAACTTTGCATGAGAAGTTGTTTTTCTTCTTTTTAGCTCATAACAACCATGAAATACCTAAGCAACTAGACATTACAAAGAAAGTGTGTTTTGATATGGAATCAAGCCAACACAAATCTAAAACCTAACAGTCTGTTATTCCTTGGCAAAACCTTATCCTTACCATACAATATGCACTCAAATAAACTCATAGTTGATTGCATTCTCACAACCTCACATTACAAAGAGATTCATAGACTAAAATGTCTTCATGTCTTCAAAAGTCTTCAAGAATCCATTCTTTGATCATCAAAGTACCTATGAGGAAAATAGTAAACCAAACAAGAGATCTTCTACAAAGAAAATTAGTGAGAACATATTCACAAAAACAAACAAGACTCCTCCTATCTCATATAAAAAAATCACTACAAAGCACTCCCTTAATTCCTTAACCTCAACATAAAAGAATTCTTTACTCCCCCTTAAGAAAAGAATTCCCCCCCTTAATACAAGTAGATCAATAATCAACAAAGGGGTACAATCTCCCACATGAGGTACATTTCTCCCACACATGGTAAGGTATACATTTCTCCCCCGTATTGTTGAGGGATATACAAAGGACACATGAGATAGAAATATGAGATATTATGCAAACAAGTCTTATAGAGAACGAAGTTAAACCAACTAAGCTCCCTCTTAACATAAGCTCCACATTATGATCAATATGTAAACTTGTTCACAAGGGAATCACACAATCACACATTTCAAGCAATAAGAGAGAATATATCATTACTTTTCAAGGTCAAAGAATCAAGCACTACAAGCAAAATATGTGTGTGTGAATGCTTCTAGCATATATAAAAGGAGAAGTTGAGATATCAACTTGCAAACTATATCAACACATATCCATCTAAAGCATTTCTAATCTAGGTGAAATCGATTATCATCCAAAATTTTTGCTTTAAAGAGAATAGATTTTAATATGAGCATGTGTATGTATGTGGCTCGTTAACTCATTTCTATTTGACAATCTGAGCATTCTCAATGTTTAACTACACTCCTTTAAGCACCCCCCCCCCCCCCTCCTAGGCTTTGAATCAAGTATTTTTTTTATTGATTCTTTACAATATTTCTTTGATTTTTCTAACATAAATATATTCACTTCATGACGGCTTTCACTCATCATAAAGGTGTAGCCCTTTCCTATATTGGGCGTCTTCACAACCAAAATATGTAGCCCTTTCAATGAAGATGATCGTTGAGTTCTATGTAGTTGCCAAAGCAAAATGGATAGTAACCATAGGTTATCTATCATGTACTAAGCAATAAAATTTTAGATGCATCCATAATCTACACATTTTCAAACTCAACTACTCAAACTTAAACATATAAGAGAAGCATTAGTGCACTTTTAAAAACAAGATTTTTAACACTCAAGTGCATGATCTAGAAACAGTAAAAGTTATTTGTTTAAGATTATTACTTCTCAAATGAGTAGCTCTAAAAGAGATTGATATTCAACATAAGTTTTACTCATCAAGCCACTCACAAGCACACATAGACATCAATCAACACAAATCATGCCAATGGATCTTCTAAAAGATTTAAATCTCTCTTTGTCCAAAGGCTTAGTGAACAAATCCGCAAGTTGATTTTTAGTAGGCATATTCTCTAGAGTAACAATAGAATATTCAACAAGTTCTCTAATGAAATAAGGCCTAATATCTATGTGCTTTGTGCGTAAGTGTTGAACCGGATTTTTAGAGATGTTAATGGCACCTAAATTATCACAATAAAGTGTCATTATATCTTATTCTATCTCATAATCCTTAAGGATTTGCTTCATCCAAAGAAGTTGTGTGTTAGCACTTCTTGACACAATGTACTCGGCTTTAGAAGAAGAAAGGGAAATGAAATTTGTTTCTTACTTGAACAAGAAACCAAGTTATTCCCAACGTAAAAGCAATCGCCTGATGTGTTTTTGCAATCATCTATGTTTCCCGCCCAATGGGCATCACAATAACTAACAAGTATGTCATTAGTATCATATGAATAGAATAGACCAAGACTATGTGTTCCTTTGATGTACCTAATGATTCTCTTGACGACTTTCAAGTGTGATTCTTTAGGATTGACTTGGAATCTAGCACACAAACCCATACTAAAACAAATGTCTAATCTACTAGTCATTAGGTAAAGTACACTACCTATCATGCTTCTATATAGGCTTTGATCAACACTCTTCCCCTTTTCATCTTTGTCAAGTTTAAGAGTTGTACTCATTGGAGTTTCAAATTCTTTTCCACTTTCTAAACCAACTTCTTAACTAGGTTTCTAGCATATTTAGATTGAGTCAACATAATACCTACGCTTGATTGTTTCAATTGCATGCTTAGAAAGTAATTTAACACTCCCATCATATTCATTTCAAACTCACTTGACATGACACTCATAAATTCAT
Organism: Acer negundo; assembly: GCA_035582765.1. Taxonomy (NCBI): domain Eukaryota; kingdom Viridiplantae; phylum Streptophyta; class Magnoliopsida; order Sapindales; family Sapindaceae; genus Acer; species Acer negundo. The sequence goes on along the minus strand of CM069241.1, from coordinate 18,218,433 downwards.
CAACCTTGGTTTTATTAGTAGGCCTAAAAACAATGCCATCAACATACATTTGTGCAACACAAATATCATTATCAAGATACTTGATAAACAAAGTTCTATAAAGGCCACCTCTTCTATAGTTGTTCTCAACAAGATATTGACTCAACCTATCATACCAAGCTCTTGGAGCTTACTTAAGACCATAGATGACCTTTTTCCAATTTAAAAACATGATTAGGAGAGTGTGGGTCTATAAAACCCTTAAGTTGTTCAACATACACTTCTTCTTGAAGGTATCCATTGAGAAAAATGGTTTTGACATCCATTTGAAACAATTTGAACTTTTTAAAACAAGCAATGGACAACAAAAGTCTAATGGACTCAAGACGTGCAACGGGTACAAATGTCTCATCAAAGTCTACACCCTCAACTTAAGTGTAACCTTGAGCCACTAGCTACTTTATTTATCACTATCTTGCCACTCTCATCGGTCTTATTCCTAAAAACCCATTTAGTGCCAATCACATTATTGTCTTCTGGCCTAGGAATTAAGGACCACACTTCATTCCTCTCAAATTCATTTAGTTCATCTTGCATAGCCCTAACCCGATATTTATCAACTATTGCCTCATTAATATTTTTGGGTTCAATTTGAGAAGTGTTGCATGCATAGGAAATTTGGTTAGCTAGTTGGTTTCTAGTTCTAACCCCTTCATTCAAATCACCTATGATGTCTTCATGATAGTGTAAGTTTCTAAGTGTAGAGTTTGAACATTTAACAACTTGGTCATTTTGTTGCTTATCATTTAGAGCATTTTCTAAACCTTGACTTTCTACTTCAACACCAATATCATTTTCATTATTATGACTAGACTCACTATGTGAATCCTTACTAGACTCACCACTAGCCACATCAATAGGTGTTTTAGTGTCATTCGAAAGATTTTCTTTAGGTTTATTAACACTATTACCATCACACAAATCAAGCATGCTAAGATCATCTATCTTCACATTGATAAAATCCATAATAGTCTTAGTGTTCAAGTCGAAAACTCTATAAGCATGACTATTAATAGCATACCTAAGAAAGAGACCAATATCTCTCTTAACATCAAACTTTCCTAAGTGATCTCTATCATTCAAAATAAAACACTTACTTCCAAAGGTATGAAAGTAACTCACATTGGGCTTCTTGCCCTTCCAAAGCTCATATGAGATTTGTTTTGTGTCGGGCCTTCTAAAAACTCTATTAGAGGCATAGCAAGCGGTATTGACCGCTTCGGCCCAAAGATTCCTAGGGACTTTCTAGCTATTAAGCATGACCCTAGCCATCTCTTACAAGACACGTTTCTTCCTCTAAACAACACCATTTCGTTGAAGAGATCTAGGAGCCGAGAACTCATGAGATATCCGTAAATCATCACAAAACATACTAAATTTAGCATTTTCAAACTCACTCCTGAAGCGACATATTTTCTTCATTCCAAGACCTTTTTCATTTTGAACTTGATTACAAAACTACTTAAAGTAATCAAAGGTTTTGGTATTGTTCCTAAGAAAATAAATCCATGCAAACCTAGAGAAGTCATCAACGCATACAAAAATATACTACTTGCCATTGATGCTTTCGGTTTTGATTGGCCCTATTAGATCCATGTACACTAGTTCTAAAGGCTTCTTGGTAGCTATGTAAGTGCTCTTTTTGTGAGGCACTTTGGTTTGTTTACCCAGTTAACAAGGTTCACAAACACCATCTAGCTTCCTACCAAGACTTGGAAGACCTCTAACAATGCTATGTTTTTCAAGTTTCTTTAAATCCTTAAAGTTCATGTGACCTAACCTTTGATGCCACAAATCAAGCTTGTTGCACTCATGTGTCATATTACAAGTTAGAGGATCTATCTCAAGACAATAACAGTTGTCTATAGATCTTTTGACTTTCAATACAACTTTGCCATTTTTATCAATTATTGTGCACACATCCTTGTTAAAACTAACTTCTTGAAAGATTTCACACAAGTGAGTTATACTTATCAGGTTAGCTTGTAGACCATTTACATACAAGGTGTTCCTAAGTTTATGCAATCCGGGGATATATATTGTTCCCTTGCTTAGAACTTCCTTTTTGGTGCCATCACCAAAAGTGACCCAACCATCATCCTTCATAATAAGATTCTTAAAGAACTCTTTGTTACCGATCATATTCCTAGAGCATCCGCTATATAGGTACCAAGAATAAGATGAGTTGGCTCTAAGAGCATTATTGTGCAACTAGACATTTTGATGTGTCCTTCCTAATCCACACACTCTTCACAATACGCTTCTCACTACTACTACTAACATGCTTTAACTCATTGTTTGACTTTTAACATGCAAATTGACGTTATTAGTCACATTCTCAAACAAATCAAACAAAGCATTATCAACTTTCTTATGCATAGTAGAGTGAAGCAAAACACAAGATTTAACAAGCAAGTCATCAATAACTTTCTTCTCAACATGCTTTTTCAAAGTCTTCCTAGGTCTAGTTCTAAATCCATACATGGATGATTGCTTAGGACCATTCAACAAAAGACATATCTTGTAAGTCATTTTCAAATTTACACTTGTGAATGTATTCAAAGCATCTAGGTTGTATATGTCCTATCATATTACAATAATGGCAAAAAGGTATGAATTTCAGAAGCTTACCATTAGCATGAGTTTCCAAAGCATTTGGTCTTTTCACATTTTACCTCTTTAAAGTGTAATCCTTGATGCTTCACCTCTTGCATTTGAGGATGATGTACTTTGTTTTTGATCTTGTTGAGTTCTTCCTTTGATGTTCCTTGTTGGTAGCATCCATTTCTTTATCGTTAGAGACTGTACCTACATTTATTTCACCACTTGCTTTGACAAAAATAGATTTGTTAGATGAAAGAGTTACCTTCCCATTAACATAGCCTAAATCTCTTTTGTCACTTGGATGCTTGCCACTTTTAATGAGGGTTTCTACTTTGTTAGAACTAGATGAAATCTTGCCTATCATCCTATTAGCCTTATCAAGTTTTTCCATAAGCATCTTAATTTTAATGACATATTTTTCAAGGATATCATCACTTCTCCTAACATCCTCACAAGTTTTGCTAAGCTATTTTTCTTACTTTTTCTCTTGATTTACATGCTCACTAAGTTTGACTTTAAGCACATTCTCAAGTCTCCTATCACAATCAAGAGAGTCATCCCTTTGCTCAATCTTTTGCTTTTAAATACCTAGTCTCTCATTGCTATCTTTTAAGTTCTTCTCTAGGCTTAGGATTTTGTCTTTAAGTTCATTAAACTCTTTTGAGCCAAGAACATGATTTTCTAACTTCTTATTGAGAGACATATTGACCTTAGAAATTCTTTCATTCTCTAGAATAAGATCATTGATCTTTTAATCATCTAGGTCAATAGGTTCATTTTCAACAAAATAAGACACATAGGAATAAACTTCCTTAATCATGATTTAATCACAAAACAAACACAAACACTATAAAGAAGGATCTATCTAATTACTTTTAAACACCCGCTTTGATACCAATTGAAATTCACTTAACCACTTATAGTGTAAAATATACCTAGGGGTAAATAGGTATATGCCCAAATTCTACCACTTCTTTTTCAACACAACAAAGTTGTTCACAATTTGAAAGCTTAACAAGTAGATTAATAAAACAAGTGAATATGAATATGATTAAGCAAGTGTTATAAGCAATACAAGTTAATATCAAGTAAAAAACCTTAAAAGCAAAAATCAACACAAGTGATTTTTACGTGGTAAAACCGTAAATGAGGAAACATCTACGAGTTGATACCATAACCACCGGCAACTCACTATGACAAATAAGAGATACACACTTAAAAATCAATCAACGCATGATACACTCCCCAAGCTATCAACTCATATTCTACCCTCGGGCCTAGTGAAACACTTTGCCTACTTCCTATCCAAGATGTGACTATTACACCTCTAAGAAGCAACTTCCTATCCAAGAAACTCACGTCTCTAGGAAGATTTCTTGCTTTTCTATCCGGATCCTCCCGATCCTAGACAAGGCTTCTTGCTTAGTTATCTGGATCACCCCAATCCTAACTAAGACTTCTTACTTGGCTATCTGGAACACTTTCCTAGTCAAATCGTCTTGCTCAAGTCAAAGCTTTACTCACTTTAACAAGAGACTTCCACCTTATTCAAGACAATGATCTAAGTGAAGTGCAAACAAGTAATATGATGCAATCACAATCAAATAAAGCAAGTAGATCAAACAAACTCTATGAACATGCAATTAGAGAACTAGATTAGGCTTTCAACAATCAATCACAAAGATATCTAGAAACCTAAGCATATGAATCAAACAAGAACTAGATTAGAATAGTAGATATCACAATCAAAGTATTCTAGTTCGCAGAATATGTGACTAAATCTAGAAATCAACAATCAAGCTCAAAACACAAAACATTTCTAGAATCAAGTTCATGTTCATCAAGTTTAGGAAAAAGATGTTCTGAGATTCCCTTAAGAGATGTAGTGTATATTATACCTAGGAGGGGGGGGGGGGGGGGGTGAATAGGTATAGTCTCAATTTCTTCCAACTTCAAAATATGCGGATTACAAGAATGAAATTTATACTTTATATGATTTAACAATTGTATAATATGAATCAATAGATGTGAAAAACAATATACGAGAGATACAATCAATACATGATATGGAAGATAATGAAAAGTAAAGCGAAAAATGGACACAAGTATTTTTATGTGGTAAACCTCAAAGAGGAAACATCCACGGGTTAATAACCACAACCACTGGTAAAGCAATCCATTATATGAAAAGGACTTACATACTCAAGGGTATCAACAAATGATATCCACCCTAAATTATCAACTCCTAATCTACCCTCAAGGCCTAGTGAACCACCTAGCCTACTCCATATCCAAGATGTGTCCTACACCTCTAGAGAGAAACTCTTTATCCAAGGCTTTAAAGCCTCTCAAACCTCTAGGAAGATTTCCGTGCTTAACTATCTATATCACAAATGATCCTAGTCAAGCTTCCTTAGCTCAACCATCTGGAGTACCAAACTCCTAACTAACACTTTTGCTTAGTTATCCGGATCCTCTTGATCCTAACTAAGACTTCATAATTGGCTATCTGGAACACTTTCCTAGCCAAGTCTTCTTGCTCAAATCAAGGCTTCACTCACCTTAATAAGTGACTTCAACCTTTCCACAAGGCAATGATCTAAGTGATGCAAATGATGCAAACACAAGTCAGATAAAGCAAGATGATCAATCAAACTCTATGAACATGCTTAGATATATTATAGGATATGCTTTCAACAAACAATCACAAATGTATCTAGAAATCAAGGCATGTATATCAATAAGAACAAGATGAGAATATTCAATATATCACAAAAAATCTTAGTTCTTAGATCATTGAATTAAACCTAGAAAATGTCATGAGACACATCATATATATCATTTATAGAATCAATTTCAAGTTAAATCAAGTTTAGCAAATATATGTTCAAGAGAAATCACAAAGCTAAAAATCAATTAAAAAATGATCAAACACCCCTAAAATAGGATCTAACATCATTCTTAACACAAATCATCTATCAAATAGGAAGATTAAAAGAGATGATCAAAAAGAAAGTGATAACAAGAAGTTTCACATACAACAATGGAATATCGGATAGAAATCTACAAGCTGTGAAATATCACGAACTCAAATGACTCTAAAAATACTTAAGATTCGTAGCTCTCTTCCGGACCAACAATTTTGGTTTCTGAATCACTCTATTTCGATTTTGTATGAGAGAGTTATGATCAAAATAAGAAAACTAAAATTGAGAGAAAATTTCTGATTTTATCTTTTTCATATTTTCTACACTTAATGTTTGGAGGGAAGGAGGAGAGCTTTTGAAAGAATTCAAAGGAGGGAAAAATGAGCCAATCAAAGGCTGCCACATCACCTCCACGTGTGGGGCGTGTGTGCTACATGTGGGCAGAGAGGCATCTCAGCCGTGTGGCCCACACGTGGCTTCCAAGTCATGGCCTTTGGCCATGCTTGCTCCTCTCACGCACCTCTCACGTTCTTTAACTGTATTCGGGCCTCCGAACTCCAATTTCGAATCGTTCTTCGAATTACGAATTGTGAATCCCTCATGTACAACGAAGACTATAAAACTTTGACAAAAGATTGAGAATTCATCTCTGAAAATGATGACGAAGACAACTCAACGAATGAGAATGCAAAGAAGCGTAGCTTAGCTACAACGTTTCTAAACCTAATGAATGAGTAACCGAAATGATCGAGACTCAATAAAGAATCATATGAGATCATTTTAAGTCCAAAATACAATAAACACAATGTCACACAAGTATGCCATATCTACGCTATAGTGATAAAACATGCAATTCTATAATGTTTGTCAATATAAGACCAATGCATATGCATACTTAAATGTGTGTGAATGTGTTATACCAAATGTTTGCACAACGATGCAGGGACACAGATGAATGAATTGTGTGTGTGTGCACTTACGCCTTGCAAGAGGAAGAAAAAACTTGATACCTTAGCAATCAAGTATGCAATTTTCCTCTTGAAGACGATATTTGCATAAGACGTCGCTTTTATCCTTTAAAGCTTCTTTTCACTAAGAACAACCTAAGCAACACTTATTACAAATATAGAGAGTTTTGCAATGGAATCAAGCAAATACAAATCAAAGATCTTACATGTTCAAATAAAATCACAAAGCTTAAACTCGAAAATAAATCAAACAAACCTAAAAGTTGAATCGATATCATTCTAAACACTTTTCATTGATCAAATAAGATTTAAGAAGTTGATCAAAAAAGATAATGAAAAGAAAATGATTCACTTACAAATGATGAATCACGAGTAGAGATCAGAATATTGCAAACAATCAAGACATCATTTGACTCTGAAAATATTTAAGGTTTGTTCCTCTCTTTAAGACCAACATTTTAGACTTTTAAATCACTCAAATTGGAGCTGAATTGAAAGAGATATCATCAAAAAAATAATAAATAACTTGGAAAAGATTTTGCACTTGTGTTTTTCAATTATTTCTTCACACATGAAATGGGAGAGAAAATAGGATATTTAAAAGAGAGGGAGAGAGATCAATCAAGTGACCAACCAAGGGTTGCCACCTCAACCATCCCATGGAGGCTCGTGAGCCTCACTGGGGCATAGGACATCCCTTCCTGTGAGGCTCACGCGCCTCTCAAGGGAAGAGGTGCAAATGGCCCATGGCCATTCTTCGCCTCCCTTGCGTTCCACTCACGTTCTTTGGTCGTATTTCGGCCTCCGAACTCCTAATTCGAATTTGTATTCCAATTACAAACCGTGAATCCCTAATGCACAAGGATGACCATGAAACGATGACCAAAGGTTATGAATTCAACTCGATACACGAAAACGAAGACAATGCATTGTAAGAGAACGAAAAGTTATGTAACTTCCTACTTTGAAAATGAAAACTAATAAATGAGTAACCGTAATGACCGGAACTCAATAAGGAATAAAATGACATATTCAAGTCCAATATCCATAAAACACAAACAAACAAACTCAAGAACACACATATATGCCATTTCCTAGATATAGTGCTAGAACATGCAATTTTACAAAAGTTGTCAAATCAAAACTAATGCATGTGCATACAATCATAAGTGTGTGGATGTGTTATACCGTTTTAGGGCAACGATGCAGGGACACAAATATATGCAATATGTGTATGTGCACTTAAGCCTTGCAAGAGGAAGAAGAATCTCGATACCTTAGCATCCAAATAAGCACATTTCCTCTTGAAAACGAACTTTGCATGAGAAGTTGTTTTTCTTCTTTGAAGCTCATAACAACCACGAACTACCTAAGCAACTACACATTACAAAGAAAGAGATTTTTTATATGGAATCAAGTCAACACAAATCTAAAACTTAACACATATCACATACTCGGCGTCCAGGCTTACATTTCTAGCTAACTTGTACTACTAACGTTACTCTTATTTTCGAGCAATATTTACAATTGAATTTCAAGACTTTGAAAAAAAAAATTATTTTGTTTCCCTTTTTCCATTTACCTTGCACACATACATACAAAATTTTCACATTTGCCTCGATATATGTAATACAACAATTTAGAGCTCAACTTTGAATCTCTATTAATTCCTAAACTCTAACATGATCCTAGCTATAGGGTATGGCTTTTTGATGGGTTATATGGTTTATGGATGAAGAGGGTGATGAATGAAAGGATTACTATGTTTGGCTTCAAATTTTGCAATGGAGCACACACATAAGAAAATTGACACTGTTTGGGCCATATCTAGTAGTTTAAGCACACATTTCCTAAAATCACTTTTAAAGGTTCAATCAACTCGAAAATTAAGGTAAACATGTGATATCTTAATTTGTAACCGTTTTTTAATGCCCAATACAGATGAATAAGGTCAAATTAACAATTTAAAAGCATAGATAAGTGTATGTGAGTGGAAATGAAAATACCCTCTCAAATGGACGCTTTTTAAGGCTTAAATAACTCACAAGGGAGGTCTCCATTATTAATCAAGACATTTCAAGGTTGATGCCTCTTCCACCTCAACACTAAGAATCATGGCATTATGCGTGCAAACATTGATTTTTCGGAAATGCAACTCTAAGCAACACAACATTAGCCAAAACTCAGAGATGAAAGGCATACAAAAATATCTCCAAAAGATTCTCAACAAGAAAATTATTACTCAAAATTTTGGCTCTTTATGCAAAATTTTCTAACCTTTTAATTGCACTAAAGTACCATGTATTTATCCCTTTAGACAAAATTTCATTAAGTTTGAGAAAATCAACACAAACATACCTTACCGTTAAATTAGGTCTGTTAGTTCTTAACAGTAGAAGGGTATTCTGGTAATTTTATTTATCTAATTAAAATTAATTATTTAAATAAAAGATAATTAAACATGGATGGTTTTCCAAAAAAAAAATTGGAAGAGATCTCCTCCATCCATTAATAATATGGATGGAGGAGATCATTTAATAACAAAAATTAAAATATTCTTAAAAAAATTAAAATAAAAAAAGAAAATAACATAGATCAATCTGGAGATCGATCCAAGACCAGAAAAACCTTCATATTAGAGGAGATTGACTCTCCTCCAAAATAGAGGAGAAATCCATCTTTAGATGGAATCACAAGATCCATCTATCACGGTCTATCTGATGGAGATAGAGCTCTAGCTCTCTCCATCTCTTGATGGTTCGTGAACCCCGTCTCTAATGGAAATGGAGCTTGAGCTCTCTCCATCTCCTCCCGATGAATCGCGAACTCCATCTCTGATGTAACGACCCATCTCAGATGAAGCAGATCTGTTCTTTTTTATTATTATTATTTGAATAATTTTATCCAGCATATTTGCTCCTTTTATTTTCTTTTATCTTTTTTTGATGAATGATTTTAGCTGCTTTGTTTTGGAAATATCTTAGTTGATTTGTATTTGGTTGTTGGTTGGGGATGAATGTGATGATGTTGAAGATGGGGATGAATGTGATTATGATGGTGATGATGGGGATGAAGGTGATGATGTTGGAGTGGAGATGGTGATGTTTTTTCTTTAAAACAAAAACAAATTTAATTGTTTTAATGGATGATGCGGCATGGGCAAATTTATCATTTGAAAGATTTTACTGGTCAACCGTTAAAGTTAAGGGTTTGACTTTAATTGTAGGGTATGTTAGTGTGATTTTCTCAAACTTAAAAATATTTGCCTAGGGATAAATATAGGGTACTTTAGTGAAATTAACCATTTTCTAAATAAACTAAACAAAAAACAATACAAAAATATGACAAAACTAAAAAAATTAAAACCAACTGCCCATATACCCAAACCTAAAGTAAATATTGTCTGCAATGTTGGCACAAGTAAAATAATACAACAAGCACAATATCAAAACTAACAAACACTGCAACTAAACTAGATTAAAACCAAAACACAAACCTAATAACTACGTATGATACAACATTGCACACTTAAAACTATGCAAGATGAAGTATACAAACGAGCTTAAATTGCCTAAAGCGTACCTAGAGGGGGGGATGAATAGGTTTTTACACATTTTCCAATCACATGAAACAAACAAAAGTTTGTCCCTCAAGATAGTTTGAATCACAACACATAAACAATATACACATGTATAGATAATAGAATAGCATGTTCAATAAAGCATTGTCTATATAGTCAACAAGTTGTAAGAGAAAGAATTACACTAAAACAAACAACAAAAAATACTTGTATTCACGATCTTTTTCAATATGTACAAGTAACAATCAATATATGACTATATACAAATAAGTCAATACACAAAAGAATTATATTTACAACTTTGATCAATATGATGTGCTTATATCTCACACTTAACAAAATCTTATTTACAAATATATCACGAATGAAGATTATGAAACAATGATTAAAACATACACAAATACAAATATGAAAGATAGAGATAGGAAGAATTAACACAATAGATTTTTTTAACGTGGTAAAACCTCCAAAGAGGAAACATCCATAAGTTGAACTACAACCATTGGATACTATATATATTGGATGATAGATTAGAAATTCCTAAAAAATGACCAACTCATGATCTACTTCCTATTTGAGTCTGTGTCTACACAACCCTATTGGTAGATTAGAAATTCCTCAAAAGTGTGGAACCACTTTCTATTAGAGTCTATGTCTACACAACACCGTTGATAGATTAGAAATTCATCAAGAGTGAATACACATCCCATGCAACACTCTCTATTGAAGTCTATGTCTAATCAACATCCCGAGCCTACCAATGTCATAGTCAACTCCCTATCCAAGGCACTCATGCCTCCAAAGAACCTCTCTTGCATAGTTATTCGGACATTCCCGTTCCTAGCCATGACTTCTTAATTGGTTATCCAGACCTCTTGTCCTAACCAAGACTTCCTTGTTTGACTATCCGGACCACTTGTTCTAGTCAAGACTTCATGCCTTTTACAAGGACTTACTAAGTGTGATCATTGAATGCAAATGATGCAAACAAGCACTTCAACATAGAACATATGATCAATACATTCTATGGAAACTAGACTTAGTCATGTGAGCACACAAATCAAAACAGTCTAGTTACAAAACATGAATTAAAACCTAGAGCATGTGAAACACCTAACACATGTAATTCCTAGTTTCATTCATGAAGCTAACACTTGAATAAATCATATCCATGAAGTACATATTCAAGATATTAGAAACATACACAAACAAGCTAGAATCATAAGATATGATCAATGAATATTCTAGAGAGTATTTAGAGCAAGTATATATATAATAATCAATTAAATCCTAGTTAGCTCTAAATACAAAATCAAATGTGCTAATCCAAGATTTGTTCTACTAATGGATCCTAGCACATGTTAAGGCTATTAATCATGAAATAAGTAAATCAAAACACAAATAGCCCTAGATAACAAGCTAATCACTATACAACTCACAAACATGTGAAAACCTAGAATCCTAGAAAACTAGTTCACATTCAAGTCTCTAATTAGACTAGATTAGGTTATGATTTGAAGCTATCTTTCTCAATAGCTTTCATCATAGTAACACATACATATAGAAGAAGAAAACTCGAGGTAATTGAAGGCTTGAAAGATCAAAACTCAAAGATGAAACAATACCTTGACAATTTTCGTGCAGTTTCGGTTTTGTGTGTAGAGCCACCACAAAACTTAATCAAATGGCTACCCAATCACTTGGAGAAGGTAGGGGATTTGATTACGAAGATTTTCCAACTTGAATCACTCAATTCAGAGTTGAATGGTTTTTGGAAGATGAGAAAGTTGGAGAGAAAATTCAGCACTATGTTTTTCAAATTTTCTTCTTAGAATGAAATCGGAGGGAAAAGAAACATTTAATGGAGAGGAAAATGAGAGATTTCAAAGACCAATAGGAGGTGGCCAACTCAACCTCCTGTGAGAGGTGTGTGAGCCCCATGGGAAAGGCTCACGTGCCTTTCATAGGAAAGGGTGAAGTTGGCCATTGGCCAATCTTCACCTCCCTCGTGCTCCTCTTGCATTCTTCAGCCGTATTCCAACCTTCGAACTTGGAATTCGAATCTGTCTTAGGATTACGAACCATGAATCCCTCATGCATAAGGAAGACTATGAAACTTCGACAAAAGGTTATGAATTAGACTCGATACATGACGACAAAGACAACGCATTGTAAGAGAACGTAAAGTAACGTAGCTTCATAGTTTGGACTCGAAAACTAATGAATGAGTAACCAAAACGACCGAAACTCAATAAGGAATCATATAAGAACATATTTAAGTCCAAAACAATTAAACAAAAACAAATAAACACAATATCATACAAGTATGCCATTTCTTAGAGATAGTCCTAGAACATACAATTTTACAATGTTTATCAAATTAAGTTTAATACATGTGCATACTTTAACAAGTGTGTGTGAATGTGTTAGACCAATTGAGCACAACGATACATGGACGTATATGAATGTAATGTGTGTGTGTGTATGTGTGTGCCTAAGCCTTGAAAGAGGAATGAGGTCTAAATATACCTTTGTTGAGCAACGAAGTATATTCCTCCTTGAAGACTCCATCTTGCATGAAAAGTTGTCAAGTCTTTCTTGAAGCTTGAGTCATCATTAATCTAAGACAAATAATCAATACAAGTGAAACATTATTTTGATATGGAATTTATGCCAACATAAACCAAAAACCTAACAATCTCCCCCTTTAGCAAATTCCATGTCAAAGCCTCTATACATATACTAAAACATTTACAAAGAAAATTGGTCACAATTAGTTACAATGGGTTACACATTTCTAGACAAATTTTCAACAACAAGTCTTGAACTTCTTCTTGGTCTTCTCTTAATATCACCTAAAATCAACTTGAAAGCATAAGGATATCTAAGAGACAACACATATGATAATGTACATTCTTTGGCAAGAAATAAAGCATTTTAAGTTCAAATGGGTCATGTATGATCCCCCTTAATACATGCTAAAATTTTTTGGCTCTTTATACAAAAATTTTCAAACAAAACAAAATGAAAACATTGTGAAAATTTTAAAACAACTGCTCATACCACTAAACCTAAGCTAAACATTGTCTTCAATGTTTGCACAAGTATAGAAAAAAAAAAAAAAAATTGACAAAGCAAGCAAGAATTTGAAAATATTTGGGCACCAAGCACAAAATTACAAAGACTAACAAAAACTAGCACAATAAACATTCTAAAACTAAACACACAACACAAACCTAATCCATTATCAAACATACAAGATTCCCCTTTCATAAGGGCCTAAATCTACCACAAACAGTCCACACACTTAATTCTAAGAAAAAAAAAATAAAAGACTAAACAAAAAATATTTTTTTTAAATAAAACAAAATAGCTTAAAATTAGAAAAGTTACCTAGGTGGATTGCCTCCCACCAAACGTTTAGTTTAACGTCTTAGCTAGACACATTTAGCTCCTCTCATCAATCTGGATCATCAACGAGTGTGACATCATCGCCACCTTCCTTGTTTAGCTTATGCAAGGAATCAAGAATCCTCAACTAGTCGTTATTCACCTCAAATGTATTCCCTTTCTTCTCATTGCAATACTCAAGAAAAAGGTGAAAGCATGAGTTGTAAAGCAAGATGTTTCGCCCAACTAGAGATGCACATTGGGAAAATGGGGATGGATATAGTCCCCTATCTCCATCCCCACTTTCCAAACCCTTTCCTCATCCCCACCCATTCCCCATTTGGGGAAAATGCAGATGAGGAATTTTGGGGGGAGGTATCTCCATCCCCAACCCCAGTTTCCCAGTTTTCCATTTTCCTCATTTTTCTCCATTTTCCCATTTCCCTATTTAACTAAAAATTACAAATTAAACAAAAATAAATAAATAAACATATTCATTATAAATACAAAAAAAAAAAATTAAAATATATATAGTTAGGGTTCTAGACTTTAGATTTAGGTTTTAGGTTTTGAAGTTAAAAGAGTAAATGAGTTTATATAATTAGGGTTTTCAAAGAATAAAAAAAATTAAAAATGTATATTAATATATATATATATAATTATATTTTTGTATGTTTTTGGGAAAATGAAGAAATAGGGATGGAGGGTCTCCTCATTCCCATCCCCATTTCAATTTGGGGATGAAAATCATCCCGATCCCCACTCATTTCCCTATTTTTTCCAAAAAAAAATTCTCAGAATGGGGATGGGGAAGTGGGAATTTGGGGAACCGAGAGAAAATGTGCATCTTTACACCTAACCATCATCATTTTCTTCTTTTTCTTCTTCTTCTCATCCATCTCCTTCTTATCTTTCCATGAGAAAGTTGCCTCAAGTTTACTTACGACGCCATGTTTGTCTTTTTTGTGACTTCCTCTATTCTCCTTTTAAGTTGCACTATGAACCAAGCAAGCTTCATGTGGCTTCTTCGGTTCTCACTCCTCGAGACTTCTACCACTGAAGGGTTAATTAAATCAATCGTCAAACAATTTTCAGATCTAGAGGGGCTCTTTGTATCTTGGAACACATTAAATATGACTAATACAAGAAATAAAGAGATAGAGTTAAGTGGAAACTAATTATGATGAAGCTCCCTCTTTTCTTGCTTGTTGTCTTCTTCTCTTCAATCTCTCATTTAGCTCCTTTACCCAAAAATGAAGTGTTGATGGTGAATCTAAGGTTGGATGGTGTGGGTTTTGTGTTAGGTTAGGTGTTTGGTGGAAGGAAAATTAGTAAAATGTGTTATTGGAGTATTTTGGCTTTAGAGTGGTGGTTAGCGTGTGAAATGGTGATGAAAGATGTGTGTTTTTAGGTTGGTGGTTAGGTATATTTGGATGGGGGATTGGTGGTCAAAGAGAGCTCAAAAATGGGGTTTAAATAGTGTCAAATGAATTTTTGGCAAAAAATTTAGAAAATTATGAAAATACCCTCAATGGAAAATTACAAAAATACCCTTGAAATTTGTCACTTCTAATGAGCTAGACCAAAAGAGCTGTATAAATGTGCTATTCACTAAGACGAATGTATAACGGGAAGTTACTGGAGAATATCTGCAATGCGATATGGTATACAGTCGAACGAACGTACAGTGGAATGCGCTATTCACTAAGACAAACGTACAACAGATTTTCATTGAAATTTCCAAAATCCAACTTTTCGCTCCAAATTCTCCAAAATTTGCTCAAATACCCATGAATGCTTAAAAGACATGCAAAAGCTTATTTTGAGTGTTAAACATCTTATTTTACCTGAGAACCGAGTGTAAAGCATAGGAAATAAGGGCTAAACTTAGTATGAAAACAGTGTTATCAGAACACGTCGTTTAGCTAAGAAAAGAAACAGCGCAGAATACGAAGAGTGACATGTAAGCCAATCACTGTCTTATAAGTGTTAGAGCAAGAGTTGAAGTGAAATACGGAGTCCATTCATTAAAGTCCTATCATAGCGTCATTCGAATGTTTCAAAAGGTTAATATTAAAGCACGGTTATCAAGGTTGTTCAAGTGTCAGGCGACTCATTAATGCAACATTAAATGAAAGATCTTTGCAAATCCTTTTTGGTGAGTTACCTGCTCATCAAAAAAGCAGTTCGCCAATAACCCTCCTCATGAATTTAGGGGGTATCGTTTGGGGAAATCTTATTCAGCCTGACACGTTAGCATTAACAATGAAATTCACGGATCTCTACATCATCAAATCATGACAATCCAACGAGGTACACGAAGCAACGGCGAGCTCGAAACCAAAAGCAGGTTGCCCACTTAGAAGCAGTTTGTTGAAGTAATCTTAGGCGGTGAATTGATACCAACTCACCGATTACTTTGTGAACACGAAATACCCCCGAGATCAATATAAATCCGAGATTCTTCGCATCTCCCGTGAAATCTAGGCCTATAACAAGAAAGACATTCACATAACGGGAAGGTGTTTTGGTCACAAGCTTCTTAGTTGATCTAAGCATCAACTCACCTACGTGTTGTTGTTGACTAGACATTCCAAAAATCGACGTCAACAATTAATACAAATGAATAAAAAGTATTCAATATGGATCTTTATTTATAAATACAATAGTATATAGGGAAGTAAATATACCCCACTTTGTTTTTTAAGAAACCAAAGTAACCAAAAATAAAAAATGACGAAATGATAATTCATTTTTTTCTTCATAGCTGGAGAGAGCAACAACTTTAACTTGGTCTGTGACCATATTGAATCATTAAAAACACAAACGCTAACCCTTCAAAGAATGAGGACATGCCGAGCTCATATGAGCATGACAACTTATATTAAAAAAAAGTGCCGATATTTACACTCATAAAATTTATTAGTACATCCATATTTTATTAAAAATTTTAATTACAAAAATATCTGAAAAGAAATTTACCAAATACTATATACACTCATTAATTATACACATATCATTAACTATATTTCTTTATGAAAAAAAAAAAAACTTACTTTTCAAAAAAAAAAAAAAATACTTATGAAAAACTCTAATTTTATTTCAAGTATCAAACTTTCTCATCATCACATTATTATCATATTGATTTTGTCTTTCTTTTATATATAGTTATAAACTCTATCAATAAACAAAATATATTTTTTTAACAATAGTCATAGATATCAACATTTTTTTTATTCAAGATAGTAGATATCAATAAGATTTTTATTTTTAGATAGCTGTATAAATAAGAGAATTTCAGATTGAAAATCTCTTAACCCCATATACGGTTCCACATATTCCCTTTTATAAGGCTCCTACATTCAAGATATTTCCAAAAATAAATTGGACCATCATTAAAAAAGGATTTGATTCCAAAAATAATACGATTTTTTTTTTTTTTTTATAAATTGAGTGTGATAATAATTTAAGAGTGTTTATAAATAATATGTATTAAAATGAATATATTTATTTCAATGATGGTACTATTGGCATTAAGATGGATGCTTATAGTGATATTTATTTTTTAAATTTTAGACATAGGTATACTTATAAAAATAGGTGTACTAATAAGTTTTATGGGTGACAATGTCCATACTCATTAAAAAATTCGCTTAATAGAGTCTCCTTGTTTGCTTCTGGCTTTGGAACTGAGTCTCATATCTGCAGTTAACATTATAAAGAAAATAGAACACATTTTAAGAGGACAGCACCAAAGTCAATTCAAAAAACAAAAAAACAAAAAAACAAAAAAACAAAAGCATTAAATCCTTATACCTACCTAATATCTTCTTTTAAGAGAAGTTCTAAATTTTCCACTCATTGGATTGAATTATCATTAGTGTAACCGTGTTCGTCAAAAATGACCATTTTAAAACCAATTTCTCATCTGATAACCATTTTGATAATAGTGACCCAAGTTGATGGTCACCGGGGTAATTATCTCATATATTTATTGATATATTTTTTTGAAAGAGATTATTGTTGTTGTTGTTGTTGTTGTTGTTATTATTATTTATATATATATATATATATATATATTTAGAAGCATTACATAAATTTGGCATTTTTGGGAAGTGGAGAACTCGAACCCGCAACCTCGTGATACATGTGTGAGAAAGAGATTATTATATCAATATATGATTATAAAGACATTATATATCATATGATCTGATTTAAATAGATGGAATAAAATAAACAATTATTAACAACATTAAATATATGAATAATAACTCTTATAAAAACTAATTAATAAGAATTTATTAAGAATTTATTACTTGTTATGTGCGTATATATATATACAGTAATGCTACACATCCCACCTAAAATCCCACATTTTTCATCACACTACATGTGGCAAATGAGGTGCCAAATGGTGAGTGGATACATGAAATAGGTGAGATAAATCATTATTAATGTGTATCCACTCACAATTTGACACCTCATATGCCACATGTAGTGGGATGAAAAAGGTGGGATTTTAGGTGGGATGTTTAGCATTACTGATATATATACTGAGTCCCTCGTAAGGGATCTTTTATTTTAATTTCGGTAAGAATCATCATGAAATCGAATCGATTTGAATGAATTTTGATCTGAGTTTTTTTGTGGATAATAACTTCATCGAAATCTACCCATGAATAAAAGCTGAGTATTTTTTAAGCACAAAAAATATTTTTCTTGAATTTTCTATATTTCACCTATTTTTCTGATGTCTTCATATTTGAAATAATCGAGATAAATATGTGATTTAATTTCATGGTGGTCCTTATCGAAATTAAAATAAGGGATCTCTTATGAGAGACTCACTATATATATATATATATATATTGATAAACACCATGAATGAAAAAATATATATATATACAATGAAGGCATGCTGGATGAGAGTAAAAGAAATTGAGGAAAAAAGGTGCATAGCTTAATAGAGTAATACTACTTTGTCTAAATTTGGTGTCCAAATGATGTGACAATAATCCATTCATTTAAATTATGCAAATCTAATACAATATAAATAAATGGACTAGATTGTTGCCACATCATTTGGACACCAAATTTGGACATAAAATTTGGACAAAGCAGAGAGGAGTTTTTTTTTTTTTTTTTGAAATATGCAGAGAGCATTTATGGGGTGTGTTAAGTTAGGAAGATAAATTAAAAAAAAAGGGTAGTTTTAAAAATATATCAAATAAATTTTTGACTTTTAAAAACTGGGACATTATTAGATCATTAGTGGGTTTGTCAATAGCTAGGGATGTCCATTGAGGAACTGGGGATGGATATAGGTCCCCCCATCCCCATTCCCATTTTCCAAACCCTCCCCCATCCCCCTCATTTCCCCATTTTGGGAAAATGGGGATAGGGTAGTTTTGGAGGGAGGTCCCCCCATCCCCATCCTCATTTCCTTGTTTTTCCTCATTCCCCCATCTTGCCCATTTCCCCATTTCCCCATTTCCCTTATTTAAGTAAAAATTACATACTTAGTAAAATAGAAAGAATAAAAATATTAAGAAAATATATATATATATATATATTAATATATTATGTATAAGGTTTGAGGGAAATGGGGATGGAGCACCTACCCCCATCCCCATCCCCATCCCCATTTCTATACCCCATCCCCATCCCCATTTCCATAAAATTATGGGGAAAATAGGGAAATGGAGATGGGGAGGGATCATCTCTTCCCCATCTCCATCTCCATCTCCATTTCAATTTGGGGATAAAAATCATCTCTATCTCCTCCACACCCCCATTTCCCCATTTTTCCCCAAAAAGTTTCCCCCAAATGGGGATGGGGAGTAGGGATTTGGATCCCCGTGGATAAATGGTCATTCCTACCAATAGCACCACTCTTCTTTTTATTATATTGAAAACTTCAAATCAAAGTAAATAAGGGAGAGTAAACTTTTTACATGCCAATTGCCATGCTTTTTTTTTTTTTTTTTTTTTTTTAATTTTTTATTTATTCTCAGATTTTATTTGTCCATAAATGATTAATTAAGATTATTTGAAACAAGAATTTATTAATTGTTTTTTTCTTCAAATCAAAGTAAATAAAGGAAGAGTAAACGTTTTAAATGCCATACTCTAATTTTTTTTTTTTTAATCGTTAAATTGTATTTGTCCCTACATGATTAATTATTGGAAGAAAGAATATATTTATTATTTTTAAAAATAAATATTATATTATTATATGATTATAAAGGAATTTATATATCGTAATACGATAATCGTATGATATAATATGATATTAAATAGATGGAATAAAATAAACAATTATTAACAACATTAAATATATGGATATTATTATTTCCTCCCCTGTAGTTTACCATATTAGTAACTTTGCCCCCTTTAGTTTCAGAAATGGCCGGTCTTCCCTTTAAAACCAAAATATTCGAATATTTACCCCCTACCGTTAGGATTTCGGTTAAATAGTTGTTAAACTGTTAAAAAAAAGGGGTAATATGGTAAAAAGGTAAATTATATCATTTCCCTACCGCCCCACCTCCCGAGGTTTGCAATATTAGATAAATTGGTCTATGTAGTTTCAATAATGGCTGGTCAACCTCTTGAAACCCAACCATCCAAAATCCCTTTGACCGTTAATTAAAAAATTAAAATGCATTCATTAGGGATTGAACCTTCAACCTTATGGTTAAAAGCCACACAATCTAACCAAGCAAGCTATTCTAGCTATGGTTGCACATTTTCCCCAGGTCCACATTTCCCCACGTCTTCATTCCCATTTGAGGAAAACAATTTTGAGGGGAAATAGGGAAATGGGTGGGGATGGGGATGATTTTCATCCCCAAATTGAAATGGGGATAAGGGATGGGGAAGACCCTTCCCCATCCCCATTTTCCCCACTAATATATTGAAATGAGGATGGGGGTGGTCCCCCTATCCCCGTTTCCCCCAAAACATTATAAATATATATATATTTTAATTTTATTATTATTTGAAAACCTAACTATATAAACCTCATTTACACTAATGTATTATTGAAATACATTATTTTGTAATGGATTTTCTTTTATATTTTGTAATGGAATGTTTTATTATTATTATTATTTGTAATTTTTAGTCAAACGAGAAATGGAAAAATGGGGAAATAGGGAAACGGGGAAAAATGAGGAAAAATGAGAAAAATAGGTAACTGGGGGGAGGGGGTACCTATATCCATCCTCATTTCCCTAATGTGCAACCCTAATTCTAGCTTATTGTTGGAAGATTGTTGATTTAAATGTATATATATATATATATAGTTATATAATTTTTTAAAATAATTTAAACTGTTTATATAATTTAAAATAAACTTATATATAATTTAAAATAAAAATTTAATAATAATATATATAAACATATTTATTAAAATCAAAAAGAAAAAGAATATAAGAAAACAAAAGGAAACCCAGAAAATCAAAGCACAAAAAAATTTTTCTTTCCTCTTTTTTTTTTTTTTTTTGAATTTTTTTCCTTTTTCAAAACATATATTATTTCAATTTTATAAATAAATAAAAAAAAACCCCCATAAAATCAAAGCCCATAGATTGAAAAGGGACAAAAATTCAAAATAAAGAAAGAAAGAAAGAAAAATAATAAAAAATATTTCCCTTTTTTTTCAATTTTTCTTAAATTTTTTTCTTTCCCTTTTTTTTCTTTGAATTTTTTTCATTTTCAAAAAATATATTATTTCAATTTTATAAATAAAAAACCCCTATAAAATCAAAGCCCATAAATTGAAAGGGGACAAAAATTCAAAAGAAAGAAAGAAAGAAAGAAAAATAATAAAAAATATTCCCCTTTTTTTGAATTTTTTGTAAATTTTTTTCTTTCCTTTTTTTTTTTTGAATTTTTTTCCTTTTCAAAAAATAGATTATTTCAATTTTATGTATAAAAAAACTCATAAAATCAAAGCCCATAAATTGAAAAAGGGACAAAAATTGAAAATAGTAATAATAATAATAATAATAATAATAATAATAATAATAATAATAATAAATATTTCCCTTTTTTTGAATTTTTTTCCTTTTGTTTTCTTATTTTCTTTTTTCTTTTTCATACATTTTTTTATATATTATTATTAAATACAATTTTATTTTAAATTATTTATATATAAGTTTATTTTAAATTATATATATATATATCAGTTTATTTTAAATTATATAAAAATATTTAAATTATTTTAAACAAATTATATAACTATATATATACATTTAAATCACAAATTTCCAATAAATGTGCTAGAATAGCTTAATTGGTTAGAACAAACCACAAGGTTGAAGGTTCAATCTTTGATATAGATGTTTTAATTTTTTAATTAACCTGATAGAAAGGGCAAAATAACCAATATTTTGGGTTTTAGGGGGTTGACAGATCATCATTGAAACTAGAAGGACCGGATTATCTAATATGACAAACATCAGTGGGGATAATGATTAGGGGTAAGGTTGTCTTTTCATTTTCAATTTTAACGGTCAACATGATTTTAGACGGAAAAGCTTACAGAAGGGGCAAAACTTTGAATAATTTGGTTTTCATGGGGAAGACTGATCATTTATGAAACTATAGAGGGCAAAGTTACTAATATGACAAACTGTAGGAGGGGAAATAATAATATCCCTTAAAGATATGTATAATAACACTTAAAAAAAAAACTAATTAATAAGAAATTATGACTTGTCATATATATATAGATATATGATTAATGCTAGACCACCAAAAAATTTAGCCCAAATTTTAACACAAATGATGTGGCAAATGAGTTGTCATCACCACATACAATATGGGATGACATGGTTAATGAAAAAACCACTTGCCATATCATTTAGGTTGAAATTTAGGTTAAATTTTTAGGTGGTCTAGCATTAGTGATATATATATATATACGGAAATTTTCGTATGAGGATGTCCCGATAGAATTATATAAGGACATTGAATGTGAACCACTCGTTTTACATACTTTGATTTGGTATGTATGCACTTGTCAAATCACTTTTATAAATGAGTGGCTCACATTCAATATCCTGATAAAGTTATATAAGGATGCCCTGAGAGGAATGAGACCGTATATATATTATCAATAAAATTAAATTTTTTAAAAAAAAAAAAAAAAAAACTTATTAATAGCCAAAATTTATGACCAAAATTAATGTCTTTAAGTTACGAAAATCCCAAATCAATTTCTCTTTATTATATTGAAAACTTTAAATCAAAGTAAATAAGGGAGAGTACATGTTTTACATGTTATGCTCAATTTTTTTTTTTAGGGGAATACTATCTACCTTTTCCATTTTCCTTTCTTATTTACTTTTCTCACTCATTGCTTAACACGGATATACTTTTTCATTTAATAAAAAGCTCTCACTTTTTACTGCAAATCTTGTTTACGTATTTACCCCTAATGGTCGTTTGTATCATTTCATTAATAATGGGTAAAGGCGTAAACAAGCTTTGCAGCAAAAAGTGAGAGCTTTTTATTAAATAAAAAAGTATATATGTGTCAAGCAATGAGTAGAAAAGGCAAATGAGAAAAGTAGATAGTATTCCCATTTTTTTTATCCTCAAATTTTATTTGTCCATAAATGATTAATTAAGATTATTGGAAGCAAGAATTTATTATTATTATTTCTTAAAATCAAAGTAAACAAGGGGAGAGCAAACGTTTTACATGCCATATGCTATTTTTTTTTTCTTCAAATCAAAGTAAAGAGCTTTTAATCTTGATAAACTCTTATTATAAAACATTCAAACAAACTTGAAAGATAAATTCTACTTTGCCCAAATTTGGTGCTCAAATCTGGTACCTAAATGATGTGGTATCACTCTAATTCATTCATTTAAATTATACAAATCTAATACAATTTCAATGAATTGATTATAATAATGTCACATCATTTGGACATCAGATTTAGACATCAAATTAAGACAAAGTAGTATTATTGAACTTGAAAACCACTTTTGGACTCTAAAAGAGCTTTTAAGTCCGCCAAAAGTTATGTTAGCCCATATGTATATAAACATATATATATATATATATATATTTATTGAAGTTATGTAGATTTTGCTATGATTACATTAGATTATAAACATAAAATAAATTATGATTTTTTGTGATAATAACCGGACAAGATATGAATTAATATAGATCAAGTATTTAAAAAATACAGCATAATCCATGCACAGTCTTGTTAATTTTAATTTAATCATATCATATAATCATACCCCTCCCAAAAAATATATATAATGTTATTGTACTAAATCATGTGTTTATATATATAAATATATATATTGATTGATAAATATATATTGTTTTTTATACTTTACCTACCCATCATTTTCTATCATTTTTTTCAAATATATATTTACAAGTTACCTAAATATAAAATAAAAATCTTAATATATGACATTGTGCTAACAGCTACTAATTTGAACTAATCCAAGGACATAACTCCAATTATTTTCTTTATTTATTTTACCCTAATAATATTTGACTCTAAACAATTCCTCCTTCAAATATTTAAATAATATTGATCAAAATTGTCCTCTTTCATTTTCGAAGTTTGCCTTGTGCTTTTTTGATCATCTCAATTTTGTTAATTTAATCATATAAAATCCAAATCGAATTCGGAATTCCTCACTAAAGACATCTCTTTTGTTTCATTTCTTTCCTATTTTATTTTATTTTATTTTTTTATTTTTTTATTTATTTTATTTTATTTTATTTTTTTTTGTATATTTTAATTAACTTTTTCAGCGATGTATTTGACCAGAAAAGAGAAAATTAAACCATCTTCTCTCTTCTACCATATAAAATAAGAATGTCAAACAAAGTTTTGTAGACAGTAAACAGACTAAGAAATCAAACAATACTTATCGTTTCTTCTCCACCAATATAATATATAACCTCAGTGTATATATATATATATATATATATATATATATATTGCATTCCTTGCAAGAAAAGCTTAGAAGCTCAACGATCTGTTTATTGATATATATATTTATACATCTTTTGGGTTGACGATCAAATTATATATATATGATTAGAACTACTATGATTTGGTCTTGTTCTTCATCTTCTTCATCTTCTCTTCCATTTTTCAATGCTATAATCAAGCCATCTCTCAAGAGAAATACTTATCAACATTCCTTATTTCAAGTTAAAGCACAGTGCTCCAGAGATGAAGGTAATAACTATATAATATATATTTTAAGTTTTTATATATTTTCCTTTCTATTTTGTTTGTTTTGGATTTATAAGCAATTTAAATAATGTACAGTAATTAGAACAAGAACTACCCAAGGTTTAAAAGGTTTTTGATTAGTCTAAAATTATCTAAAAATAAAGAACAGTTGTTTATTATTTATTTTATTTTTTTCTCAGAAGTTGCATCCTATATAAGTATATATTGTTCTTTATGTAAACTATTTCGGATCACGAATCAAACGTCCTTAATTTTAACTCTATTTATCAATTTGATGTGTTTGATTAATTTGACAGGAAGCAGATTGAATAATGGCATAGTTGATGCAAACTTGAGTGTTCTAAGAGAGAGGATGGAGGAGGTGAAGATGAAGGAGAGACTGGAGAGGTGTTGCAGATCATTTGAAAATGGATGGAATTATTCATCTGCTGGCTATTACAAATTACCAAAACAACAAAATCAATTTGGAGAGTTTCTTCAACTTGTTGGATTAGTTGGTGGGACTATTGGCTTCACTTGTTTTAGTGGCACACTTTTCCTTTTCCTTCTCTCTCTCATTCTTCATTTAAATCAATGATCATTTGTAATGTTTTTCATAACTGATCAGGATCTTCTATTGATTTGAGCTCATAATGATCTTATGAATTGTGATAAAAGTATATGTTATTGATTTAATTTGTGGTCAAGATTTATTCATTAAATTTTCTTGTATTATCATCGATAACGAAAATGTTCAGTAATAATTTTTATCTTTGAAGATATATGGAATATGGTGTAATCTCTTGTAATATAGTGAAATAATATTTCATTGATTTTGGATTTTTTTTGTTTTTTGACTTAATAGCTTAGAGAAATAGTTGGGTAAATTAGAAGTCTCCTTGGTTTGTGGGAGTAATATCCGAATGGCATATATATTATCTGATTTTTGTAAGTCCAGACTGTAGTACTTAAAAAAAAAAAAAAAAAAAAGGTGGGCAAATGGTTAAGTTAATAATGAGTCAATAACTTAAGGTTGTCAAATGGGTAATTAATTAATAATAAAGTTGTTGATTAATCAACCTCTTCAAGGCAAGTCAAACAGGAATCCTCCGAAGAGAGAATCCGGAGCCCATGACCAATTGACCAGGCAACTTGCTTGCATTTCACCAACAGAAAAGATAAAATTTGACCAAAATCGAAATAATAAAATTTTATTTTAATATCTATCTTTGTTAGGTTTAACTAAAATCGAAAACAATATGTACATTCATTTTTTATGTTTTTAAACAATATCGTATTTTCGAAATCAAGTAAATCCTTTAAAATAAATCAAGCAAATCCAAAAAATTTAGCTACTAATAGTTTTCTTTTATTTATTTCAGAGGTATTATCAATTTAGTCCCTAACTTTTGGTGAAAAATCAATTTTTTTAAACGAGTTTGCTTTTAGAACCCATGGTCCCTTACTTTTCAAAAATACATCAAATAGGTTATAGGTACTTCTATTACTAAACGGATAGTCCGATTTAACAGTTCTAGGTGTATTTTTATCTTTAAACATAAAAACATGCCACATGTCAATAAAATAAAAATTAAAATATTTTATTGATCACAAAATAAAATTAATATAAAATTGTAAATTAATAAAATTACAAAAAAGTAAACAATACATATATATATATATATATTTAAAAATATCTCCAACCGTCGAACGTTGTGAAGGATGGTTAGAGATTAAGAGAAATAAATAAATAAAAATAAATAAATAAAAGCTAGAAAGATGGAGATCTAGATTAGATCTCCACCGATCCAAATCTCCATCATCTCCTTCGAAGGAGACCTAGATCTCCATCGAAGGAGACCTAGATCTCCTTCAATGGAGACTCCATCGAAGGAGCTTCGATAAAGACTCTATTGGCATGATGGAGTTCAACCTCCATCGTATGAGACCCAGATCTCTTTTGTTGGAGATCCATCGAAGCTCGATCTCCATCGTGGTCGATGGAGATGATTCCAACTCCGTCACTCGAGTCAATCTTGAGCGATGGAGATGCTTGGATCTCCAATGAAGGAAATCTCTCTCCTTTGAACTGGAAATGTGGAGATCCAATCTGGATCTCCATTTTCCGATCTCCATCGAAGGAGATCACTTTCCTTAATGGAGATCTGACTCCACCTTTCCATTTTTTTTTTGTTTTTTTTGTTTATTTTGTTTTTTAATAATTCATCTCCACTAGCCATCTTAAGATGGACGGTGGAGATCCATTTATATGTATTGTATTAAAAAAATTAATATTTTTATGAAATTATTTATTTATAATGTATTTTATTAATTTTTTGTCATTATTTAATTTTTTAAGTAAATTTTTTTTTTATAAAAAAGTTTTATAACACATTTCAATTTTTTATTGGACAATTCAAAATGATAAATTTGTGAAACTATAAAAGTTGGAGGGCAAAAGAGTCATTCTCATTCAATAATTAAATAAAGGGTAAAATGGTCAATTTGTATTTTTTGCCTCGTTTGACCGTCAAAATTAGAGTCAGAAGGACCTATTTGATATATTTCTGAAAAGTAAGGGACCATGGGTTCTAAAAAAGCAAACACGTTTAAAAAAAAAATTGATCTTTCCCTAAAAGTTAGAGACTAAATTGATAGGATTTGGATCCCCTCCTCATCTCACATTGTCCTCACCTAAATCAATGGTCTTGATTAATTCTGTTTTTGGTAGAGTAATAACATAAAAATTAATAGAAATAATTCAGACCATTGATTTGCTATATTAGACACATGACAAAAGATTATGAAAGTGAGGACAAAGTAAGATGAGGAGAAAATCCAAATGCTGAGAGTATTTCCAACTCAAATACACATTTTTAAGTTTCTAAATAGTGTCACATCAACATTTCTATTTATTATGAGCCCACTTTTGAAAAATAAATTAGATAAATGCATATTCACATCTCCAATGCAATTATTTAAAGTCAAAGATGCATCCATTTTATGACCAATCATAATAAAACAATTATTCCACTATCACTCCTATTTTATTTTACAATTAAATGAGTTTTAATATTATTGGTGGAAAAAGTTAGAAATTCTAGTCAACATTTCTAGTAGAGTTTCTAGAATTAGAAACCCAATTCCATATTCTCCAACTTTTTTTTTTACCACATCATCTCCATATTGAAGTTAGATAATTGCATTGGAGAAATTTTTCTAAGAGCATCTCCAATGCAAATATGCATTTTGAGTTTCTAAATAGTGTCACATCAACATTTCTATTTATTATGGGCCCACTTTTGAAAAAAAAATTAGAGAAATGCATATTCACATCTCCAATCCAATTATCTAAAGTCAAATATGTATCCATTTTATGTCGAGTGGTGCTATTGGCACACCCCCTACTAATCTATTTATGCTCCACTTGTTTAAATTTTGATTTAATTAAATAAAGTTAAATGTTTTTATTAATTTATTTTATTTATTTTCAAAACTACACTGTTACTTATTTTTCAAACTTAATAAACTCCATCTCTAATATCTCTATCTATCTCAGATCTCTTTATCTTTGGTTTCGTTTTTCTCTTACCTCCCATGAACGAATTTTTTTTCTTTCTTTTTTATTTCTTTTTTAGGGTTTTTTTTTATTATTTTTATTTTTATTTTTATTTTTGACATCAAGCTTTATAGAAAAGGTCAGAAAGTCACAAGACAAAGAACAAACAAACAGCCCCAAGAAAAGAGCAAAGAACAGAGTAACCCAAAACAAAACACATTGAGAAAAAAACGAAACAACCCACATACAAAACAGAACAAGAAGCAATTAGCAAATATTTATTTTGGTTATCATCATTTCACTTTCAGATTCTAAAAGAGTAATGAGATTAAATAATAATTAATATCGCATATGTCTAATGCATCCCAATTGTTTGATTTATTGTTTAAATAAGATTCAGTATAAGTATTTTTAGGATTTGAGAGTGATTATTATTATTATATTTTTTTTTTTAAACATTGCAACACTCAAATTGACATAAAATCTTTCAACTGTAACAACACCCTATTCTGCCGCTTCCAAAAAAAAAACAATTAAGGAAAATTTAAAGACGTTAGTAACAATGCCCCCAAATCTAGTCAAATTGGTTAGATGTGGTGTCTTGAGAATTGTTTAAAGTGTAATCTCCAAGGGTTTGAGAGTTATGAATATATATATATATATATATATATTTATATATATATATATATATTCAAGAAGAGGATTAAAAGAATATTGTTATTTATTTATTTATTATTATTTTTTTTAAGGAATGTGGAGTTTTATTAGATTTACTTTATAGAATATTTTTTTTTTCTTAAATTCTATGTCTTTTTCAGTAATTTTGATAAAGGAAAAAAAAAATACTAAATAATTAAAAAAGTGGAGTATAAATTGATTAGTAGGGGTGTGCCAATAGCACTACTCTTTATGTCCAATCATAATAAAACAATTATTATACTCTCTCTCCTATTTTATTTTACAATTAAATGAGATTAAATCTTATTAGTGGAAAGAGTTGAAAACTTTAATCTTATTGGTGGAAAGAGTTAGAAATCATAGTCAATATTTCTAAGAGAGTTTCTAGAATTAGAAACTCAACTCCATATTCTCTAACTTTTTTTTGTCCACATCATCTCCATATTGAATTTAGATAATAGCATTGGAGAGAGTTTTTATCTATCATATGTGACACTCAAATTTCTCCAAATGTATATTCATATTGGAGATGTTCTAATATATATGTTTATATATCATTATATATATTATAATAATATTTATAATAATATAATATACGGTACATATATATAAAGTATATATAATAATATATTATTTTTGGAATGGAGGGTATTTTGGAGTTGGGGCATATGAGAGTATTTATGGAATATAAATTTTAGTTTGGAATGGAAGAGCATTCCATTGGTTTTTGGATGAAATGCCCATTCCACCAAAATGGTGGAATCCCCATTCCATTGCATTTTAACAAACAAAACGAATGGAATGACTTTTTTCCATTCAATTCCATCCAACCAAACATGTCATATAGGACACTCGTGTCATCAATTGTAATAAGTATGATTCGGAATAAAACTTACTACAGGGGAGATATTTCTCAACATACATCTTGCAATTTAATGAACAAATGTAAGACTCATATTTCTAATTTATATGAGTAATTGAATTATTAACGTGTCTCTTATTATGGAACAAGAGATTGCAAAATAAATAAACAATTTTTTTGAATTTTTTAAAAGTAAATGATTTAAAAGTAAATTTATTAAATTTAAAATTTTATTTATCCAATATCGGTTTACCTAAAAACCGATATCAATAAATCCATATGGGATTTTCTTTGATGTTTAAAATAGAAAGTAAAAGTTTTAAAAAATTATTAAAGATAAATAAAAAATTTGAAAAAACCGTCTTTCTTGACAGTTCTGAAAAACTGTCAAGAACTTGAAACTGTCAACAAAGATGGTTTTTCTTGTAGTGATATGTAACTATTTCATATATATATATATATATGGGTCAAGCTATATCAATTCAAATTCTTGACTCATTTTTTTACTTCAATATATCAACCATTGGATTAAATAGCACATTAGCAAATGTTTGGTTGGGATATTGAAGTCAAAAATTTGAGTTAATACAACCTAACCCTAAAAGAATAAATATACATTTGGTTATTAATTTTATTTATTTATTTATTTATTTATTTTGTGTTACAATTTCAAAATTGCGCTTAAAGATGTTATTCAGATCTACAACCTTATTAATGTGATTGTGAAGGACATACCAATCTTATTATGTAGTCCAAATTTTTAATCTCTTAATTTTTATTTATTTTTAGAGTAGTGCTATTGGCACACCCACTGTTAAACTATTTATACCCTACTTTGTAAATTATTTAGTATTCTTTTTTCCCTTTATCAAATTACTTAAAGAAACATATAATTTTTATTAAAAAAATAATGTACAAAGTAAAACTAATAAAACCCCACTTTCCTTATTTCAAAACGCTAATGACATAGATTATTTTAAATCAATAATGTTTACTGTTTTTGTTTATATTTTCTTTTAGATCTCTATCTCATGTTTCCCATGTTTAGTATTTATTGATTTTATTGTTTCACTTGTTTGTTTTGTTTTTCTTTTCAAATTTCAGATCCATGTTTGCTATTTTTTTTTTCTTTAGTTTATTTTCATTTAGATCTTCCAGAATCTTCCAAAGTTAGTTTAGTGTTATTTACAAAAAAAAAAAAAAAAAAAAAAAAACGAAATCGCACCAAGTATCGCAACCAAGAGAACCTAATCTCTGACGAAACGAAATCACACCAAAACTCTAACTCAGTCGCTCAAAAAAATTATCAAACGATCGATATCACAATCACAATCTACCACCAACAATCCAATCGACTATAGAAAAAATATATATATATATATCGCATCTAATAAGGATTGTTTCACCATGAAATAAGAAGAAAAAACAAGTCCTGCGAATGGATGTGAAAAACTGTTTATAAAGATTAGAGATGAAGTGTATTTTTATTTTTGCTTTTTTGAAAAAGATATAGGGTGTATTATGTTTGAAAAATATATAAGGGTAATCCTGAAAATAAATAAAAAGTAATAAAATCATTTAATTTTATATAAGTAAATCAAAATTTTTAAGTGGGACATAAATAATTTAGTAGTGGAGGTGCTAATAGCACCCCTCTATTTTTAAGACACATTTTTTTTAAATACTTAATCATATTAAATGCTTGTTTGGTTAAGCTTTCTACTGCCTAAAAAGGTCTACCAACGTCTATTTTAGTTTTTTTTAGAGTTGTTTGGTTAGGTTTTTGAGATTGTCTATTTTAAATTGTGTAGAGTCTAGTAGAATTTAAACATCTATTAGGCAAAAGCTCATGGGAAAATGCTTCTCAAAATAGACATTTTTTTAAAAAAGAGTTTACCAACCAAACAAATATAGTTTTTTTTTTTTTTTTTTTTTTTTGTGTCAAAAACTCTATTTCTAATAGATCTACAATAAATAAATTTTTTACTAATAAATGTTTTTCAAAAGTTCAACCAAACAAGCTCTAAAAGTTATCGATCGGCTGATAGATGGTGAAAATAGAAAAGACTTGGTAAACATATACCGACAATGTCGGCTAATTAATGTACCAACTCAATCATTTAATTAATCCTCTAAAATTTGTTTGAATCTCCATGTTATTATCGTTAATAGAATAGTGTATTTTGTCTTTGTTGTGGGAATATTATTTGACCAAATCTTTCATTGGAAACAAAATATTACATCTCCGGTATGGCTAAGTTGCTATTATCAACAATGTTACTAGGTAGAAAAATGGAGCCGTAAGGGTTTAGCTAAGTTGCTATTACCAGCAGTGTTACTGGACAATTTCTGGTCTTTAGACTTCAAACAAAGGGTGTATAAAAAATTAAGGATTTAAAAATAAAAACAAAAATAAACTCAATTCTTTCTCTCAAAACTGCCCAGTAACAACTTAGTCAAACCCTTACATATCCTTTTTTATGAATACAAATTATCCTAAATTGTTCACTTTAATTATTTCATCGAAACAAAATTCACCTCTTTTAATTTAAACTAAATTGGTCACTTTAAATAGTTTAAACTTATTTCATGTTTCTTTTTTCTTTTTTAAATAACATATTGGTGTTTGTTTTGCGTAACTCATACCTATTCAATAATTTGTGTCTAAAAATATGATTATAATAAAAATACTCTTTAAACACAAACACTTAATAGCCTTTGGTCGAAACTTATTAGTTTTGGCACTTTTTTTTTTCCAAGTATTTGATCTTTCAAATTAATGATATTTTTGATTAGTGTCATTGCTTTGGTACTATTAAAACTAAATTTATTAGAATTAAATATCAGGGTGGACTAGAATAAATTTGCTTTTATCGATCATTATCAATACGAGAAAATTGTATTAACTAAAAATAAAGACATACCTGGTCAACAAAACTTAATAAGACATAACGACACTTACCCTGTAAATGTATATTCTAAATAAATATGTTAACAAAATTAATAAAAAAAATAAAGTCAAAACAAATTATATAACAAACGTGAAATGCAAATACAATCAAATTCTAATTAAGTTGTATCTTATGATTTTTCAAAAGATCAAACTTATCAATTATGAAATCATGATCAATAGAATCAACAATTTCTCTTTCAATGTAGACAAACGTGGAGTTTGTTAAAAAAATCATTTTCCATCTTATTGCGAAGTAAGCTCGGTTTTACTGTTGATGTGGAAACAAAGAGAGTCAAGACTATACGAATCAACTTGTCGATAAAAAAAATAGTTATGTCATTTTTGTTTCAATTAACAATCGCCATATATATGTTTTCAATTTTTCATGCGGGGATCCCACACAAAATTTTCGTACGAGAATAAGGTTTATCATATGTGATAAACCATGTAAAAAAAATTTACACGTTTTGATAAACCTTGATCTTACATGAAACTTTCGAACAGAATCTCACACTTGATAATTTCTATAATAATAATAATAATAATAATAATAAGGAATATTATTTGTCAATTAAAAAAAAATATTGTGATTTTTTTGTTTTAATTAATAATTGACATAATATAGGAAGATGAGAAATATACTTAATTGAAATCTCCATTCTTGATGTTGAATGATAAATAGATTAGGTAACATTTAGGTAAATTTAGAAAAGGTTAAGAGAGGTAATAATTATTAAAGAAAAAAGAAAAAATAATAATAAATAACTCACACCTCGTGAGTTGCGAAGCCTAAACAAAGTCAGCAACAATGTATATAATTCCTGCAACCTTCTACAATCCGTTTATATTATGAAAGTATGTATTAAATATCAATTTTTTTTAACTTTTCAATTTTTATTTTTTTTTAAAAGCTTGAGCCCACCCTAGCTAAGCCTAAGGTTCGTTCCTGTTGATGACAATCCTACAAAATTAGCACACATAAATGTTATTTAGGTCAATTTTCACAATTTTAGGTTAACTTCAAAGTGGGTGTGTGTGAGACGAATTTGAAACCTTCGAAAGTGATCAAACCAACTAGGTTATTTCTTAAAAAAAATGGGACAGAATACATTTCGTTTAATTATTGATAAATAGACTTGTTGCGAACATATTTATAACAAAATTGTTGCCAGACGACCTCTCTCAATGCGGTATATATGTGACTATGTGTTTGTGTTTGATTAATTATTTTATCTAAATAATTAATCTTAATTTGAAAACTGTCACACGGTTTCACTAATTTAATATGTAATTGAAAAATATTACATAGTTTTAATCTATTACGCTGAACTTGGTTGATAAAATAATAAAAATATTAATGAAGATGCATCGATGGGATTAAATTAATGCAAATTTTAAACAGAATGTCTACCACCAGAATCTTATTTTGTATCTGTGTTTATTTTTTGTTTTTAGTTTAGTTAAATTCGTATGCATGTGAACTGGATTAAAAAAAGAAAAACAACTTAATTAATTAAATTGCTTCATTACGAATAAAATTCTGTCAATAATTTATTCTGAATAAAGCCAGCAAGACAAGCAGATGCACATTCACTTTTAAATAATTATTGGTATGATTTTCGTATTTATCAATGTGGAAAAACAATTTGATTATTTTCAGGGCGGTTCTTAAATATAAATGCAATTTAAATGAGGACATGCATGCTTAATGGACAATGATCCATCGACCAGTCAATATACATTGTATCATTTGGTAGTGGATCTTTTTTTTTTGGAAGTAGATCTTGTTCAATTATATTTAGGTAGCCAGTATTGACACCAATAAAACTTATTAGTCCATCCATATTTTATTAAAAAATTTATTTATAAAAATATCCTAACATAAATTTACTAATAAGAATAAGTTACTTTAATTAAAAATAAATTAAATACTATATATACTCATTAATTACGCTCATATCTTCAACTATATTATTTATTAAATAAAAAAGAAAACTTACCTTTCAAAAGAAAAAAAAAAAAAAAAAAAACTTATGATAAACCCTAATTAAACTTTAAATTTATTTGAAATATCAAATTTTCTCATCATCACATGATTATCATATTGTTTTTGTCTTCCTTTTGTATATAGTTATAAACTCTATCAAAAAAACAACATTTTTTTTTGTTAACTATAGCTGTAAATATCAAAAAGTTTTTTTATTTTTTTATTTTATTTTTTAAGATAGCCATAGATGTCAATAAGAATTTTTTTTAAAATAGCTGTATAAATAAGATAATTCCAAATTGAAAATATTTTGACCCCATATACATATTCCCTTCTATAAGGCTCTTACATTCAAGATATTTCCAAAAGTAAATTGGACCATCATTAAAAAGGATTTGATTCCAAAAATAATATGATTTTTTTTTTTTAATAAATTGGGTGTGGTAATAATTTAAGAATCTTTATAAATAATATTTATTAAAATGAATATATTTATTTCAATGATGGTACTTCTGGCAATAGTATGGACGTTTATAGTAATATTTAATTTTTTAATTTTAGACATGAGTGTACTTATAAAAATGGGTGTATTAATAAATTTTATAGGTGTCGATATCCGTACCCTTATATTTAATCTCCTCTTGTGAAAGATACTTGATTATTTAAAGGGTATAATTGAAGTGAGAATATACACACACACACACACATATATATATAAATATTTAAGTCAGTACGTACTGACATAACTTCATCAGTGTATTAGAAGTGGACCATTAGATTTATATACTTTGACTCAAAGTGTATGCACTTGTCAAAACTTCTCCATAATCAGTGGTCCACATGCATTGGTACTGATGTAGTTACATCAGTATGTACTGACCAGAACGGGATCGTATATATATATATGTATATATATACAGTTTTTCTATTGTCAGTTCATCGTAATATAAAATATATCAAGACGAAGAATGTAGACTATTAGATTTACATACTTTGACTCAAAGTGTACACTTGTCAAAACTTCTCCATAATCTATGATTCACATTCTTCGTTCTGATATATTTTATATCAGGACGAATTGACAGTAGAAAGACTGTATATATATATATATATATACACATAGTGAGTCTCTCATGAGGGATCCCTTATTTTAATTTTGGTAAGGACCATGATGAAAACACATTGATTTTAATTCATTTTAATCTAAATTTTTTTGTTGATAATGAGTTCAATGAATTCTACATATGAACAAAATTTGAGAATTTTTTGAGCAATAGAACTATTTATCTAAATTTTGTTAAATATGAAGGCATCATAATATAGAAGAAATATAGAAAAATTCAAGAAAAATAGTTCTAGTGCGTACACTCGAAAAATTCTCAAATTTTATTTATAGGTAGATTTCAATGAACTCATCATCCACACAAAAATTTAGATTAAAATTCATTAAAATCAATGAGTTTTCATCATGGTTCTTACTGAAATTAAAATAAATGATCCCTCATGAGACTCAATATATATATATATATATATATATAAATATACATATTGAAGTATTACAATTTACAACTATTCTAATAGAATAGCCGGGACCTGCCAAGATCAAACAATACACATGTGCAATCCAGATATCTATCTCCACAAACTTAGAGAAAACTCTCCACACATGCTTCTAAAATACCCATGATGAGACTCGAACCCCTGACCACCAATGTGAAAGGGATGTGCACAACCATCTATGCTAAGAGGGGATGTGCATTATATTTCTTCTAGGAAATTGAAAATTGGAACATAAAATAATGTTTAGTCCATTCACGTAAACCTTCCCTTCTGACCAATACACTAACGATTTGGTATCATTTTTAAAATAAGAGGTGTTTTTTTTTTTTAAAAAAAACTAAGTTAAAAATAAAAATTATGTTTGAAAAATGATATTTTTAAAAATGTAATGTGCTTGACTATTTAGAAAAATTGTTTCAAAAATGATGGAAAAGAGTAAACTATTATATTTAACTTTTTAGTTACAAATTTCATTTAAAAACACTGTTTTTCATTTCAAAAATAGGTAAACAAACAACTTTACAAAAGTTTTTTATCTTTGAAAACAAAAAACCTTTTTTTTTTTTTTTTTTTAAACGGATTCAAATAACACCTAATCTATTTCAAGTTGGTCTAGTTCAAATTCTTAAAATATTGGACCTAGTTTCCCTTCTCACCTCAACTTTTCCCTAAAATTTTCAAACTATGTGATTGATCATTGATACAGTGATAATGGAAAGCAATCACATTTTAACTATCACTTCAATACAATGCTAGATTATATGTCATGAAATCACTATATGGTGAGGAATGTGATGAAGGTGAGGAGGGGATCCAAATTCTTACAACTGTAGGGGTGGGTATAGTGGTTTTTTTTTTTTTTTTTTTTTTTGTTGTTGACAATATGAGGTTGACTTTATGGTAAACCTCTCACACATACGTTCTAGAGGTTATGGGTTCGACTCATACTCCCTCCCTTAATCATGAAATATTGTAATAGTTAAAAAAAACATGGAACCGACCCAACCCGAAAATTGCATGTTCGAGTTGGTTGACTCTGCGTGTCCAATCAATTTTTACATATTTTTACCCCATTGTCCCTTCACCGCGAGGTCACAAGGTTGTGGGCATAGTGATATGTAAGATCCTTGATTTGTATTGGCTTGATTCCATTGCAAAACTCTCTATATTTGTAATAAGTTTTACTTAGGTGGTTCTTAGTGAAAACAAGCGACGTCTTATGCAAATGTCATCTTCAAAGAGAACATCGCACACTTGGATGCTAAGGTATCAAGTTTATTCTTCCTCTTGCAAGGCGTAAGCACACACACACACATAATTCATTCATGTGTGTCCCTACATCGTTGTGCAAAAATTTGGAATAACACATTCACACACATTTAACCGTGCTCATGCATTGGTCTCATATAGACAAACATTGTAGAATTGCATGTTTTATCACTATCGCTTAGATATGACATACTTGTGTGACATTATGTTTATTTGTTTATGTTTATTATATTTTGGACTTGAAAATGATCTCATATGATTCCTTATTGAGTCCCGGTCATTTCGGTTACTCATTCATTAGGTTTCAAGTCCAAACGATGTAGCTACGCTACTTTGCGTTCTTATTCCTTGAGCTATCTTCATCGTCATTTTCCGAGATGAATTCTCAACTTTTTTGTTAATTTTTGTAGTCCTCATTGTGTATAGGGGAGTCACGGTTCTTAATTTGAAAACAGATTCGAATTCGAAGTTCGGATGCCCGAATACTGCTGAAGAACGCAAGAAGAGCGCGAGGGAGTTTGCTCAGCCAAAGGCCAAGCAAAAGAAAGCCACGTGTACCACACGGCCAGGCAGCCTTTCTGCCCATGTGTGGCACACGCGCCCCACATGTGGAGGTGACGTGGCTGCTTATGGCTGGTCTGTTTTTCCCTCTCTTAAATTCTTTCAAAAGCTATCCTCCTTCCCTCCAAATATCAAGTGTAGAAAATTTGAAAAAGATAAAATAAAAAATTTTCTCTCAATTTTAGTTTTCTTAATTTGATCATAACTCTCTCATATGAACTCAAAATCGAGTGATCCAAAAACCAAAATTGTTGGTCTTGAAGAGAGATACCAACCATAAGTATTTTCAGAGTCAAATGAATTCATGGTTGTTTGTAGCAAGCTGTTCTTCAGTCCGAGTTTCAACTTTGTATGTGAAACTTCTTCTTGTCACTTTCTCTTTGATCATCTCTTTTAATCTTCTTATTTGATAGATGATTTGTGGTAAGAATGATGTTAGATCATATCACATGGGTGTTTAATCATTTGTTAATTGAGTTTTAGCTTTGTGATTTCTCTTGAACATATATTTGTTAAACTTGATTTAACTGGGAATTGATTTTAGAAATGTTATATGTGATGTGATGTGCTGTGCTTCATGATAATTTATAGGTTTAATTTCATGATCTAAGAACTAAGATTTTCTTGTGATATATTGAATATTCATATATTGTTCTTATTGACTCACATGCTTTGATTTCTAGATAGATTTGTGATTGTGTGTTGAAAGCATATTCTAGATTATCACTAAGTATGTTCATAAAGTTTGATTGATCATCTTGCTTTATTTGACTTGTGTTTGTATCATTTGCATCACTTAGATTATTGCCTTGTGGAAAGGTTGAAGTCTCTTGTTAAGGTGAGTGAAGCCTTGATTTGAGCAAGAAGATTTGGCTAGAAAAGTGTTCCGGATAGCCAAACACGAATTCTTAGTTAGGATCAAGAGGATCTGGATAACTAAACAAAAGTCTTAGCTAGGAGTTTGGTACTCCGGATGGTTGAGCTAGGAAAGTTTGCTAGGATCATTTGTGATCTAGATAGCTAAGCAAGGAAATCTTCCTAGAGGCTTGAGAGCCTTGGATAGGGAGTTGCTCTCTAG
This sequence comes from Acer negundo, assembly GCA_035582765.1. NCBI lineage: Eukaryota > Viridiplantae > Streptophyta > Magnoliopsida > Sapindales > Sapindaceae > Acer > Acer negundo. The sequence continues at coordinate 18,179,190 of CM069241.1, read as the reverse complement.
AGGTGTGGGACACATCTAGGATAGAAAGTAGGCTAGGTGGTTCACTAGGTCTTGAGGGTAGATTAGGAATTGATAGCTTTTGGTGAATATCATTTGTTGATAACCTTGAGTGTGTAAGTCCTTTTCATATAGTGGATTGCTTTGCTGGTGGTTGTGGTTATTTAACCCGTGGATGTTTCCTCTTTGAGGTTTACCACGTTAAAATAATTGTGTTCGTTTTCGCTTTTGTTTTTATTATCTTCCATATCATGTATTGATTGTATCTCTTGTATATTGATTTTTACATGTATTGACTCATACTATACAATTGTTAAATCATATCAAGTGTATATTTCATTCTTGTTATCCGCAATTTTTGAAGTTGGAAGAAATTAGGACTATACCTATTCACCCACCCCCCTCCCCTTCTAGGTATAATATATACTACATCTCTCTAAGGAATTTCATGATATTTTCGTATTTTAAAAGTACCAGTATAGATATGATGTATAATATCTTTCCTGCAAAATATCCATGAAATATCTGCGATATTTCCGTATAATATCCATATAGGTGAACTTGTAGTTTATTTTTAGTTGTTCCACAATGTCGTGTATATTTCCGTGAAATATCATTGATATTTCTGTCAATGTAAAGTGAAAAATTGAATATACCTTATGTTTTTATCTACTTTTTTTTTTTTGCTTTTTTTTTTTTAAGAAAAAAAATTGAAATAATATATTTCTATGGCATAAAAATTGAGTACAAAATGAACATAAAATAAAACTTTTAAACTACTCTATAAATTAATAATGTTGGGCCGGCCAAAATCTATTAATTAATCGATAAATTAATAATTTATTAATTTATAGAGTGCATTTATGATTCAATGTATATACAAATAACAAGCTAAAGATTCAAATAATCTAATTAATTAAGTTTTATTAATCAAAATAAAAATACAGTAATTCAGGAAATAAAAACTAATTTTATTGTACTTATCTATTAAATTAATTAAAATTCATTGTAATTCTATTCACAAATGAATACAACGAACTAAAGATTCAATTAATCTAATTAATTAAATGTTCATTAATCAACTAAAAATATATTAAATTTTTTTTTAAAAAAACTAAATCTATTGTCCATATCAATTTAATTAAATAAAATTTATTATAATTGTATTAATTGATTAAATATGATAGTAAATTATATTTATAATTTCAGCAAATTAATTATTTTCATATCAATTTTTCTTTTTTTAATTATATGAATGAGACCACATATTTATATAGATGTTTTCTGAAAAGTAATATCTTATCAATTTATCGAAACTATTAATTTATTCCATTAGCCCAAGTCAGGACCAGAAAAATATATTATATTATAGAAATTATTAATTTATAGAACTTCAACTTTCAAAAATCAAAAGTATAGTTATAAATTGTAAATTTGTAACGGATATTGAATATGCATACAAAAATAATTTAATATCACCTTTTCTTTGCGGACGACTGCCTTCTTTTCACTTGAGCTAATATGGATGAATAGGTTAAAATAAAGAGGCTGGTGGGGATTTATTCGCAAGCTTCAGGACAAATTATTAATTTTAATGAATCTACAATTTGCTTTAGTAAGCAAATTTCGAACTCTAATAGAAGGTTTTTGGCAGGTGTGTTAGAAATGGCGATAGTCTAGTATTATGATAGATATCTGGGACTCTCATGCTTGACCAGTAAAAGTAAGTGCTCTCTTTTTGATAATATTAAGGAGCGTGTTTGGAAAAAATTTAAGAGCTAGAGTAGTTGATTTTTTTCGGTTGGTGAGCATGAGGTGCTCCTCAAGGAAGTTATCCAATCAATCTCGATGTGCTCGATGAATCTATTCAGACTCCCAGTTTCTCTTATTTTTGATCTCCATCAAATTAGTGTGAAGTTTTGGTGGATAGGTGGGGGTTCAAAAAGAAAATTGCATTGGTGCTCGTGAGAGACTTTATGTAAGGCACGGTGTGAGGGGGGCTGGGTTTTCAGGATCTTAGCACCTTTAATAAAGCAATGCTGGCCATTGGGTGTGCAACCAAAGTCTCACATTAGCTAGACACTGGGATGATCATGGGTGTGTAAGTATGGATACTACCTCCATTAGTGTGAGGCCTTTTGGGTAGAGTCCCAAAAGCAATTCATGCGGGCTTAGACCCATAACAGACAGTATCATATTAATGTGGAGAATGTGAGTTTTATATTTATTACAATTGGTATCAAAGCCTGATTGTTATATTCCAAACTAGTGCATCTTGAATTAAATCTTCCTATAAATCTTTAAATTTCTTTGATTTGCATGTTATGTTAGAATAGATGACACTCTAGGGTTTATTCTATATATGTAATAATTAATATGTATGTGATGCATGAGATTAATTATTATTGCAATCTTGATCTTATCTATGGCCTAGAGTTTTATGTGTAATTTTCTGTTATAAATTGTAACAAGAAGGGTGGTCTATCATCGCTATGTTTCCTTCTTGATAGAATTAGTTTTTATTTTTTGTTAAGTTTCTATATTTCAATTATTGATTTAATTGAAGAACAGTTTGAGACGAATCCAATGGTGAAAACGATGAAGGAATCTGGTCCCGGACATGCCCTTACGAGTCGTTGGAAGATTGCTGCACAACACATACGTGTTGCTGCACGCCAAAGGTGTTGGGGCACGTGTAGCATGATTTTGGGACAATTTTGGGCATGTGGAACTCCTAGAAGAAATATGGAAACATGTGGGGAGTTGGCTTTCTTGTTGGGGAAGTTTTCATTTCGGGAATACTTGTTTAGGAAAGACTTGTTATGTGGTTTCCAACTACTTATGAGAGTCTGATTCCTTAAAGAAAGAATTTTTTTTTTCTTAATTTTCAAGTAACTAATTTCCTAACTCACAAGAGTTGTGAATTGAGTGGAAATCTATTTTGAAAAATAATGTCTTATTTTTATAAAAAAAATAAAATTTGAGTTCCCTAATTACACAAAAGTTGTGGAATAATTGGAAACCTATTTTGATAAGGATTCTTCCCTAACAAGTTTTATTTAGAAAGCTTTGGCAATCAGCAACACCTGTATGTTGCTGCACGCCAAAGGTGTTAAGGCGTGTGTGACATGATTTCAGGATGATTTTGGGCACATGGAACTCTAGAAGCATAGGGAAATACGTGGGGAGTTGGCTTTCTTGTTAGGGAAGTTTCGTTTCGAGAGTATTTGTTTAGGAAAGACTTGTTAGGTGGTTTCCAACTACTTATAGCAATATGATTTCTTAAAGAAAGATTTCTTAAAGAAAGATTTCTTTTGTTTTTCTTAGTTTTCAAGTAATTGATTTCCTAAAGTCGTAAGAGTTGTGAATATTTTTCAATCTATTTTGAAAATAAAGTTTTATTTTTATAAAAAAAACAATTGAGTTTCCTAATTACACAAAAGTTGTGGAATAGTTGGAAACCTATTTTGATAAGGATTCTTCTCAAACAAGTTTTAAGTAACAAGAGTTGTTGATTAACTAATTAAATTTTCCTTTTATATAATTCATTAATTCACAATAGTTGTAGATTATATTGAATTATTAATTATTCTGGGAGTATGTGAATACAAGTTCAAGTCGAAGACGAAGACAAAGACAAAGACATGAAGATTCAAGTTTTTGTACTCTTTGTAATTTTTTTTTTAAGGGATGATCATAGATAAGATTATTATTTATTTGTTTATTTAGCATTTATTTTATTATTTGGGTGATTATATGAATGCTATGCATAAAATAACATGTCATATAGAATATTGAGTGCCACTCATATCTCTTTTATGCTATGACATTCATCAAATGGTTTAGATTTCTAAAGGCATATAGAAAACTTGGTAAATCATTTTAGTGTAAATCCACAAACGCCAAAAATTGAGTGGGAGAAGATATAAGATACTTGTGGCCTCAAACGTTGATCAAATAAGACGTTTCATTGATACTCCCCTAGGAGATCATATGAATGGAATCTTAGGAGATCTTGTAAAACGATAGACTAGACATTGACTTGATCAAGATTATATTCCCATAGGAAATAGTTCTTGTGACAGAAAATTAAGGGTCGAAACTTTTGGGTATACACTCAATATGGATTTATTAATATCCTCCTGAAACTAATAATGCATGGTGTGTATAAAACTATCTAAGGAAGGGGGGGGGGGGGGGGGGGGTGTGAATAGATTTTAACTCTTATTACCAAATTTTCGTGTTTAGTCAATTTACGAAAATACCCCAATCTAGTCAAAACAAAAATTCAAGCATAAATGTGCTGAAATTAAATGACTCTTGATTTTTACGTGGAAACCCTCAACTGAGAAAAACAACGGGCTGTTATGTGCGCAACACACGAACCTCGAATCCACTAATTGTGATAATGTTCACAACCTAATCCCGGTCAATAACCCGCTACCACTACCCGTAGGCTTGTAAAAATGGACCTAGTCCAATTGCTTATGTGAACACCTAATCCCGGTAGTCACACAAGACTCACTTCTTAATGAAGAGATAATATAACCTATGTGAATATATATGAATATCCAAAATGTAAATAGAGCTAGGGAACCCTATATGCTTATCTAGAATGATAATATGACAATTTAATCAATCCTAGATATCAAATGCTAAATGACATGTCATAAAACTTAGTTATGTAGAGGATAACCAATCTCAGATACAATAGCTATAAAAAACAATCTCAATCATTTTAATGAGAACAATTAGCTAGATATATATCAATCATGAAATCCTAGCTATCAAAAACAATCTCAATCATACAATGAGATTAATTAGCTAGATGACATATAAGCATGAAAACCTAGCTATCACAAATAACCCAAAAATCAACACATAATCTCAATCTTGTATGTAGAAATTAATCTAAGAACATACAAGTAATAAATGAGATAAATTGCTAAGTAAGAACACCAATTATGTAAGATAATAGTGAACAACTTACCATACCATGTGTGTTGAAGAAGACCCATGCATTAGCACTTGCTAGATAAACCTAGATGATGTTTAGATGATGATTTATGCATATGGAAATGGGTTTGGAGAGTTAAAGAAGCAATCTTGGTGCTTTCTCTCACTAGGGAACTCTTAATCTCTCTCTAGGGTTTTGTAGCTTTTGTTTCTTAAATACAAATGAGAGAAAGAGATGTATTTATAGTGCTTAGATGATAGCCCTATAAATTTCGTGCATTGCCCTTAAAAAATGAGCCAAATCGGACTCCAAATGAGTGAGATATGGTCAAATTACAAAACAGGGGTAGAGCAGTGTGCTGGTCCATTGTGCTGGTATACTACCCATATAGTCGCGCACTGGCAAAATGGCACATCAGCTAGAGATTCGAGCCCCCCAAAGCATGACCAAATGACATCGAAACCTTTTTTATGATATACTATTGGAAAGGTATGGAAGTCTACTTTCTACTCCATTTTATGGAATGACATTTCAATGTCTGTAGAAAGAGTTATGGTTAATAGAGTGACCAAAGGTCAGATTTGGAAAACAGCAGAGATGCCCTATTTTAGTAGTCACTTTTGAGATATCAAAACCAATCCAAACAGTCATGAAATATTACGAATAATATACCGTTGGAAAGATATGGGTGTCTAGTTTGTATAGAAATTTTCAAAACACATTTTGAAATTTTGCATAAAAGGCTAGGGTCACAAGACCATGCAAAGATCAGTTTTGAAAACATTTTAAACATTAAAATCCAATCTTTTAAAACTAGACACTCCACTCCAAACAACCAAACCAAATCTAACATTTATCCAAGAGAAGAATGAGACCTTCTCAAATGGTCAACCATCGCGCTAAGACATGAATACCATCGTGCAAGCGCGGACGTTTCCGATCACGTAAACGGAAACGAATTACACCACATTTGAAACTAACATACATGAAGTGCATGTGTGGGAATTGAATGCATCCTAATGTCTAACATGTCATGGCATTTTCATTGAACAGGATGCAATCAATTAATACATGCATGAATAGAATTCTGGCTTTGCATCCTAATGCCTAAACATGTTATGGCATTTCAATAAACAAGATGCAATCAATTAAACATGCATGAAGAAACTTCATGGCTTTGCATTCTAAGGCCTAAACATGTCATGGCATTTCAATAAACTAGATGCAATCAAGTAAACATGCATGAAGAGATATTCATAATCATGAATGCACACATATAAAAACACACATCATACAAGTATTAGAGACATGCATGAGTTGTGAGTGTGTGCAACTAGATCTCTTCAAAGCAAGTAAGCACAAGAATATACCTTTGGTGCTTCTTCTCTTTAGGTCTTGAGAGGGCATTAGTTGTGCAAATCACCAACCATCAAAAGCTTAAGCTACCCTTACATCAAGCCCCACATGTGGTTTGTCCACAAAATAAGCCAATCAAAATATGAGACCTACACCTCCCTAGAGTTATTGTTAATAAAATTGATAAGGTTAAATTGATGGTGATAATTAATATTGAATATCGGATATTCAAGATATATTAATAATAAAAGATTTCAAATCAAATTAATTAATGCAAAGTTGGAAACATACATGTCTAGGATAGTTCTGGCAAGGAAATGCATGGTTCATAAGTGGATCATCATGTCCCACCTCCCTTTCCTAGCAACTACCGGATGTGTTGTTACTGACGAGCATTTATAAAAAGGATAATTGAAATCTTCAACTAATAAACAAAATGTGTACTCCTCTAAGATGCATGTTGTTTATTGAGTTAGATCACCGTTGAATAATAATTATCATAAACTATGGTATGTATAAAAAAAAATTTATTATTCAAAAGAAAGTTATGAATGTTTTTGCTTTTACATAATTTATTTGTTTTCAGCAAAATGACTTAGTCATCCCTATTTAACATACTCAAAGATAACTTTTTAAATGGAAATAATAATGTGCAATGGAAACGTAAGATTGGCATTGTGCTACAAGCTGATGAACTCACTTGGCTGTTAGACACTCCATGCCTTCTCCCTTCTAATGAAAACTCTACTGATGTAGAGAGGAAGCATATAGTAAATGGCAGAGAAACAATGAAATGGCCAAGTGCTATATTCTGGCTACCATGAACGATGTGTTACAACAGTAACATGAAAGGACTGGTACTGCTGCTAAAATTATGCTACCTCCTACAGAGATGTTTGTTGTGAGGTCTAGGAATACTAAGAGAAAAGTTGTATTGGCTTTTATGAAGCTTAGAAAGAAACTTGGATAGACCATTAAGGATCATATGATGAATGTCATAGCACATCTCAACACAGTAGAGATCCATGGCGCTGAGATAGATGGTGAAGCACAGATCGACATGGTTGTGAATTCACTGTCAAAATCCTTTAACCAATTCAAGTTAGACTATACCTTTAATAATAAGGATTACACCTTGCAAGGATTGATGAAATATGTGCAAAGCACTGAGAAGATTCTTGTTAAGAACAAGGATAAGGTGGTTTACACTTTTGACAAACAGGAATATAAGGTTCTATTTAGAAGTGTTTTTAAAAACCATTTTTTGTTTTCAAAAATAAAAAACAATATTAATGTTGTTTGGTTACACGTTTTATAAAATAATTTTTTGTGTTAAAAATTATTTTTGAACACAAAAAATAATTTTTTAAAAATTATAACTAAAAAGTTAAAAACAACTGAAACAAATTAAGACGTGTTCAATATTAATCTAGAAGAAGGGGGGTGGGGTGAATAGATTTTAAACGATTATTACCAATTTTCGCGATTAGTCAATATTCACGAAAATACCCCAACTAGTCAAAATAAACAGCAAGTGTAATATGGTGTGGAAATATAAACAACACTTGAAGTTTACGTGGAAACCCAACCACTGGGAAAAACCACGAGCTGTTATGTATGCCACAGATGAACCTCGAATCCACTAATTGAAATAACGTATACAACCTAATCCCGGTTTGACAGCCTAATCTCAGCTAATATCCCGCTACCACTACCCGTAGGCCTTTAAAAGTGGGCCTAATCCAATTTGCTTGAGTGTCCACCTAATCCCGGTCAATCACACAAGACTTACATTCTCCGAAGAGATAAAATATCTTATGTGAATATATGATGATATTCAAGGAACAAACAAGGCTAGGGAAACTTATATGTTTATCTAGAATGAGAATATGACAATTAATTCATTCCTAGATATCAAGAGCTAAATGACATGTCATAAAGATTAGCTAATCAAGATTAAGCAAAACCTAGAAAGCTATCACAATACAACACTCAATCAATACACCACAATCAATCTCTATTTTTTATCTAGAATATATTCTATGAGCATACAAATGATAAAAGAGATGGTTTGTTAAGAAAAACACTAATTATGTAAGATAATAGTGAAAACCTTACCAAGCAAGATGTGATGTTGTTAAACCATGTATGAATGCATCCTATATGGTCATAGATGATGCAAGATGATCTTTGATGCACAAAGGAAAAGCTTTGAGTGTTTAAAGGTGAGTTCTTGTGAATTTTTCTCTTGAAATATTTCTAAGTGAAAAATATGCTTTTTGGAACTTTCAGAACTGACCTAAAACAAAGAAGGTATATATATAAGGTGTACTTCATTGTTTTGATAAGTTTTCAAAAAATATGCCTTGACTGCCTTACACCTGCTACGTAGGGCGGTTGTAAGGCAGTTTGCCTGGGAAACGAAGAACAAGTTCTTCATGGCCGCTCTACGCGTAGAGCGGAAATCAGGCGAACAAGGGGCGGTTGCTCTTGGGATTTTGAGAACCGCCTTACACCTGCTCTACGTAGGGCGGTTTGTAGGCAATTAAAAAATCTACCAGTGGCACTACTCTATGAAGGGCGGTCGTAAAGCGGTCAAGAGCAAATTTGCTCTAACCGCTGTTTAACCGCCTTACGTAGGGCGGTTGTAGGGCGGTTTTATAGCATCCTTAAAAAACATGATGCATCAATGACATGGCATTTAACACACAAGATGCAATCAAATTAAACATGCAAGAAGAGAGATTAATGAACATTAATGCACACATAATAAAGACACACAACATACAAAAATAAGAATTATGCATGTGTTGTGAGTGTGTGCAACTACATCTCTTCAAAGCAAGTAAGCATTTAGAAATTTACCTTTGAAGTGCTTGATCTTTTGAGATCTTGAGAAGGTCTTGGTTGTGCAAAGCACCAACCATCAAATGCCTAAGCTACCCTTACATCAAACCCCACTTGTGTTTTGTTACTGAAATAAGCCAATCAAACTTGAGGAACTTACAAAAACTTTTTATTGTTTTTAACCATTTTCAAAACATCATTTCAAAACAAACTACAATTTTTACCTCCAAACAATTACTTTACCCATTTTAAAAACAACACTAAATACATTTACATCGTTTTCCGTTTTTAAAAACTACTTTTAAAAAAATCTACCAAACACATTACATTTTTAAAAACATCATTTTTAAAACATTATTTTCATTTTTTAAAATAGTTTTCAAAAACTTCATTTTAAAAACGATACCAAATGCGCCCTAAGTCTTCTACTAAGTCCAATCCCAAAAGAAAAGGCAAAAGAAGCAAAAAAAGAATAAGGTTCCTAGGCCTATTAAAAAGTTGACCAAGAAAGATGGGAAAGACAAAGGAAAGTGTTTTCATTGTGGGATCAAGGGGCATTGGAAAATAAATTGCCTTAAGTACTTAGCGAGCAAGATGGAAAAAGGTAATTTGTATTATCTAAAAACATGTTTTCTGGTAAATTCTACAGAATCCTGGGTTGTAGATTCTAGAGCCACTAATCATGTTTGTAATTCCTTACAGATGTTCTAGGAAACGAGAAAGCTAAGTAATGAAGAAATTAGTTTTTCCTTAGGAACTGTAGCACAAGTGTTGGCAGAAGTAGTGGGAGAAGTCGTTCTTTATTTTGATAGTTTTAGAAGTTTGATTTTAAAAGACATTTATTACGTACAAAGTTTATGAGAAATTTGATTTCTGTTTATAGCTTGATTAGACTTGGTTATTTGATTGTTTTTAATAAATAAGTTAATTTTAGCAAGAATGACAAAGTCTTATGCAAAGGTACATTAGAGAATGGTCTTTATCATATTCAAACTAAAACTATCTCACTGTTTAATACTGAACAAGATGAACCTAATATAAAGAAAATAAAATTATCTAAGGATGAAACTTACTTGTGGCACTTGAGATTAGGACATATTAATCAAAATAGGATCAAAAGGTTAGTAAGCGATGGAATTGTAAGCGAGTTAAAAATCCAAGATTTTCAAACATATGAATCTTGTTCGGAAGGTAAGATGTCCAAAACGCCGTTTACAACAAAAGGAGCAAGGGTCATTGAATGTCTAGGACTCGTACATACAGATGTATGTGGTTCGATAAACATTCAAGCAAGGGGAGCATACGAGTACCTCGTCACTTTCGTAGATAATTTCTCGTGATTTGGATATGTGTATGTCATGCGACATAAGACAGATACTTTTGAAATGTTCAAAACATTCAAAGCTGAAACTGAAAATAAACTTGAGAAACGCATTAAAATCTTGAGATTCGATCGTGGTGGGGAGTATCTCGTTGGTGAGCTTCAACAATATTTTATAGACAATGGAATTCTATCTCAACTTTCTACTCCAAGAATGCATCAATAAAATGATGTGGTAGAAAAAAAAATAGAACTCTCTTGAATATGGTTAGATCCATGCTCAGTTATTCAACACTTTCAAAGTTCTTTCAGGGATATGCCTTATAGACAACTATATATATCTTGAACAATGAACCATCTAAATCTGTTCCTAAAACACCACATGATTTGTGGAGTGGGCGGAAGTCTATTTTACGACACATGAGGATATTTGGATGTCCAACACATGTGTTAAATGGAAAGACAGAAAAGATGGAATCATGTTCGGAGAGGTGTTTATTTGTTGGATATCCAAAAAAAACTAAGAGAGATTATTTCTATAGTCCCTTGGATAATAAGATATTTGTTTTGTAAGTTCCTCAAGTTTGATTGGCTTATTTCGGTGACAAACCACAAGTGGGGTTTGTTGTAAAGGTAGCTTAGGCAATTGATGATTGTTGCTTTTCACAACCAAGGCCCTCTCAAGACCTCAAGAGAATAAACACTACAAAGGTAAATTTCTAAGTTCTTACTTGCTTTGAAGAGATGTAGTTGCACAAACTCACAACACATGCATAATTCTTATTCTTGTATGTTGTGTGTCTTTATTATGTGTGCATTAATGTTCATTAATATCTCTTCTTGCATGTTTAATTTGATTGCATCTTATATGTTAAATGTCATGTCATGATTAGGTTTATGATGCATAATGGTTGTAGGGGGTGATGCACAACCGCCCTTCAGGTGCCCTACGTACAGCGCCTGTAAGGCGATTATAGCAAATTTACTCTTGACCACTCTACGATCGCCCTACGTAGAGCGGTGCCACTGGTTGATTTTTTTATAGCCTGTAAACCACCCTACAACCGCCCTATGTAAAGCGGGTGTAGGGCGGCTCTCAAAATCCCGAGAGCAATCGCCCCCAGTTCGCCTGATTTCTACCTTACGCGTAGAGCGGTCATGAAGAACATGTTCTTCCTTTTCCAGGTGAACCGCCTTATAACCTCCCTACGTAGAACGAGTGTAAGGCGGTCAAGGGTTTTTTTTGAAAAACTTATTAAAACGTCGTAGCATCATTTTCTCACCTTATATATATATGCTACTTTGACTTTAGGTCAGTTTTAAGAGAATCCAAATTATATTTTGATTTAGCATTTTTCCAAAGAGAAAAAATCACTAAAGAACTCTCCTTTGATTACTCAAACATATATCCAAGTGCATCAAACATCATCTAGAAATCATCCATGATTATCTAGGTGTCATCTATGCTAGGTTTTTATTCACCACACTTAGCTAGGTAAGTTGGTCACTAATATCTTACATATTTTGTGTCTTTCTTAACAAGCAATCTCATTTATCACTTGCATGCTTATAGAACATATTCTATTGACAAGATTGAGATAATTGTGTTAATTGTTTGAGAGTTGTATTTTGATAGCTATTATTAGGATTGTTTAATCTTTGATAGTTATAATTTAAGACATATCATATAGCAAAGATTGATATCTTGGATTGTGATTATTGTCATCTTTCATCCTAGATAAGTATTTAGTGTGACCTAGCATTACTTGCTCTTTGAATTTCATATTATTCATAATAGGTTTTTTTATTTTATTCTCTTCATTGAGAAGTAAGTCTTTTGACTACCGGTGAGTGGTGCAAGCAAATTGGACTATGTCCACTTTTATAGACCTGCGGGTAGTAGTGGCAGCAGGTTATAGATCGTGAGAGGTTGAGGTCAACATAGGTTATAAACGTCATTACAATTAGTGGATTCGAGGTTCGTGTGTGGTGCATATAATAGCCCATGGTTTTTCCTTGTTAAAGGTTTCCACGTAAATATCAAGTGTTATTTAAATTCCGCACCATATTACAGTTGCTATATTATATTGAATAGTTAGGGGTATTTTCGTAATCTTGACTATACATGAAAATTGAGTAAAAGTAGTTAAAATATATTCCCCCTTCCAGATTAATATTGAACACACCGTAATTTGTTTCAATTGGTATCAGAGCGGGTTCCTTGATATACTTAGGTGATCCTTGCTCATTTTGGTGTGTTTTACATTTTGTGTGATTTTTGATCATTCATACATTTGCATTCATTTCATTCATTCATAAACACTATAAGTGGAAATGGTGGTGGCAACGAAGTTGCTTCTAGCACAAGACCTTCACTTCTCATCGGATTAAATTATGCCTCTTAGAAAGGAAAGATGGAGTCGTACATATGCCAAATCCATGACCGGGCTTGGATGACGGTTGAAGACGGCTACACATCACCGATGATGACTCTTACAGGCGGAGAAGAGGATGTTCTCAAACCTAAGGCGCAATTGAACACGTAAGAGTTTAAGGCATCAAAATGGAATATGAAGGCAATGCATGCCATCCTATGTGCAATGGACGAGAATCAATATAAATTGATTTAAAACACTAGGATCACAAAAGAGGCATGGGACATCCTAGAGGTTACACATGAGGGAACCAAAGTGGTGAAGGACTCTAAGCTTCAAGTCCTCCAAACTCACTTCGAGATGCTAAGAATGGAGGAGGAGGAGGAGGAGGATGAGTGCTTCAACGACTTTGAGATGAAGTTGATGGACATTGTCAACTAAAGTCATCAACTTGGTGACCCTTACTCGGATAGAAGGATCAAGCAAAAGATAATGAGATCGCTTCCCGAAAGGTTTGAATCCAAGGTAACGGCTTTAGAGGAAAATAGTGGTTACAAGGATATGAAGCCAAGTGAGGTGATTGAGAGACTTCTAGCCTATGAATCTAGGAAGGGTCCTATCTCCACACCTCTTAAAAAGCAAAAGGGAATTGCTTTGAAAGCCTCCAAAAGTTAAAAGGAGGAGAAGGATGACTCGAATGAAGACATGACCTTGTTGATGAGAAGGTTTAAGAAATTTTTCAAGACCGAGAAGAAGGGTTTTGGATCCAAGGGCCAAGACATGAAGAAAAAGACTCATTTCAAGAGGTTTTAGCCTATACAAGAGAAGAGTGAATGGAAAGGGATCCAATGCTATGAATATGGTGGCATGGGACACATTGCTCTCGATTGTGGAAATTTGAAGAACAAGAAAGGGAGAGTGATGGCCGCCACTTGGAGTGGAAGTGATGACTCCGATGAAAGAGATGAGTCTTTAGATGATGAAGAACTCATGGCTAACTTCATAGCCTTTGCCTCCTCCTACAAGAGCAAAGGTTCTAGTGAAGAAGAGGATGAGAGTCAAGAGGAAATTAACTCAAGTGATGATAGCTTTTCATCATAATCCACAAATGGAAATGTGGATATGATGGATCTCCAAGAATACATAGTCAAGTTTGAAAGCTCAAGGTTAAAGAACAAGAGAGAAATTAGAAGATTGAAGGAAGAAAACCTAGAGCTCTCAACAGAAGTTGATCACTTAATTGAACAAGTGATGAGATCCAAGAAGAATGAAAACAAGCTAAGAGATGAGCTAGCTATGTCTGTGAGGAATGAAGAAGGTTTGAAAAAGGAGCTTGAAGAAGCTAAAGGGTCAATGACTAGGATGGCCTCTAGCACTAAGAAGCTTGACCACATGCTTGGTGTTGGCAAGAGTCCTTGTAATAAGAAGTCTTGGGTTTGTAGATGGTAAGGAGATCTCCACTCTAAGCAAAACCGTGTTTGTCAAGAGCTTGAGCTACAAAGAAGCCTTACCCAAGCAAACTCCTAGGAAGAAGATTGATCTAGGACAATGTTCATATAGTGCATAAGTGATGGTGGCTCAAAGAAGACAACCACAAGTTCAACCCTAAAAAGCTCCTCAAGTTAACTTTCCTCAACAAATGGCTCTCAACAAAGGAAAGAGACAAATCATGTAACCTGAAGCAAGGAAGTAAGCTAGACCGGTTCAACAACAAAGATACTTTGAACCAATTCAACCACAACGACATGGGAATGATCCAATGCAAGCACAAGGTAAAGGTACGATCCCTAACTTTATCCCTACATGTCATTTTTTGTGGTTTTGATGGTCATATTAGACCAGGGTGCTTTAAATACATTAAAATGTGTAAAACTAGAAGCATGATTGATAAGAAAAAGAAAAGAGCCATGATGCATGTACCTAGGAATGATAGAATTAATATGCATGATCCTAGAACTTTTAGAATCCATGTACCAAAGACCACTAGGAAAGAAAATGTTTTACCTAGGTGGATTAGAAAGAATGAAAATGTTTACCATGTTGCACAAATTGCCTTGAAGGCAAATTCTTCTACTTTTTTTTTTCTAGATAGTGGGTGCTCTAGGTAGGTGACGGGAAACAAGAGTTTCTTTGAAACTCTTGTCATGGAGGAAGGAGGATTTGTCATCTTTGGTGATGGATCCAAAAAGAGAGTTGTAGGGAAATGAACCATTTTCATTCCCGGGATTACCTTCCTTGTCCAATGCTTTATTTGTTGATGGCTTGAAAGTCAATTTGATTAGCATTTCTCATCTAAGTGATGAAGGACTCTCCGTCTTATTTAGCAAAAATGATTACTCTATCCTATTGCCTAATAGACAAACTTTGTTGAAAGGTATGAGATCTAGCGACAGTTGCTATTGTCTTGAAGTTATAATAGTCTCAAACAATGTATCCAAGGAAGAGCAAGTTGAGTTGTGGCATGAAAGAGTTGGCTACATGAAATTTTAGGATTTACGAATCTTAGACAAGTACAATGTTGTGTGTGGCCTTCCCAAGCTTGGGAAGAAAGCCAATGGTGTTTGTGGACCTTGCCAATAAAGGAAACAAACCAAAAGCATGCACAAAAAGGCAAGTATCTCTCCATCAAGAAGCCCCTAGAGCTTCTCCACATGGATCTAATGGGTCTTATGGAAATTGAGAGTTTATGTGGAAAGAGATACATTTTTGTTTGTGTAGATGATTTCTCTAGGTTCACATGGACATATTTTCTTAGAGAAAAATCTGAAACTTTTGATAAGTTTAAAATTCTTTGTAGTAAAATTCAAAATGAAATGAACTCTAACATTAAAAGCATAAAATGGATTAGAAGTGACCATGGGAGGGAATTTGAGAATGTTTCCTTTAGAACCTATTATGATAATATAGGCATCTCCCATGAGTTTTCCGCTCCTAGGACACCTCAACAAAATGGAGTTGTTGAGAGGAAGAATAGGGCCCTTCAAGAGATGGCCCGTGTCATGTTGCCTAGCAACAATGTCCCTAGGAACCTATGGGCCGAAGCCTTCAATACGGCTTGCTATATAGCGAATAGAGTTTTCCTAAGGCTCAACACTAAGCAAACCTCCTATGAGTTGTGGAGAGGTAGAAAGCCAAATGTAAACTACTTCCACACCTTTGGAAGCACATGCTACATTTTAAATGACCGTGATCACATTGGCAAGTTTGATGCTAAGAGTGATGAGGATATCTTTATTGGCTACGCCTTAAATAGTAGAGCCTATAGAGTTTTCAATTTGAAGACTCAAAGCATCATGGAATCATCCAATGTTGTCATTGATGATGAAAGGCTCAAGTCTAATCACCATAAGGAGGAGGTTGCTATAGTTGATGACTTTTCCTTGGAGAATGTTATGGAGACTCCTAATGTAGAGGACACACAACCTATTGATAGAGTTCCTTTCATGAATTCTAAAGAACCCGCTCCAAGGGTTAGGAAACTTCATGATAAAGAAAACATCATTAGAGAGGTGAATGGGGGTGTTAGGACTAGGCGTCAAATAACTAATCTTATTAGCTACACATCTAAACATCTCAAATAGAACCCAAAAAGGTTTAAGAGGCCTTAAATGATAAATTTTGGGTTTTTACCATGCAAGAAGAGCTAAACCAATTTGAAAGGAATAAGGTTTGGACTCTAGTTCCTAGGCCTAAGACCACTAATGTTATAGGCACCAAATGGATATATAGGAACAAGTCTGATGAGGATGGCAACATAGTGCGTAACAAGGCTAAATTTGTTGCACAAGGGTACTCTCAAATTGAGGGTATCGACTTTGAGGAGACATTTGCTCTTGTTGCCCGTCTCGAGTCCATTAGGCTTCTCTTGTCTATATCTTGTGTGCACAAGTTCAAATTTCACCAAATGGACATGAAGAGTGCCTTCATCAATGGCTTCTTACAAGAGGAAGTATTTGTAGAACAACGCAAGGGGTTTGTGGATGCACACCACCCCAACCATGTCTATCGCCTCAAGAAGGCTTTATATAGGTTGAAACAAGTACCGAAGGCTTGGTATGAGCGCCTCACTTAATTTCTTGTTAACAATGCCTGCACAAAAGGTAGTGTTGACAAGACTCTATGCATCAAGAAAAACAATGATGGGCTTTTTATAGCTTAAATATATGTTGATGATATAGTGTTTGGTTCCACCAACAACATCAAAGTCTAATAATTTATTGATGTTATGTCTCATGAATTTGAGATGAGTCTTGTTGGTGAGCTAAGTTACTTCCTAGGTTTACGAATTAAGCAATTCAATGATGGGATTTTTATAACCCAAGCTAAATATGCTAAAAACCTAGTGAAGAAGTTTGATCTTGAAAATGCCAAACATTGTGATACACCTATAAGTACCACTTTGAAGCTAAGCAATGATGCTAGTGGAAAAAGTGTTGAGCAAACTCTATATCGGGGCATGATTGGTAGCTGTCTTTATTTGAACGCAAGTAGGCCCGATATAACTTTTAGTGTGGGTGTGTGTGCTAGGTACCAAGTTAATCCCAAAGAGTCTCATCTCTCTTCTGTTAAGAGAATCATTCACTATATGAATGGGACATCCAACTATGGGATTTGGTACTCTTTTGACACTAATACTAGTTTAGTTGGCTTTAGTGATTCGGATTGGGCAAGAAATTGTGATGATAGGAATAGCACATCGGGCGGTTGCTTCTTTCTAGGTAACAACTTGGTGTCTTAATTTTTTAAGAAGCAAAACTTGATTTCCTTATCCATGGCCGAGGCTGAGTACATAGCCGCGGGGAGTGGATGCACACAACTCCTATGGATGAAGCAAATGCTAGTCGACTACGGATTCAACTAATGTACACTCACTCTCTTTTGTGATAATATGAGTGCTATTAATATTTCCAAGAATCCGGTACAATACTCTAGAACTAAGCATATTGACATTCATCATCACTTCATTAGAGAGCTTGTTGAAAATAAATACATAATGCTTGAACATGTAGGCAATAATAATCAACTAGCAGACTTATTTACTAAACCCTTAGATGCTATTAGATTTAAAACACTTAGTAGATCTATTGGGTTATGTCTTGTGGAGTGATGAGTTTTGGTGATTGACCCCATTTGTGGAACTCAAGCAAAGAGAGCAATTGCATATTTGTTACATGCAAAAATTTGAAATATTTTATGCTTCTTTATTAATTCCTTGAGTATCTTGGTTGCACATATGTATATATGCTTTGAATGCAATTCATGTTATACTTATGTTCAAACATGCATTTTTGGACTAGGAGATTCACTTAGGAAGTACTTGTTGAATGACCTATAATGATCTCTATGACATGATGATTTTTAATGACATGTTTAAAAATGTGAGAAGCATGAAATTCATATGACATGCTCAAATGAAAAAGCATGAATTGATGATTGCAATTCTTAAATGCAAAACAATGTGTGAAAAGCTTATGAGACTCAAAATAAACAAAGGATCTTGTATCCATTCTAAGGATTCTAAAATCTAAATGTCTCTCTTTCTTTATTTGTTGAACATGTCTACAATCATACAGATATCTTATCTGGAAAAATCAAATAGGGTGCAAAGTTGTTCATGACATGTTTCACTTATAAAGTTGGATACGGTGCTTTAAAATTGAAATAAAAAAACCCTCTATATCCCTGCTTTAATTCACGACAAATGGTGAAATTGGTTTGAATTCCTAAAGGAAATCTTTGTCATTTGCTTTGTCAAATACCATTGATTTTTGCACTTGAATGCAATATATCTTGCATGCAAAGCATTTTTAATCACACATTTTCTATGGAAATAAATCTCCTTGTATCTCTTTTTTTAATTGAGTTATATAAAGTGCCTTATATGATTATGCAAATGACATGTATGGGTCTATCTCTCTCTGCCTTGAGTGACCCGTTTGGGGAATACTCCTTTGCCCATCTCATGACAAAAAGGGGGAGTAGTATGTTGGTAAGGGGAGAATGCTCATTGTGCTAATTTTAGTAGCAAAATTACATGTTGGGGAGAATACACATTGAGAGGGAGTAACCCGTTAAGGGGGAGCATTGCATTACACATACATTGCATAATATTGTGCTTAAATTCTTTATATGCAAATGCTTGCTTCAACTTCACATGATCATCTCACAATACACTTGCTTTGGAAAGTGTAATTTTTTTTTTTTTTGAAAGATTAATAGTTCTACAAAAGATTGAAGACTTGAAGTTTTATATTTTATACCTCTTTGTAATGTAGAATATCATTGTTGACCTTTAGTTTCAATTGTTGTGAGGATCAATGTGAGTGGTGGTTTTGTCACGAAATAGCCAAAGAGGGAGATTGTAAGTTCCTCAAGTTTGATTGGTTTATTTCAGTGACAAACCACAAGTAGGGTTTTTTTTGTAAGGGTAGCTTAGGCAATTGATGGTTGTTGTTTTGCACAACTAAAGCCCTCACAAGACCTCAAGAGAACAAGCACTTCAAAGGTAAATTTCTAAGTGCTTACTTGCTTTGAAGAGATGTAGTTGCACACACTCACAACACATGCATAATTCTTATTCTTGTATGTTGTGTGTCTTCATTATGTGTGCATTAATGTTCATTAATATCTCTTCTTGCATGTTTAATTTGATTGCATCTTATGTGTTAAATGTCATGTCATAATTAGGCTTAGGATGTATCATGTTTGTAAGGGGTGCTATACAACCGCCCTCCAAGCGCCCTACGTACAGCGCCTGTAAGACGATTAGAACAAATTTGCTCTTAACCGCTCTAGGATCGCCCTACGTAGAGCGGTGCCACTGGTTGATATTTTTATCACCTGTAAACCGCCCTACAACTGCCCTACGTAGAGCGGGTGTAGGGCGGCTTTCAAAATCCTGAGAGCAACCGCCCTCAATTCGCCTGATTTCCACCATATGCGTAGAGCGGTCATGAAGAACATGTTATTAATTTCCCGGTGAACCGCCTTACAATCGCCCTACGTAGAGCGGGTGTAAGGCTGTCAAGGCTTATTTTTGAAACACTTATCAAAACGTCGTAGCATAATTTTGTCACCCTATATATATGCTATTTTGACTTTAGGTCAGTTTTAAGAGACTCCAAATCATATTTTGACTTAGCATTTTTCCAAAGAGAAAAAACCACTAAAGAACTCTCCTTTGATTACTCAAACACATATCCAAGTGCATCAAACATCATCTAGCAATCATCCATGATCATCTAGGTGTCATCTATGCTTGGTTTTTATTCAACACACTTAGCTTGGTAAGTTGGTTACTAATATCTTACATATTTTGTCTTTCTTAACATGTAATCTCATTTATCACTTGCATGCTTATAAAACATATTCTATTGACAAGATTGAGATAATTGTGTTGATTGGTTGAGAGTTGTATTTTGATAGCTATTATTAGGATTGTTTAATCTTTGATAGTTATGTTTTATGACATGTCATATAGCAAAGATTGATATATAGAATTGTGATTATTGTCATCTTTCATTCTAGATAAGCATTTAATGTGACTTAGCATTAATTGCTCTGAATTTCATATTATTCACATTAGGTATTTTATTCTTTTCATTGAGAAGTAAATCTTGTGACTACCAGTGAGTGGTGTAAGCAAATTGAATTAGGTCCACTTTTATAGGCCTACGGGTAGTAGTGGCGGGTTATAGACCGTGAGAGGTTGAGGTTAACCAACCATATTACAGTGTGTGGCGCACATAACAGCCCGTGTTTTTTCCTTGTTGAAGGTTTCCACGTCAAGTGTTATTTAAATTCAACACCATATTACAGTTGCTATATTATATTGACTAGTTAGAGGTATTTTCGTAATCTTGACCATACACGAAAATTGGGTAAAATTAGTTAAATTCTATTCCTCCCCCCTCCCTCAAGAATAATATTGAACACACCGTAATTTGTTTCAATTGGTATCAGAGCGGGTTCCTTGATATAGTTAGGTGATCCTTGCTCATTTTGGTGTGTTTTACATTTTATGTGATTTTTGATCATTCATACATTTGCATTCATTTCATTCATTCATAAACACTATGAGTGGAAACGGTGGTGGAAACGGTGGTGACAACGAAGGTGCTTCTAGCATAAGACCTCCACTTGTCATCAAATTAAATTATGCCTCTTGGAAAGGAAAGATGGAGACGTACATATGCCAAATCCATAACCGGGCTTGGATGGCGGTTGAAGACGACTACACATCATCGATAATGACTCATACGGGTGGAGGAAATGATGTATTCAAGCCTAAGGCGCAGTGGAACGTGCAAGAGTTTGCGGCATCAAAATGGAATAGGAAGGCAATTTATGCCATCCTATGTGCAATGGACGAGAATCAATATAAATTGATTCAAAACACTAGGATCTCAAAAGAGGCATCGGACATCCTAAAGATTGCACATGAGAGAAACGAAGAGGTGAATGACTCTACGCTTCAAGTTCTTTAAAATCAATTCGAGATGCTAAGAATGGAGGAGGATGAGTGCTTCAACAACTTTGAGATCAAGTTGATGGACAAAAAACTTAAAGCATACCTGATTGTTTTCTTCAAGATTTGATCCCAATTTCACCACCAAGCCTTCCGAGCTATGACCCGTGGTCTGATAACTTGTGTGTGGGCACGTCACGGATGCAGACAGGACTAGACAGAGGTTTACAGAAATCAAGAAGATAACCCTTTGTCTTCTCCATTAGTTCAGCCGGCCCCTGCAAGAGAAGCAAAAAAAAAAAAAAAAAAAAATTCTTTTTCTTTTTGCCTTCACTGCACCTCTTTTTTTGTATTAGGTTTAGATTGTCTTTTATTTCCTGATAAGTATCTATTTATATCAGGGTCCTAGGGTTTAGTTGTCCAAGTCAAAATAAGATTCTAAATCATATTTTAATTTTGGTCAACACTAGGACTTAAACTTGTTACCTCTAGGATTTAAAATAATCTTTATTATCTTTAATCATTTGTATCAGTCATGGTTCGAACCTGTAACCTCCTATTAATAATTAAATAATTAATAATTCTTAATTATTAATATAATTCAATTATTAATAAATATTAATCAAATAATAATATTATTTAATTAGTTCCTTGAATTTATTCGTGTCACTTTCGTAACACAATTCATTGGACTATCCAATTTATTAACCGGGATCCTTGTTACCATTAACCATAAAAGGCTAGCAATAGGACCTAATGGACCCACCATTTTGAGCTCCAATAATACTTAGAAATATTAATTAAACTATTTAATTAATATTCCATAATTATTAACCTCGGAGTTACTCCACTAAAAACCCGAGGTTGTACTTTCGAAACTGCAAATATATTACATAGATTGAAATCTCAATGTCCATCGATATAACTATTACATATGGTATGATCCTCCACGAGTGGTTCATAATTAGAGCTAAGTCATAAAATCCGTTATACCTCTCCAATTATATCTTTTTCTTTAAGTACCATTGATTCTCTAAAACAAATAACAGTGTGCTAAATCTATCTGGGGGGGGTTGGTGTTGAATATATTTTAATCAAGTTAATTACAAATTTTTCTTAATTAGTCAATATTCAATAAAACCCCAATCTAGTCAAAAATACAATCAACCTAATCTAAGTGCGAAAAAATAATAAATTGCAAATTGATTGATTTATGTGAGAAACCCACAACAGGGAAAAACACACGGGCTAATATACTAGCCACACACGATCCTCGAAATCACTACTTGAATGAAAGTTTACAATCTAAGTTGACCACACTTCAAACCGTACACGGTCACTAACCCTTCCACTCTACCCAACGGGCCTTTAATAACAACTCTAGATAAACTTGCTTGCACACTAAGCAATCTTAGTCACAAAACTTAATTCTCAATGAAGAGATTAACAACCTAAGTGAATATCATTATATTTAATATGCAAGTAATGCTAGGTTACACTAAATGCTTATCTAGGATGAAAGATGACAATAATCACAATCATAGATATCAATATTGCTATATGACGTGGCATACAACATAGCTATCAAAGATAAATTAATCCTAGATGTTATAGCTATCAAAATACAACTCACAATCAAACAACACAATAATCTCAATCATGTAAATAGAATTTAATCTAAATGCATACAAGTAATAAAAGAGATTAATTGATAAGTACGAACACTAAAATTGATGAGTATGGTGTTCAACTTACCAAACTATATGTGTTGAAGAAGACTCATGCTTAGATACATCCTAGATGATGTTTGATGCATATGGATATGAGTTTGAAGAATCAAAGGAGTAATCTTTGTGCTTTTTCTCTCAAAAATCTCTCTTTCTCTTTTTAGGGTTCTTAATGATTAAATAGCTAAGTGAAAAAGAGTGACATAATGGTGTATTTATAGAGAGCAACAAAAGGCTTGGTGAAAAGACAAGTTTGCCCCTTAAACGCGCAGATCGGCGGTTTCATTCGGCGGTTGGAAACTGCCGATCAAAACCGCCGAATTGAACCTGAGAGCGTTAGATATCAGCAACGGTTTCGTTCGGCGGTTTCATGGCCACCGAATACAACCACCGATTTGAGACCAAGATATTTAAAATAAATCAGATCTCATCAGTGGTTTCAATCGGTGGTCTGGGCCATCGATCATAACCGTAGAATCATTCTAGAGACTTCTGGAATCAAATGGCAGTTTCAGTCGACGGTCAGGCCACCGATCACAACTGTCTCCAAAGGAGAAGCCAAGGGTATTCTTCAAAGGCGATCCTCATGCTAAACGAAGCACACCAGCGTGCATGCGCGGACGTTTCCATAAAATCTTCGGGAAACGAATTACTAGACACATTAACAAACAACAAGATTCAATAAAGAAGTGCAAGTGTGAAATATGAAGAGAATGCACACATTTGCAAGCATGAGAAGTGTGTGTGTGCAACCAAGTCTCTTCAATGAAAATTAAGCACAAGTGTTTTACCATTGAAGTGATTATTATCTTGAGATATTGAGAATGCCTTTGAGCATGATTACCAAACCCTTACATGTTAAGCCCTAATTGCGGTTTGTCCACGAATTAAGCCAATCAAAACTTGAGGAACTTACATTTTCTAATAAACAATTATATCCTATCGTCCATTACGGAAGAAAGAGAGTGCTCTTAATTGCTCAAGCCCCGAATCAACCTTTAAAGGAATTACTCCTCTACTTCTCGCAAGAAGGAGTGGATTCCTTTTTTGTGTTCAAACCTTCCCAGCCCAAGCTAAATCGTGACTCCAAGATACGGAGTTATTGATCGAGAATGTTACTTTGATCTCACCCATAGTATGTCAAAAACCACAATCCAACTTGAAGGAGTCAGTAAGACACTCAAGATTAAGATCACCCATATACAACCATCATTTATCGATATATATGAATCTCTTCATTTAACGAATCTTGGTGAGAGATTCATATAGATTGTGGCCCTGTCCTATATGATTTCATCATATAAGTTGCCTCTATTCCTATGTCACTACATGAGTAGTCTAGGATAAGACCATCATACATTATAAAATGGACCGCAGTTGTAGATTAACCACAAACAAAGTTCCCAGATTTATTTGCTCTCTATAGACTCTTTAGATTGCATGTCTCAAACTGAATCCTTCTATATATGACACTCATATACCTAGTTTGAGATTACAAACAACAATCTTGGATGTTTTGCACATATTATATAAGAATGTCAATAAATCAATATTTATAGAATGAAAAACAACTTCTTTTATTCATGTTTTTATAATATTTACATATTACAAGCTTTAGGGCATAAATTTGAACCATCTCCCACTTGCATTAAAGTAGGTGGGACATCTCTCGTAATATTAGACCCTCTAGGTGACCTTGAAACACTTTAGCCGTTAAGGTCTTTGTAAATGGATCAGCAATCCGTATATCCTAACGGGATCAAATCTTGTCTTGAATATACAAGCATATAGTTTCTGGTTCTCTGAAGATACTTAAGAATGACCTTCACTGCAAGCCAATGATCCAATATTAGCTTAGACTGGATTCTGCTTGCTACTCCCACTGCGAAGCAGATGTCAGGTCTTGTGCATAACATAGCATACATGAGATTGCCTATTGTTGATGTATAGGGAATTCATCTCATATCCTCAATTTCTTGAAGTGTCTTAGTACGTTATTCTTTAGACAAATGAACTCCATGCCTGTAAGGTAAATTACCTTTCTTGGAGTTCTGCATCGAGAATCGCATAAGTATCTTGTCGATATATGATGCTTGAGACAGTGTTAATAGTTTGTTCTTGCGATTCCTTATTAATTAGATCCCTAAAACATAACTTGCCTCTCCCAAATCTTTCTTTTGGATATGGTTAGCAAGCTAATGCTTTACTTTCTATAATATTCCTACATTATTCTCAATGAGTAGGATATCTTCTACGTAAAGTACTAGAAAAACTACTTCCTTGTCAACGATCCACTTGTAGACACAAGGCTTATCAACATTTTGCTCAAAACCATAGGTCTTGATAGCAGTATCAAACCTGATGTTCCAAGATCTAGATGCTTGTTTTAGTCCATAAATAGACCTTTGTAGTTTGCAAACTTTTTGGTCTTGATCTTGGGACATGAATCCCTCTAGTTGCATCATGTTAATGCTCTCATCAAGATTGTCATTTAAGAATGCAGTCTTAACATCCATTTACCAAATTTCATAGTCGAAATAGGCTACAATGGATAAGAGTATCCTAATAGACTTAAACATAGCCACTGGCGAGAAGGTCTCTTCAAAATCGACCCCCTCCTTTTAGGTGTAACCTTTTGCCACTAGCCTTGGTTTGAAGGTCTCTACCTTCCCATCTACTCCTCTCTTTTTCTTGTAGATCGACTTACACTCTATGGGTTTTATCCCATCAGGTAAGTCTACAAGTTTCTAGACTTAGTTGGAGTACATAAACTCTATCTCGAGATTCATGGCTTTAAGCCATTCCACTTTGTCAGAATCTTCCATTACATGTTTAAATGACAATGGATCATCCACACTATCATCAGAGACGACACCTTGTACCTCTCCAATACCTAAATAGCGGTCAGATTGTCATACAACTATGTCATTACGTTTAGGTGGTAGTGTGTTCTGACTAGGGATTGTCTGACTATCACACGTTGATGGAACAACAACTTTATCAACAACTTTTGTTACTTGATCACTAGTCGAACCAGTTTCCAATTCATTTAATACAATCTTACTTCGAGGCTTATGATCACTTACATAGTTTTCCTCAAGAAACATTGCATTTATTGATACAAACACTTTGTTAACTTAAGGACTAGAGAAGTATCCTCCTTTAGTCTCTTTAGAGTAACCTACAAACAGGCATACATGTAAACGAGGTTCCAACTTTCCATTTCTGTTCTTCAGCATATGTACTAGACACCTTTATATGTGAAAATGTAACAAACTAGCTTTACGACCATTCCCTAACTCTATAGGAGTCTTGGGAACATATTTGGATGAAACTACAGTCAATATGTAGGTCGCCATCTATAGTGCATAACCCTAAAAAGAGTTTGGTAATGATAAGAAACTAATCATATATCTCACCATTTCCATCAGGGTCCTGTTTCTCCTCTCCGCAACACTATTCAGTTGTGGTGTTCTAGGAGCTGTGAGTTGGGATAGTATCCCATGTTCAACCAATTAATCTTCAAACTCTTGGTCAAGATACACACCTCCATGATCTGATCATAGAGCTTTGATAGTTTTGCCTAATTAATTCTCAACTTCAGCTCGAAATTCTTTGAACTTTTCAAAAGTTTTTGACTTATGTTGCATTAGGTAAACATATCCGTATCTAGAGTAACCATCAATGAAGATGACATAATACTCATAACCACCCCTAGCTCAAACATTCATAGGTCCACAGACGTCTGAATGTATAATCTCTAATGGTTATGTAGCTCTATGCCTTTTTCTAGTAAAAGGTCTTTTGGTCATTTTACCTTCTAAACAAGACTCATAAACAGGTAAAGTGTCGATCTTTAACTGACTTAAAGATCTACTTTTTACTAGTCTGTCTATCCTGTCAAAGTTGATGTGGCCAAGTCTTAGATGCCATAGATACATTTCATTATCTGGAGAAACCTTTTGTTGCTTTGTTTTAGGTTTTTCAACTTTAAACAATTTAGTGTTAAGAAATGATGTATAAAATGATGGTCTTAATACATACATGTTGTTTTCAATCAAACCAGAACAAATATTCAATCCGTTTCTAGAAAAAATAACTGATTTATTGTTAAAAGAAACTGAATATAAACGTTCCAATAATCTGGATACAAATATCATATTTCTTGAAAATCTAGAAATGTAATAAACAATATTTTAAAAAAGAAAACAACTATTAAATTGAATTCTGACTTCTCCCACTTCTCGTGCTGAAACGACATCCCCTATTCCAACACGTATTGAGAAGGCACCCTCATCTAGCTCTGTCCAAGAATCAGTCCACTGTCATGAATCTACTATCCAATGTGAAGTATCATCTTCCACTAAACAAGATTCAATGACAAGTAAATCTGATTTACCTTTCACTTTCTTCTTATTGGAGAGCTCCTCGAGGTACTTTAGACAGTTCCTCTTCCAATGATCAACCTTGTCGTAATGAAAACATTTTCCTTTTGTTTTGTCAGTTGTGGAGCTCTTCTTTTTCTTTTGAACTTACTTTTCTTAGGCTGAGTCTTTGCTTTGCCAGTAGACAACTTCCTCTTTTTCGAACCATAAGAGGATGGCTCAACAACATTTGCCTTGCTTGTCTTATCTTTGTTGTCTTTAGTCATGGACTCAAAAGTTGTGAGCTCATTAAGCAACTGGATCAGATTGAACTTTAACTTGTTCATCACATAGTTGCTTTTGAACTGATCAAAGCTCTTTGGAAGAGTTGTCAGTATGATGCTCACTTGGCTAGGCTCATCTATGGCCCCACTATTAACTCCATCTGTATTGAAATGGGACATCATGCCTAGGACATGTTCCTGAACTGATGCTCCCTCTTTCATGCGAGCAATCAGTGCAAAAAGAACAACTTCATGTCGCTTTTGCTCAGAAGGTTGCCCAAACATAGACTACAATGACTGCATCATCTCATATGATGTAGTCATTGTTTCGTGCTTCGAAATAAGCACATCGGTCATGCTAGCTAGCAAATAAATATAGGTCTTTTCATTAGCGAAAACCCATTTCTCGTGGGCCTCACAAATAGTTCGTGATGTCTTCGCTAAAGGCTATGGAGGACATTCCTCCATAAGCACAAATTTTAGGTCTTTGGTGACCAAGATTGCATTAATGTTATTCTTCCATTTACTGAAGTTTTCCTTGGTTAATTTTTCATTAGCAAGTATTTTAAGTAATGCAGATGACATTGCTGAAATAAACAAAAATAAAAAATTCATTCATTTCATACATTCATATCATGTGTAAAGATTCGACAAAATATTAAACATGTTCATGCATCATGTTTAATATTATGTCGAATCTTTACACATGATGCATGAACATGTTTAATGAACAAGAAAAACAAAATCCCTAAAAGAAAATGTTACTACACTACAACAATCCAACATTCCACAAGCAAGTGCCGTATCGGGGTCGGTCAAGTACTTGCGTATTGGATCGAGACATTCTCAATCGAATGATATACCATAATAATTCTTTATTCTTATATCACTCAACCATCACTTATTTTAGTCAAGATTTTAATTAACCATTTAATTAAATCCTTGTGAGTGTAACTCATCATTTCAGATCTCATGAACTTAACTTGAGAGTTATTGCCTTGGGGTCAGTTAATCCTAAAATACATTCAGAAATCCTATCCTTTAGGAAGTCAACCTTGGTATTGACTCTCGTGGACACCTTCCTTAGGGAGGATGAAACCAAAACCATCTCGAGACTCCACTTGAATCTCACAGTGTTGAACTAACGATGGAGACTGCGAGATATAATGTCATATATCCCTCTCCTATTCACTAATTTGCGGTTAGGGTTTTCTAATTACTACGAGTATAGAAACTCAGTGACCCTAGATAAACTTAGATATAATAGCTAAGAAGAATCTAAGTTTCTAGGTTATATTACTAGAATCTTGTCCTATTAACATTTAATAATAAACCGGATTTTTAACTATTAAAAAACTAATTTATTATTGGAATTCTAATCTATGTAAACTATTTAAATAGACTATAATTAAATGTGAAAATTACCAAGTTTTAACTATTAAAACTAAAAACACAATATTCGGTCCAATTATTATTAAGGCCTTAATCGAATTAATCCTAATAATGTATTGGGCCTTACTAATCTAACTAATTAAACCCTTTAATAAAAAGATTAGTAATTAATGAGAATTACCAAGTTTTTACTCCTAAAAACTAATCTCATTATTAATAGCCAATTATGTGAAAATTCCTATTTTAATCTCATTAAAATAAAACACATAAATCATGGCAATTATGTATGTATGATACATTTTAATGCAAGTGTAGGCACACCTAATCTATATGGTATTCTTATGTATGACAATGCTTAAAAAAAATAAATCATCCCATGACTTAAAAAATAAAGCATACATGAGTTGATCGAGTACAATGGGTTATCTAATTTAAACAATTCTAATTACAAAAATAATCCAAGGCATTCCTTGGTCTTCTTGTAAAACCATTGTCTTCAATATTCTTCAAGTCCTCTTCTTTACATCTTTTGGGCTTCCAATCAAGTCCAACTTGATTTATGTCAAGTGATCCATCTCATGGATTGAGCCCTAAGGCCCATCACTTAATTCCAATAGAATATATACTGCCCAAGAAGCCCACAAGACGACCCTTTCATAAGCCTCAAGGCCGTACACGAGCAAAGATGCATGTAGCAACCTTGGACTCATCAATGCTGTCCATTTGGCTTCTGATAGGCTGCCATCACATGTACTAAGGACCAAGTGTTACCCTAACACATTACCAAAGTCCATGTACGGCCCAAAACATCCCTTGCACTTGCAAATGCGTAGCGGTAGCGGCGACAGCCGTGAACACACCTGATGTGCGCACTTGCAGCGCGTGACTGCCGTTTGCACGCTAAGGGTATATATATATATATATTTTTTTTTTGAATCATTTCGAACATCATGATCTTCTTCGCAACTTACATAAAAAAAATGTAATATATACATACAAAATATATGTTAAGAACAACAATAAAATTTGGCTTTCTTGATTACATAGATGAACAACAACAAAAATTAAGCCTATAACCCATCAGACCATACAATTAACGATCAACCATGTTTATATATAGAACAAAAAAATATATATAACAATCATACAAACCTAGACTGTCCTACACATATCATACATAATGGGGTCAAAAAGAAACAACTTAAGTTTTTCCGTGTATATTCAAAACCATTTGCTCTAATAGCAATTGTAAGGAATAATTAGGGTTTTGATTAAAACAGCAGCATAATGTATATAAGGTTTCAAAAAATTTTCGTTTAGAAAACTTATTTCTTGAACAGGATTTTGAATATACACGTTCATAAAAAATAAAAAAAAACTTAAAGAATACCCGATTGTTTTCTTAAAGATTTGATCTCGATTTCATCACTAAGCCTTCTGAGCTATGACCCGCGGTCTGATAACTTGTGTGTAGGCATGTCATAGATGTAGACAAGACTAGATGGAAGTTTACAGAAATCAAGAAGACAACCCTTTGTCTTCTTCTTCAGTTCAGTCGACCCTTGCAAGAAAAAAAAATTCTTTTTCTTTTTGCCTTTGCCGCAACTCTTTATTTTCTATATTAGGTTTAGGTTGTCTTTTGTTTCCTGATAAGCATCTATTTATACCAGGGTCCTAGGGTTTAGTTGTCCAAATCAAAATAAGATTCTAAATCCTATTTTAATTTTGGTCACCACCAGGACTTGAACCCGTGACCTTTAGAATTTAAAATAATCTTTATTATCTTTAATCATTTGTATTAATAATGGTTCGAACCTGTAACCTCCTATTAATAATTAAATATCAGCGTCAAGTTTGGCGATCTAGGTTTGAAGATCAAAAAACATGTCACGAAAGACCGTATCGAGACTTTGGAGTTGGTTCTCATGTCGAGATACATGATGTGTGACCCGGTCAATCTTCTGATCAATAGAGTTGAGAACTTTATTTTGCACTTTGGCATTATAAGTTTGCCAATTAAGAACTTGCTCAGCTTGAGTAGGTTGTTTGAGGGAACCATCAGGTAAGACTTCAGAAGTTTGAACATAAGGTCTGGAAAACCGATTCCTTTCAGGGTTTGAAAAGGGTTCTAGAGGAGGGAAGTCTTGGTCATAGTTTGAAGCCATAAAACAGGGTATAGGTGGAGGCAAAGATGGAGTAACATTGGCAGGTAAAGGTAAAAGACCTTCTGATCGAAGGATTTGTAAAGCTCTGTTGTAAATTGGAAGGGCTTTCTTTTTGGTAGGTTTTAAACCTACCCATGGGCTTTCTGGATCATCTGGTCTGTATTGTTTGCGAACAATTTTACATGGAGTGAGATCTGGAAGACAGTCACGACAGGTGCAGTCAGCATCGCACATGTTGGGGTCGTCGTCCCAAATGAAATGACCATTGATTTCATCAGTGTAAATCGGAGATGCATTGGCTTCAAAGCTATGGATCGGGATGTCATCTCCAGTAGTGACTGGTTGGATCATTAGTGCCTGAAACACAGGGGGAGCACTAGGATTGGAGCTGAAAGGAAAATTTATGTTAGAGAGAGGTTCATAAACCGTCTTAATGAAGCCATCATTTTCCTTGATATATTTGGTGTCAGAAGCAACAACAGGCGTTGTGTTCTGAAAAGCCTTTTTATAGTTTGTGATCTATTCGAGAGGCATGATTTCTTTGAGTTTGTCTCGAGATAGTTGTTTTGGAATCTGGATGATGGTGGGAACTTCATCTTCACATTCAGCCTTGATGAAGATAGTATCACCATTATGGCTAGGAATGGAGAGATCAAGGGCATGATCTTGAAGCCGGTAGGCGATCTGGTGATAGAGAGTTGCCATGTAAGAATTGGTAGCATGGGGGCTCCCAAGATCTGAAGCTGTATTTTGAGACAGTTGTGAAGGTTGGCATCTCTCAAAGGGATATTGAAATTAGGGTAGTGTGTGAGTGATATACTACCAGCATGGAGCGTAGATAGACAAGTACCAATAACTGCATGTTCATATTCCTTATAGATGGTGTTAAGGAGAGCAACACGAGCAGTAACAGGTAATCCTTTTCTGCCATGTAGAGTGAGGATGATTCTGACATCTCCGATATGGAGGTGAGAGTAACCTTCTCTGATCCAATGATCAATCAGAGGTTGACCGATTTCGAGATCAACATACTGCTCAGCCGAAGTGGCTGGGACCAAGCAGTTGTCAAGAGTCGTAAACTGTATGTACTCTTTAGTTGGAGGAGATCTATGACGGACGAGATGATCGATTCGTGTAGCAAGGGATCTACTTCGCTTGAAAATAGTATAGGGGTTTAGTAGTGGTAGAGAGGTTTCATTTATTTGGGCGGCTTCTGGAATATGGGTATACTCTACAAGGTTTTGAATTCTGGAAGACTGAGTTCGTCTAACAGGATCAGGTAAAGAGATGGATGAAGAAAGTCAAACAGGATCTAGATTAGAAACAACTGAGGAAGTGCTTGTCGTGTCTGTCATAAGATGAGAATACCTTCCTTCAATATTTTCTTTATTTGATTCAAAACAGCCTAACTCTTTTCCTGGACCCCAAGAATCGAGGCTCTGATACCATGGTGGTGGTAGGGAGCCTTGAACCATCCTTAATTCAGTGTTAATGTTTTCCCCACTTGACGATCTTCTTATGGTCTAGACAGGGTACTCATAAAGCAACTCGTCAAAGACGATTAAGGACCTTAAGCCAAATAATCAAAATCCCATTTCTGATGTGCAGAATCCTCAACTAGAGACAAGCACAGAGCATACTAGGACTATTACATGCTGTTTATTATCTCATAAAGAAATATTGAAGAGAAGGAGAGAATACTTAGAAATTCATGGTTTTGAAACACACATATGTTATTTCTGATATTCGATAATCTTACAAAGAGATATCATCTCCTTTTATAGAAGAGATGATGGGAAACATCCAAATTAATGTACAGTGACATGCCAAACTCGTGGCAAATAAGATGACCAACATAATAGTACAGCCACCGACACTATAAAATACACCGACACAATAAAGCACACACGTTATACATATGGATACACTAAAGCACACTTGTGTTACATAATTATTACACATAAGACAATAAAACACCCTCTTCTTCATGCAAACATCCACGTTCTTCATGCATAATTATAGGGCAAGGACAAAGTCACGAGCTTGACAGGTTACATGTGGCATGATATTCGTCATCCGAATCTTCAGCTCCACAGATGTGACAAGGCCATGTGTTAAGCTCGATGGGATCTTGCGGATGGTCTGGAACAGAGTCTTGGAATGGATGCCAACTTAGACCAGGGTCTCTGATGACATCAGGGAAAATGTAACAGTGATGGGGTGGAACTCCATTAACGTCGCAAAGGAAATTGAGCAATGAGATCTGGAGATTCTGGGGGTATAACTTAGGATAATCATATGTGGTGTGCCATTCATAGCAAACGTTTGATGTCTAAAGAAGTCTCTTGTGAGGGTTGAAATGATAGGATCGATGGAACATCCAAATGCAAGAAACTGACGAGGTAGATTCCTTATCTAGTTTCCATAGATTATGGTAACCCATGAGTTTGGTGAGTTCGGACCGCTAAAAGGAAAGGGAATTGAACCAGCTTAAGAAAGTTATAAGGAGAGAATCTTTCTGGGAGGGATCATGGACAAAACCATATAAGGCTTGGAGGGGGAAAACAACGGCATGATGGTGGAGTACAGACATGCACCATAGAAACCATAAAACCTGAGGGGTGAGAAGGTAAAAGGGAGGCATTAAGAAAGGGTCTAAGAATGGCCTGTTGTTGTTGGAAAATTCATGTCGAACTCCTTGGCTCTGGATCTGGGCCAAATAGGTCCGTAAATGGGAGTGAGCGAATTCTTGGATACGGGCAAGAGAAGGTTGTGTATTAGGAGGAATTATTTCTAGCAGCTCTGGTGGATAGGACCTCATTGTAGGATTTGGAAATGAGGAGGATGATGCTGATGTAGCCATGAGGATGAGAGGTATAGGGCCGTAGGAGGTGATGAGATGAATAGCTAATGGTCGAGAGAGCATATCAGCTATTATATTGTGTTGGCCCTTCACGTGTCGAACAGTGAAATCATATCTGGAAAACCAATCCTTTAGTCTCAATAGTTGAGGATTGGGAGGAATCTTATTTCGAAATTCGAGGACCTTAGGAAAGGACGAGTTGTCCATTTCAACAATAAAGTTTTTTGTCCTGAGATGAAAATCAAATTTCTGGATTCCATTTTTGACAGCGAGAATCTCCTTGTAGATTATGTGGTAGTGCTGTTGGGCATCTTTGAATTAGCCGCTAGCATGTCCACAGTAACTTTTTTGTCCGTCCTTTTCTTCAATGAGAATGGCCCCCCAACATGTGTCACTAGCATCGGTTTGGAGGATGAGTTGGCCTGTGGATGGAATAGTGAGAGCCGGAGGAGATTGGGCAATCTCTTTGAGTTTGGTAATAACATCTGTGTAACATATGTCCCAAGGAGGAGGATTTTTCTTAAGGAGAGCAGAGAGGATAGAGGTATATCTCGTCACGTGGGGCAGGAAATCTGTCATAAAGTTGATTATACCAAGAAATTGTTGGACTTGCTTTGCGGTCAAATTGGAATCAGGGAATTCTAATAGTAGGCTGGCTAGATGAGGGCCTAGGTGGTATTTTCCATTTAAAATGTGCATGCCCAGGAAATCGATATCTGTTTGTCCTATTGAACTCTTTTTGTCAGAGAGCATGATTCCGTATCGGTTGATCAAATTATAGAATTGATGAAGGAGATGGTTGTGAGAATCTTCATCAAAGGAAAACAACAAGATATCATCGATGTAAATCAGGGCAGAGTAGAGAATAGGATGGAAGATCCTAGTGATAGCCTTCTGGAATAATGAAGGGTAAAACTGTCCATTGATATTGGGCATTAGGAAGACAAAATGATGTTTTGTACCTGTCATCTGGATGAATACCAATTTACCAGAAAGCTCCTTTGAGATCAAATTTGGAGAAGATAGTAGCACCAGGGAGTTGGGAAAACAAAGTATTGGTCCTACGAACTAGAAATTTGTCATCCCTAAGAAAGATATTGAGGGGTTTGTAATCAATGACTAATCTCTTTTTTCCCCGAAGTTGTTCAGCTCGTTTGTCAACATAAAAAGCTTGACATGCCCAGGGCGAAGAGGTAGGTTCAATGAGTCCCTGCTTAAGTAGTTCATCACATTCAGCATTGGCCATATGAAGGTCGGAGGGAGACATTCCAGAATGAGAGGCCTTTGTCGGGTTGACATCTTCATTGAGCTTAAAAGGAAGCTTAATAAAGAAATCTGGATTTTTCCATAAAGGATTTGGATGATGGAAATCAGCATGGCTGTTGGTACAGAATTGTAAGAGCTTGTGTTGAATTGTCTGGAAAGAGGGTTGGATGTCAGACAAGGGAAAGATCTTTGGAATACTAAAGAATGCTTTGAAGTTTCGTTTGTATCTGATTCCAGTAGGGAGGATTCGAAAAGACTTGAATTGACATCCTAGCCAATGAGGATATCTTTGTCAGGAAGTGTGGTTCCAATGACACGTGTCCAAAGGGTGTAAGATGGGAATATCTTGAGACCAATCTTAGCTTTTGTAATCAGATTAGTCGTAAATATCTTCCCATCAGCAGCTTTAAAATATCGGACATGAGACTTCCAAGCATCATGAGGAAGAACCTTAGGATTCATCATGGTAGTGATGGAACCAGTGTCAATGTAGGCAATGGCATCAACAGGATTGGCATATTTGTCAGGAAGTATTTGGATTGGGACTTGAGGTTCTAGTTGTGCATCGGAGTACGTTGTTTGGAGAGAGACAGG
Organism: Acer negundo; assembly: GCA_035582765.1. NCBI lineage: Eukaryota > Viridiplantae > Streptophyta > Magnoliopsida > Sapindales > Sapindaceae > Acer > Acer negundo. The sequence continues at coordinate 18,143,215 of CM069241.1, read as the reverse complement.
GGTTGCCTTGTAAGAGACTGGAAGAGAGTCAGTCTCAAAGAGACTTGAATATTCTGAGTCGGAAATGGTGGAGACAAAATCTGTAGCTTGTAATACAAAGGCTATATTGTCATCAGCAAGGTCTTGTTCGGAGAAGATAGATTCAATATCGGCGTCAGATGGAACATCATCTGCTAGCTGTTGGATTAGCTTAGCAGACTTAGCCTTCTTATTAGGACATTTTTTTTGCATAATGTCCCATTTATCCACAGATAAAACATTTCTGAGACTTATTCCAGTCGGGATTTCTTCTTGAAGAATTTAGTAGACTGAAAATTTCTTGCAAATTTGCATAATGTACCCACCGTTTTCTTTCTTTGAGCATCTTAGAGAAAACCTTTTGAGTGGCACAAAGTTTCTCCAAAGCACTTAGGGTGAACATATGGATTTCACCTAATGTGATGTCAGTGAAGGGTCTGCCAGAGGAGTCTATCTTTCTGTGTAATTCATCTTGGAGCTCAGCAGGAAGAGAATTCACATAAACATTCTTGAGACTCTGGTCATTGATACCTCTAAGGATGTGATATCTACTAGACATGCGTTTGTAATGAAAATCGATGTCTTTCTTTCTGAGTGAGCAACAGCGCATTTTGAAGAACTCTTGCCTAGCTTGCTTATAGAATTGGTCAGGATCTCCAAGGAATTCTCTGAAAATGATGCCCATAACTACAGAAGTTGAGGCTGCTCGGACAATTTGTAATTGTCGATACTCTCCAAGGGCTTGATACCAATCTCCAAGAGAATCGGTGAATCTGGAAACGAATTCTCTAAGAATTGCTTCTTGAATGTGTTCAGATTTGGCTATTTGGAGGTCAAGCCAAGCACTCATTTCTGAGATCTTCTTACGCCATGAGTCTAGGTTTGAATCTCCAAGATCAAACCAAGGACCATTAATAGATCTCGATCCATAGGGTTGGCCAGGGACATGGTGTTCTGGTGGTTCTTCAACAAGAGGCGGAGGTTCAGTTAAGGATTCGTCAGGGGAGTCATAAGTTTGGGTGGACGGCTGTGGATCTGTCCGAGAGGCCATAAATGTAGGGAAAAATAATAAATAAAAGTGGTAAATGCAGCGGAAGCGATACTAAAAACGATTTAGTGACTTTTAAAATTTTTCCTTTATGAACCTTAAACCCTTTTAATCAATAAACATGCATATGTGTTAACAAAAGTAAATTACCTTTTGTCGCGTGATCCGATTGACTTACGTCGATGGTAATCCGCAAGACCTTCAATCCGAGCACGAACGTGGATCACCTAGGAGCGTGGTCTCCCTTTTCTTTGAATTGCAAACCTGTGAATGGACCAAACAAAAAACTTTATTTTCTTTGTTAGTCACAAAACAATCAAAAGAATGTCAAAAATTATTCCGGTCACTTTTGAGTTCTCAATCTAATGATTGAAACTCGCGTGAACCTAGATCGATATCGTATACACAAGCTTATTGATGATTAAGCAATAGTATACTATCAAAGAATAATTTCACACTCTCTTTTGTCTTTTTAGAATAAAAACTCTCTCTTGGAATTAAGAAGAAGAAGAAAGAAATAAAAAACTCAAGCACAATGGATTGTGGTGGCCGAACCCTATAAGAACACATATATAGGTTGGCCGAATTTTTTCTTCTTTTTCCTTTAAGGTTGCCGAATTCTATGTAGTCTAAGATTAGTGTTGGCCGAATTCTATAATGTCACTTATATAGGGTGACTTAAATTCAACCCTAATTCTTTTCAACTTAATAGACTTCAAACCCTAATCGAACTCCTTGATTTTTATTCTTTTATTTTGACTAAATAAAAAGACTCCTTATTTGATTAAATAAATAAAACTAATTTATTTATTTCCTCGTCAAACAAGTCTTTTACTTTTAGGAAAGATTTGTTTCTTTAATTAAACAATTAATCAATAAATTAATTAATTCTTATTTAATTAAAACAAATGAAACAAAATAATATTTTAGGTTAAAATTTTAACCTTGCCGCCCCACTTGATTAAGATTGGGCCTAACATTATTTTCTTATTTCATTTAATCCATTGGACTTTAAATAAAAAAGCCCACATGTGAACCAGACCCATTCTTACTAAAAGAAACAAGCCCACATGTTTTTCATTAATATATTAATATAATTGAGCAGCCCATTACTTAAATAATGTGCAAATTATATTCTTAATATATTAAATGCAATTCTAGATGGACCCTTAAATTGGTCCGGTAGAATATATCAAGTGATCCATGCAAGTCCGTGTGGATTGGGGATCTTGGCGGGCCATCTAAATTTAAGCTTCAATAGACATAACCTAATCACAATCAACAAATGATTCACTTAGGTCCGATCCATTAATTTTAACTCATTCCACTAAAGAGCTAAAACTGAACTCTTAAATAAAGATAGAAAAGGAAGATGCTCCTCATTCATACCCTAGACAATCATATTGGAGATAGTGTATCCTCGTGATTAATATCAGTAATCGCCAAGAGTTCATAGACCGCCTATAACTCTCCAAGTTACCATATTTACTCATATGACCACGTTTTGAACTTGGATATTTTGACTTGTCCAGAAGCCATGTTTTCAATAGACACTATTGAAAACTCAACGTTGAGATTTAATATCCAATTACCTCAAAACATCCATATGATGATATTATACTTTCATTTAATTAAATGGAGCCACGATGTCCATATCTATAAATGAAGTCCTCTATCGATTAACAAATGAATATCACCAAACTATCGAGGATAGACTATGCGATATAATCGTACTCATTGATAACTCAAATGATATCACTTGCAACCATAAGTCCATCATTTATCTCAGGATTAAGATAGACCCTCCGATTGTCCTGATAATGAAAAGACTATTATCTATTGACGGTTCTAGATAAAGCTTTTCATTGTGATCCAGTTCAATGCACCCAGTGCACTAGATCCTTTTGCTCGAAGACACTCCGATGATTTTAGACTCATCATATCTCATTTGATCCCACTCAAATGCTAGCAAAAGAATTCTACAACTTTAACAAGATAAAGGTGCCCAACCTTTAACTTAAGTTGTGAACATTATTCAAGACTAACTAAAGAATTGTGTCTACCACATACATATCCAGATGTACGAACAATTCTTCTTTTCCCATAGTCTTTAGACCTTATGATTATTTACTTTGACAATTATAATATAAACTATAAATGCTATACGATTTGTTAAACCAGAAATCTCTTTATTAATATGAAAAAGATTGTTAATTACAACATTACACTCTTGCTATTGAGCATAATCCTAACAATAAAAACTTGTGTGAGATCAGCAACTTCAGCAGAATCAGAATGCTGTGAGGTGGTTGTGGTAACAACGTCAGAGGTGCACTGAGAGGAGTATTGAGAAGAGGTGTCTAACGAGGTGTCAACATCTGATTCGTCTGATGGAAGGAATCTGTTGAGAGTATGGAAGGGATGCCGAGAAGCATACAGTATTGGGTCAACTGGTGGAGCTGGCTGTTTGTTTCTCTGTCTGGAAGAAGAGGGCTTGGAAGTAGGTTTCCGAAGTGGAGAGGCTAATAGAGGATACTTGCGGAATAATTCACCAGTGAATTTGAACTACTGGGAAGTGTCCGGAGGTCTGAAGGGAGGAGAATATGGAGGAGATGTAGGAAAGAACAAAGACTGGGAAGAAGAGTAAAGCTTTGGTATAAATTTAGAAGTAGTGGAGAATGAATATAATTCAATTATTAATATATACTAATCAAATAATCATATTATTTCATTAGTTCCCTGAATTTATTCGTGTCACTTTCATAACACAATTGATTGAACTATCCAATTAATTAATCGTAACCTTTGTTACCATTAACCATAAATGGCTAACAAGGGGACCTAATGGACCCACATTTTTAGCTCCAATAATACTTAGAAATATTAATTAAACTCTTTAATTAAAATTCCATGATTATTAAGCTCGGAGTTACTCCACTAAAAACCCGAGGTTGTACTCTTGAAACTGTAGATGTATTAGATAGACTGAAATTTCAATGTCCATCAATATAGCTACTACATATGGTATGATCCTCCACGAGTGGTTCATAATTAGAGCTAGGTCATAAAATCTGTTATACCTCTCCAATTATATATTTTCCTTTCAGTACCACTGATTCTCTAACGAACAATTATATCCTATCTTCCATTATGGAAAAAGAAGAGCGCTCTTAATTGTTCAAACCCTGAATCAACCCTTAAAATAACTACTCCTCTACTTCTCGTAAGAAGGAGTGGATTCCTTTATTGTGTTAAAACCTTCCCTGCCACAAACTAAACCATGACTCCAAGATACAGAGTTATTAATCAGGAATGTTACTCCAATCTCACCCATGGTATGTTAAAAACCACAATTCAACCTGAAGGAGTCAGTAAGACACTCAGGATTAAGATCACCCATATACAGCCATCATTTGTAGATATATATGAATCTCCTCATTTAATGAATCTTGATGAGAGATTCATATAGGTCGTGGACCTGTCCTATATGATTTCATCATATAAGGTGCCTTCATTCCCATGTCACTACATGAGTAGTCTAGGATAAGACCAGTGTACATTACGAAATGAACCGCAGTTGTAGATTAACCACAAACAAAGTACCCAGCTTTATTTGCTCTCTACAAACTCTTTATATTGCACGTCTCAAACTGAATCCTTCTGTATATTACACTTATATACTTAGTTTGAGATTGCATCTAGCAATCTTGGATGTTTTGCACATATGATATAAGCATACAAATGACAATAAATCAATATTTATAGAATGAAAAGCAACTTCTTTTATTCATGGTTTTATAACATTTATATATTACAAGCTTTATGACATAAATCCCAACATTGAGGATGTTGATGTTAGCCATTGGCAAAAAGCAACAGAATCCAAGATAGAGTCTATGTACTTTAACAAGTCTAGACTCTTGTAAACTTGTCTGATGGGATCAAACCCATAGGATGCAAGTGGGTATACAAGACAAAAAGTTGAATAGATGGAAATGTAGAAACCTTCAAAGCTAGATTAGTAGCTAAAGGTTACACACAGAAAGAATGTATCGATTATGAGGAAACCTTTTCTCTTATGGCAATGCTAAAGTCCATCAGGATCTTCTTATCCATAACATCATCTCTAAACCTAGAGATATGGCAAATGAATGTCCAGACATCATTCTTGAATGGAAATCTTGATAGAAGTATCTATATGGTGCAACTAGAAGGATTCATTGAAAAGGGCCAAGAGTAGAAAGTTTGCAAGTTGCAAAGATCCTTTTATGGACTTAAGCATTCATCTAGATCTTGAAACATGAGGTTTGACCAAGCTATCAATTTATGGACTTAAGCAAGCATCCAGATCTTGGAACATGAGGTTCAACCAAGCTATAAACGGTCATGGCTTTATTCAAAATGTTTACGAACTTTGTGTATACAAAAGGATAAAAGGCAACAAGATGGCATTAATGTTGATGACATCCTACTAATTGGGAATAATGTAAGGGAGTTGACAACAATTAAAGAATGGCTAGCAAAACAGTTTAACATGAAGGACTTAGGAGAAGCAAGTTTTATTTTTAGTATACAAGTTATATGAGACAGGAAGAATAAAATGATTGCATTATCCCTAGCTTCCTACAAAGACAAGATATTATCTAGGTTCTTGTTACAAGATTCCAAGAAAGGTTTTTTACCTTTTAGGCATGGAATCAAGCTCTCTAAGGAGCAAGCTCCTAAGAATGAGCAAGAACGGGAATACATGAGTAGGATTCCATATGCATCTGCGGCTCGAAGTCTTATGTATGCAATGCTCTATACGAGACCGAATAAATGCTTCTATGTTGAAGTTGTTACCAGATACCACTGGGTGGCAGTCAAGCATATATTCAAGTACTTAAGATGAACTGGGAATTATATGCTTGTATACTCTAGAGAGGAACTAGTACCCATATAGTACACAGATTCTGATTTCCAATCAGATCTAGATTCAAGAAGGTCCACCTTAGGTTCTGTGTTTACACTTGGTAAAGGAGGTATAATATAGAGAACTATCAAGTAATCTTGCATTGTTGATTCTACCATGGAAGCCGAGTATGTAGCTACTTGAGAAGTTGCCAAAGAGGCTGTATGGCTCTAGAAATTCTTGATAGACCTTAAGGTTATCCCTAGTGAAGAAAAGCTTATCACACTTTACTGTGATAACAGTGGGGCTATGGCTAATACCAAGGAGCTAAAGAGTCACAAGAGAGGAAAGTAAATAGAAAGAAAATATCATTTACTTAAGTAAATCTACAAAGAGGGAATGTGACGGTATGTAAGATAACGTCAAAAAATAACCTAGCAGATCCATTCACAAAGAGTCTACCGCAAAAGAGTTTTAATAGTCACCTAGAAGGTTTTGGGATGAGGGATATGACACACATGCTTTAGTGGAAGTGGGAGATTGTTAGGAAGTATGCCCTAAAGCAAGAGTGTTTTCCTGTAAAAAATCATTAGATATTAAGAAAAGTCTTTTGTTTACAAATAAATTATGCAGCATACATAAATCGTTTATTATATATGTCAAAAACAAAATATTCTAAAGATCCAAGACTAAAAGAAACATAAAAAAATTTTCACGTAAAGAAGTTTATGTGTGGTAGACATAATTCTTTATTTATTCTAAAAATATTCACAACTTAAGATACATGCTATACAAATTATCTTGATTAAAGTTGTGGGTCTTTTATTTTCGATTAGGAAGTGATAAGTCTAGAATCACAAAGTGAAAGATTTTGAACAATAGACCTAGTACATATGATTTATTGAACGGATCAAGTGAATAGTATATTTTGATTTTACCGTTAATTGAATAATACATTCACAATAGAGCAATTGAAATATCTATCTTAATCATGAGATAAATAATTTACCATAAGTATTATGAGTTGTAACTTTTAAGCTATCAATAGGTACGACCACAGAAAACCAATTTAATCCCGATAGTTTGGCGTTGATTCATATGTCATAGAGGACATATATTTATAAATATGAACATCATGACTCTTATAACCAAATAAGAGTAAATACTACCTTATGGGTCTTACGAGGACTTGGATAATAAATCTTAATACCGAGTATTCAATAAGGAGTTATTGAATCATGATTTATGATAAATCAAAATTATTCATCAGACGTAAGGACGGTCATAAGGAAAAAAATAATTGATAATGCGACGGTTAAAATGCATTTTAATTATTAGTATTTTTTATGAGGATACATATTTTACACAATTGCTTAGGGTAAAAATATTTAATATATTTTATTTTAATTCAAGAGTGCAATTTCAGTTTTTTAGTAGACTAAACTGAAATTAATATATTTGGACTCAATTAATTAAGAGTTAATTGGTACTTGGGCCAAATATATTGGAGATTGTAATTAAAATAACTCGTGGATCCCCAAACTTCACAAGTTAAATTGGATTATCTAAAAGGAACCTATTGGGCTTATATGTTGGGTTCCAAGACAAAGACCCATCTTACTTCTTTTATTTTATTTCCCATTCCCTTTTATTTTATTTCCCATTAGGAATGGAACATAAATCAAAATAAGATTTTGATGAATAAATAAATAGAAGAAAATAAAAAGCAAAAGACTTCTAATACGATTAGAATTAGGATTTGTGATTCTTGTGTCCTATGAGAAAACAAATTATTCTTTTTTAAACCTATAAATAGGTGGCTTAAGAGAAAAAATAGATTTACAACAAGCTTGTCATTCTCATTGGCATTGACACAAGCTTGAAAGTAAGTTGTAAGCTTCAAATTCGATTTGAGCTTTTAATATTTTTTTCTTTAAGTCTTATAGATGGGATTTATACCTTTGTTCAAAGAAAAATGAGCCCATACTCCTAGATGATTCGATCTTGTGCTAAGTGTGGAAGATTTACGGAGACTAAACTACAAAGGTAATCTCTAAATTAATTCAATTTTCATTACATTTAGAATACAACCCGGCGATGTTTTGAATTTTTTTTTTTTTAAGTTCCGCAAATATATTTATTTTCAAAACGGTTATTTTTCCCTACAGGCTAAGCAATTTTAGCAGCTTCCTAACAATCCAAATACATTTTGAACAAAGGTGCTTAAGGATGTTACTACCTTACGACCTCGCTCTTTGATGATAAAGCTTGTATCTCGGGTTCCTTTCTTTAGAGAAGCTAGTTGTGGGGTAGGGAATTGGTGGAAAAAGAGTCAAGATGGAGGGTAGGAAATGGTCGGTCAATTCATATTTACAAAGATCATTGGATTCCGAGGATTCCAACATTTAAAATTGTCTCTCCGCCAGTTCTGGGTGAGTGGGTAACTGTTGATGCTTTGAAATTGTAGTCAGGTTCTTGGAATGAAGTTGTTGTGAGACAATCCTTTTTCGAGGAAGAAGTGGATGTAATATTAAGTCTTCCTCCTTATGGTTTCAAGTTGGATGACAGCCTTTTTTAGCACTTTGATAAGTCTACTAACTTCTCGATTCAGAGTGGGTACTGGATTGCCAAAGTCCCAAATTTGAATTCTTTCTTGGTCGGGTTCAACTGAGGGTTTGGTTGTTTTTATGTCTGAAGTCTTAAAAGTAGGTGAAATGTCTTACAAAGACATTCTTGTTTGTTTTTTAGGCATCTGAAGTTTGAGAAATTGATTAAAAACATCTGAGATAAAAAAGTTGAAAATTTCAACTTTTGTCTAAAGTCTTTTAGAACTTCACTTCAGTTTACTTTTTTTGTCCAAATTGCCCTATACCAAATTGCTTATTTCCTAGCGTATCCTTATATACACATAACCAAACCCTTATTTTCCAGACAATGCTTTATTTTCTTTTCATCTCCTTCGCTTTTCTCTCTCAAAAACCATTATCATAAGCTTTCAAAAATCATGTAATTTCATCTGTATTTGCTGGTATCCAACAATTTTCTAATCATCCCATCAAGATTTGGTAAGATTGTTTTTTATATTTGATGGTTATTCTTCATCTGATGTTTTATTTTGATGTTATAACCATAACAAAACTCTTCTATTTTTGCATACTTTGTTTTCTATTCTCTGTTCTCAAAAGATTTTGGTCAGTAACATCCAAAGTTCATCTGGCTCCATTTCTAATCCCATCACAATCAAGTAATTAAGCATGCTTTTGTGTTTGTTCTTTAATTGATTTTCTTATGCATGATTGTTAGGATTTTGAGTCTAGTTGGCATTATTCTACATCAAAACGTTACTTCCTTTGTATTGACAAGTTTTCTAAGATGTACGATTTATCAAGCTTCAAAGAAGATGGACAACGATTCAAGCAAAATGAAGCCTTCAACTGAGGAAAGCATTATTGACTACAAAGGTAATAATACCTCTTTCCTCTTACAAGGCTTAAGTGCACACACATACATTGTATACATTTGTGTCCTTACATCGTAGCACTAAATTGGTATAACACATTCACACACATGTTGAAGTATGCTCATGTATTAGTCTCAAATTGACAAACATTATAGAAATGCATGTTCTAGAACTATCTTTAGGAAATTTCATACTTGTGTGATTTTGTGTTTATTTGTTTGTGTTTTATTGTTTTGGACTTGAATATGTTCTTATATGATTCCTTGTTGAGTTACGGTCGTTTTGGTTACTCACTCATTAGTTTTCGAGTTTAAACTAGGAAGTTATGAAACTTTACGTTCTCTTATAATGCATTGTTTTCGTCTTCATGTATCGAGTCGAGTTCGTAACCTTTTGTAAAAGTTTCATAGTCTTCCTCGTGTGTAAGTGAGTTATGGTTCGTAATTCGAAAGCGGATTCGAATTTAGAGTTCAGAGGCCGGAGAACGATTGAAAAACGCGAGGGATGCTCGTAGGAGGAAAGCAAAGTGGAAAGGGGCCACAAAGGCTCTTTCTTGTGGCCCGTGGTGGCCACGTGCCTCCAAGGGAAGCCTTGTGGCAGTCCATGTGGTCCCTACACCTTTCCCTCCCAATTTCTTTTAAAAATTCCCTCTCTCTCACTTGTTCATTTTAAAACCATTTTCAAAGAGAAAAAGTGCATAATTTTCTCTTAGATACTCCCATCCTCCAAACACCATATCTATCTCATCTTTCATCTGATTTGAGTGATTCAAATTAGAGAATCTTCGTATTAGAGTCCTCTACAAACTCCAAGCAACTTTGAGGTCATTTGATCAAGTTTTCTTTTGGTTCCACACCAAATTCGAACTGCACCTTTTTGTTCTAGGTAATTTCTCAATCCTTTGTGTTTTTGAGCTTGATGATCTTCAATTACCTTGGGCTTTCTTCTTCTATATGTGCATGCTATTGATGAAATGTTATTAGGTTTGTAAGCTTTAATTAAAAGCTAATTGTGCTTAATTAGAATCTTGAATGTGAGTTAGGTTTTTCTAAAACCTATGTTTTCATATACTTGTGAGTTGTATTGTGATTAGCTTTGTATCTAGGACTATTTGAGATTATATATATTCTCATGATTAATAGTTCTTAGTTATGTTATATGTCATTGATTGAACATATTTGGAAATAGCACAAGTTGTTGAATGCTTAGAGCATTGATTAGATTCAATTGATTGATTTGTGAATATATGCTCTAATTGATTTCTTGAGAAATTTGTAGATCTAATCTCATTTCTCTAGCATTTTAGTTTTTGTTCTAAAGTCTTTAATATGTGCTTCATGAACATGTTTTATCTCTAGCTTTAGTTGCATGAATCAAATCTAGGATTAAAATATGTTTGGTGATTTGACATATCTAGATTTCAGTTTTCATGTGTATAAGACCTAGACTATTTTTGTTTTGAACTTTGTTGTCTAAGTTTAGTTCTTTATGAAGTGTACATAATCCATACATTTCATATGTTCATGCATCATTTTGTGTGATTGCATATTTTGGATTATGAATTAGAAAATCATACATTATGTGCTTATTGTCCATTTCTAGTTTCCATAGTACATGTTGATCATATGTTCTATGTTGCTTGTGCTTGCATCATTTGCATCACTTAGATCATTTGCCTTGTAAAAGGTGGAAGTCTCATATTGGAGTGGATTCTTCGATTTGAGCAAGTAAGTCTTGACTGAGAGAAAGAGGCTCTGAATAGTCAAGCAAGCAAGTCTTAGCTAAGAGCATGTGGCTCAGAATATCTAAGCAAGCAAGTCTTGTCTAGAAGTGTGAGGCTCCGGTTAGATAAGCAAGGAAGTCTTGGTTAGAAGCATGCAGCTTCGGTTAGTCAAGCAATGATACTTTCTAGAGGCATGCCATGTGTCTCAGTTAGAAAGAAGGCAAGTCTCTCTCTAATGGGATTAGGTAGGAAGGATATCCAATAAATAATGATTCATGTGATTTGATCACTTTTGAGGGTGTTCTCTTTTTAACTACTAAAAGACATTTTGCCGATGGTTGTGGATTCAACACATGGATGTTTCTTCTTCGGAGGTTTACCACGTAAAAAATCATGTGTCAAATGTCTCTTTCTCTATCTCCTTATATTTGTATATGTGATCAATTATATCTTGTTTAAGATCTTCATTTCTTCACATTCTTGTAAACAAGATTTTTGTAGAGAAAGAGTTGCACACATTATTTGTTGAGTCTACATTTATCTCTTGTATCTTTGTAAGTGTTGGAACATTGTATCTTGTGATATTCTATATCAAGTTGTAAAGTTCTACTTAGTGAATTTACATTATAATATTCAAAGTACAACTTATGGAATTTGCTTTGCATTGAACATGCTTATATATAAGATACATTGTCCCTTGTTATATGTTCTGTAGACTAAGGGTGGTGAATTTAGCATACATGTGACAATTTTTTTTTTCATAAAAATCGTATTAAAAGTTAATTTGTATGCTCAACAAGGTTTTGACAAAAGACTCGAAAGAGTTTTAAAAATTGAGTGTCAACTAATACATCCCACCCCCTCCCTCATCCCCCTCTTCTAGGTTGTTTAGTATAACTTTGTAGGTATTTCATTGATGTTAAAAAAATGAGTTGGGTTTGCTGCAAATTGAACAATGTGACTTCTTTTTTTAAAAAAATATAAATCATATTTGTTTCTTGCTGGTGGTAGTTTTTTTAGTAATGTGTGTTTAGTCTTGGCTTTCTTTTTTATTGCTTCCTTCCTTTTCTCTGTTTGGCATCATAGCTTAGTTAATGTGGAGCTTGAGATTACTGATTTTTAGGTACTGGGCATCTCAATGGTGGTTTAAAAGGGGTGCGGGTAAGATGGGTTTTTCTTGTGGTTAGTGGAGAGCTGAAGCTTGTGTCTTTTTCTGCTTTTCAGTTTTTTCTTGTTTTGGTTAGTGGTAGCCTAGTCGTTTTGTTTTTTGGGTGCTTGTTAGGTGGTGGGGTGTTTTTTGGGTCCTTGTGTTTGCTCTGTTTTCTCTTCTTCTCTGTTTGGTGTTTGCGGATGGTTCAGTTTTTTCTTGTTTTAGTTTTGTAGTAACCATGTCGTCTTGTTGTTGGGGTTGTTTTTTACTATCGTTTTACATACATAGAGTTTAGATGACTTCTTTGATTTTTATAACATCTTTTTTTTTTTTGGGTGGTTTGATCATCTCTCTGTATATATTGCTACTTTCTTTGTGATATAGATATGGCTCAAACTAGTGAAGTTAATAGAGCAAATTGGAGTAATCCAATCGAAAGAAAAAATTTTATCGACCTTTGCCTCTAAGAGACAAATAATGGTTACAGGTCAGGTTCTACCTTAAAACTTGTGCATGGACTCAAGTTTCAGAAGGACTAAAACGACTTATGTAAAAACATTACACCCAAAAACAATGGAAAAATGGGTGGGATTATATGAGAAAGCAATACCTTGCATGGAATAGATTAACAACAACAATTGGACATGGGTATAATGCAGAGACTCATACTATTAATTGGCCACCGGAAAGATGGGAAGAATACACCCAGGTATGATATATATTTTTTCTTTAGTTCCCTTGCTTTAACTACAATTAATATTCTGTTGCTATTTTTTTTTTTTTTTTTGGTAACAGAAATATCATGATACCAAGCATTTTCGCAATAGGCCTCTAACAAACGTTAAAGAGTTATAAGCACTGTTTTCAGGGGTGTTAGCTATAGGGTCCTATAATTGGGGTTCTGGTGAGAAACACATCAACTCCATTTTCATCACCATATGCTAAAAGATTTGTTAGGTTATCAAAGGAAGATGAAACCATGCAAACTATGCGAAAAATAACACATTCTAAATACAACTCATCAGCTCAACCAATCCAATTTGAGGAGCAAACTTTTGACAAGAAACAAAAGGAAACAAAAGCTAATGAGGATCGTGAGGAAGTTAGTAGAATTATAAGTGCTTTAGAGAAAAGTGATGATAGAGGACCAACTGTGAAAGATTGCAGGGAAATTCTAATAAAGCTTTTATATTTTAAGGATCCACTTTATTTTTTAGCTATCAATGCGTTATGCAAGCGAAGAGAGTATCGAGAGTTGTGGATCAAAATGGATAGTGATAAAGAGCGGCTTGCATGGGTTCGAAGCTTGCCAAGAAGATTCTAAGTTCTATTTTATAGTGTGAACGTGTGTGTCTTCTAATGTTTGCAACTGCTCCTATTTGAAGATGTTATCTTTGGACTACATTTGTGTTACTGCTTTTGTTATCATGTCATAACTACCATGCATTTTTGTTGGGCTTGTTAAGTTTGGTTTATTTGTGCACTTTCTGTTTAAAAAGTATTCTTTTGAACTCTATGTACTGACATTATTTATGTTATGGTACCTGTTATATTTGGTTTATTTTATTTTGTAATGTTACTGCTACTTTTTTTTAATGTTATTGTTTCTTTTTTAAAAACTTTAATGTAATGTTATTGTTAACTAATATTTTATTTTCTAGTAATTTGCAACATTTTTGTTTCATATATATGATAGATATGTCTATGGGGAGTCCTAATTCGAGTAGTTTTGAAACGTTGTTATCAAGTAAAGATGATGAGTCAAGACCAGAGGCTAGAAAAGTTATGCGAAAAAGATTGATCATGTTATTAGGTGGAGGCATCATACTAATAAGGTGCTTGTTTGTACATCAATACTTATAGGTTCACTTTTTATTAAAGAGCTTTTAAATGGTTTGTCTATTACATGCTATGAATTGATACGGATGGAGAAGAGTAGTTTTATTTTTTTATGTCAAAATTTTCGGGAAAAAAAAGTGGTATGGCGATAGTAAACATTTGACTATAGAGGAGAAGATGACTGTATTTGATAACAATCAGTCATAATATTTGAAATCGGCTTGTTAAACATCGATTTCAATACTCAGGTGAGACAGTACACAAATACTTTCATGAAGTTTTAGTCGCATTGATGAACTTTTCCAAAGAAATGACTGTTCCTCCATATTTTGATGACATTCCAAATGGCATACCAAACCAACGATTGAGACAAATTTTCAAGGTAGATGCCATATTTTATTTGTAAAATTAGAATATGAATCATATTTAAAAAATTCTTATAATATCTATGTTGTTCTTATGATGTAGGGTGCTCTTATGGCAATTGATAGAACTTTGATTAATGCATGTATTTCAGTTGAAAAACAAGTACCCTTCAGGGGTCGTGGGAGAGGGGAATGCTCTCAAAATGTCATGGAAATTTATGATTTCAATATGATTTTTAAATATGTTGTTGTTTGATGGAAAGGAACGACACATGATTCAAGAGTGTTAACGGAAACTATACGTAATCCAAGTCATAACTTTCCAATGCCACCACAAGGTATACTTTTTATTTGAAACATAGACGCCGTATATAAGCATAAATTCCTATATGTAACCTTCTATTTGATGGCTGCCTTTAAATGTTGTTACCTAAATAAAATTAATGTTATTTTTTAGATAAATATTATTTAGTAGATGCCGCATATACATACACAAAAGGCTTCATGGCACCATATCGTCATATTGGTTATTGCTTGAGTGACTTTTGTAATGCTGGTAAAGGTAAAGGAAAATAGGAGATATTCAACCAATGTCATTCAAGATTGAGAAATGTTATTGAACGTGCATTTGGAGTCTTAAAAGCCTGTTTTCTGATATTGAAAAGGATGCCACCATACACATTTGGTACACAAAGAAATATAGTGGTAGCATGCATAGCTCTACATAATTTTCTTTGAAAAATATCAATTGATGATGCACTATTTAAGGAATATAGTGACGAAGACCTCAAAGTAGAGAATGAGAATCCAAATCAAAATCAACCACCAAGTACAAACCATGATTTTCGAACTTTAGATCAGGTACTCATGCAACATTTTAGGGATCAAATTGTGAATCAACTTTTGGAAAGATCCATTTAATTTCATTATTACTTTTAATGCAGTAGAAACATTTTGGTTATGTAATTGGGCAATATAGAAATTTTGCTAATGGGAAATGGAACAAAATCATTTTGACTCTTGAGCAAAAATAGGATATTTGTGTTATGTTTGGAGTGTCCAAAAGATTAGTACACTGATGTGTTAACTTCTGAATTTTGCTCAAGGATTTTTGTGTTGATGTTTAACTTGTCAAAAAGACTCTAGGGTGGCTGTATCTTGGATTAATAATGGTGGAGTGGGAAATTTAAAACTCGTCAACTTTATCTATGATATTCGAAGCAATCTTGAGCTTCTTGGTGGCACAGTGATTCGTTACTCTTCGAGAGCCTCCAATTTTTTTGCTGACAATT
Source organism: Acer negundo (assembly GCA_035582765.1). Classification (NCBI taxonomy): domain Eukaryota; kingdom Viridiplantae; phylum Streptophyta; class Magnoliopsida; order Sapindales; family Sapindaceae; genus Acer; species Acer negundo. The sequence goes on along the minus strand of CM069241.1, from coordinate 18,127,429 downwards.
TAACACTAGTTTAGCTGGTGATTTTGTGGAGTGGAGTATTTTTTATTGGTGTTGGGTTCCAGTTGTTATCAGTCTTGTATCTAGGTGGCCTTTATTTTCATTGACTGTCATGTTTTTCCTTTTCTTTGGTGTGTTTTGGCTTTTTCTAAATAGCTGGTTTTTGTCTTGTTCCTTTTTTTCTTTGTTTGGCTTAATGCCCCTTACTCTGTTTTCATTTAATTTGTTTATGGCTGTTTGATACATTATTATTGGATTAACAAGATATAAGTACATAACAAATAAATACAATGATGTATAACAACCAAAGATGCAATTGTATAAATATCAAATTATAGGTTTTCAGATGTTTTTGTTTTAAAAATACAAACAGCATAACACTTAATTCAGACATTAGAAAACAAAAAACAAAAAACAAAAAAAACAAATATGTTGCTCAGACTTCAGACATCAGACCAATTTCAAATTTCAAACCCAATTCTGACCCATTCAAACTTCAAACAAAAAACAAAAGTCACCTGAGTCTGGGGAAAATTTTTTAACGTCTTCGTCAACTATCGAAGATTAAAATTTTCATTTGCAAAGCCTGTAACAACTAGAATCCTACGCAAGTTAACTTAGTGGCTCACAGTATGCAGTTGGAGACATAGTGCCTGATTTGCCCTCAAAAGGTTGAGACTTCGTTGCATGCGTTGTGGCATTGCCCTTCTTTGAAAGGTGTTAGAACTAGTTGCTGCAAAACTGGTGGTGGTAAGGATCTGGACTCGATATCTTTTATAGATTTTGTGTTGTTGTTTTGTAGCTTGCTTGACAGAGGAGGAATCGGTTGTTGCACTCCAATGTGTTTGTTACCAAAGTCTTGTATTTATTGAAGGGCTACCAATTTTATCCAAGATTTCCATGGTGCAAGTGAGGAGGAGCTGTAAGTCGCACAGCGGAAAAAAAAAAAAAAAAAAAGGGGGTTTTAAAATTATCTTAGACCTTTTTGGTATACACAAATATGAGGAGGGATTTGTTTTCATACATTTGAATATCTCTCCTTCATTTCTTTTCGATCCTTCACCATTAAGCCTTCCAAGCTATGAACCTGATCTAGCAACTGTGTGTGGGCACATCACGGATTCTGGGAGTTCTTGAATGGAGGCTACCGAGATGGAGAAGACAACACCTTATCCTATTGCTAGGGTTCGGCCAAGTCTTGAGCCAAAGAAAAAAAATTTCTTTTCTTTTTCTTTTTCTTTTTCTCCTTGCCGCACCTCTCTCTCTGTGTATTAGGGTTAGGTTGGTTTATTTCCTAATAAGTATATCTTATATGCCAGGATCCTAGGGTTTAGTTAACCAAATGAAAATAGGATTATAAATCTTTTTTAATTCGGTCACCACTAAGACTTGAACCTTTGACCCCTAGGATTTAAAATAATCTTTATTATTTTTAATCCTTTTGTTTTAGTCATGGTTCGAACCTGTAACCTCTAATTAACAATTAATAATTCTTAATTATTAATTTGTCAATTAAATAATCATATATTATTTAATTATATTTAATTAATCAATTAAATATACATATCATTTAATTAATTCCCTGAATATATTCAAGTTATTTTCGTAACATAATTAATTGGACTATCCAATTCACCGAGAGCCTTGTTACCAATAATCGTAAAGGGTTAGGAAGGGGACCGTTTTTTTTTATGAAAAGCAAAATACTTAGTAAAGGGCTAGCAAGGGGACCTAACGGACCCATAGTTTTGAGCTCCAATAATACTTAGCAAAATTAATTAAACTCTTTAATTAAAATTTCACGATTATTAACCTCTAAGTTATTCCACTAAAAATCTGAGATTGTACTCTCGTAATTGTAGATGTTTTACACAACCAAAATATCAGTGCCCACTGATATATCTATTTCATATGGTATGATCCTCCATAAGTAATTCATAATTAGAGCCAGGTCATAAAGTCTGTTTTACCTCTCTAATTATATCTTTTCCTTTAAGTACCATTAATTATGTAATGAACAATTATATCCTTCCTTCCTTTACGGAAGAAGGAGAGCACTTTTAATCGTTCAAGTCTCGAATCAACCCTTAAGGGAACTATTTCTCTACTTCTCGCAAGAAAGAGTGGATTCCTCTATTGCGTACATACCTTCCCAACTATAAGCCAAACCGTGATTCCAAAATATGGAGTTATTGATCGGGAATACTACTCCGATCTCACCCATGATATGTCAAGAAACATGATAGTCAGTAAGACACTCAGGATTTAGATCATCCATATACAGCCATCATTTATCGATATATATGAATATTTACATGAAACAGATCTTGGTGATAGATTCATATAGATCGTGGCACATTCCTATATGATCACATCATATAAGGTGCCTCCATTATCACATCACCATATGAGTGGTCTAGGATAAGACCACCATACATTACGAAATGGACCGCATCTGTATATTAACCACAAATAAAGTACCCAGCTTTATTTGCTTTCTTTGGACTCTTTAGATTACACTTCTCAAACTTAATTTCTTTATATATGACATTCATATACTCAGTTTGAGATTTACATCAAGGAATCTTGGATGTTCAGCACATATTATATAAACTTATAAGTCATATTTATTGAATGAAAATACTACTTTTATTAATGGATTTATAACATTTACAAATTACAAGCTTTAAGTCATAAATCATAACAATCTCCCACTTACACTGAAGCAGGTGAGACATATATCATAATCCCAGACCTCTAAATGACTTCAAACACTTTAGCCGTTAAGGTCTTCATAAATGGATCAGCAAAATTATCTTGTAACGTGATCTTTGTGACGGTCACATCTCCTCTTTACACTATCTTTCTGATGAGATGATACTTCCTCTCTATATGCTTCCCTTTTTTATGGCTTCTTGGTTCTTTGGAATTAGCCACAGCGCCACTATTATCACAATAAAGTGTCATTGGTTTATCCAAATCTGGAACAATTTCCAGATCACTTAAAAACTTACGGAGCCATACAGCCTCTTTAGCTGCTACATATTCGGCCTCCATGGTGGAATCAACAATGCAAGATTGTTTGGTACTCCTCCACAATATGGCTCCACAACTAAGGGTGAATACTGACCGAAATTCAGAATCCGTATATCCTAATGGGATCAGATCCTGTTCTGAATATACTAACATATAGTTTCTCGTTCTCCGAAGATACTTAAGAATAAGCTTCACAACAACCTAGTGATCCAATCATGGGTTAGACTGGAATCTGCTGGCTACTCCCACTACGAAGCAGATGTCAGGTCTCATGTATAACATAGCATACATGAGACTACCTACTGCTGACGTATATGGAACTCATCTGATATCCTCAATTTCTTGAAATGTCTTAGGACAATGTTCCTTATACAAGTGAACTCTATGCTTGGAAGGAAAATAACCTTTCTTGGCGTTCTCCATCGAGAATCGTACAAGTATCTTGTCAATATACAATGCTTGAAACAGTGCTAACAGTTTGTTCTTGCGATCCCTTATTAATTGGATCTCTAGAACATAACTTGCTTCTCTCTAATCTTTCATTTGGAATTGTAAGGTTCCCATTTATTGATTGGCTTATTTCGTGGACAAACCACAATTTAGGGTTTGAATTGTAAAGGTAGTTTAGGTGATTGAGGATCAAGCTCAAAGAACATCTCAAGACCTCAAGGTGACAAGCACTCCAAAGCTATATCTCTAGTGCTTATTTTTCATTGAAGAGATTTAGTTGCATAAACACACTTATCATATTTGCATATGTGTGCATACTCTTCAAATGTCACATTCCACACTTGCACTTTTTTGTTATATTTTTATATGTGGATTTGTCCATAGATGAGTTCCAAGCGATTCAGAGACTTGTCTATATGTTTCGGATGATTTTCGAGACATTTGGGACATTCCGTATTTTTATCGGAAACCGAAATTCAATTCCGAGCTTAAAATGGAAAGTCATGTAATTTTCCATATTTGTGATTGAATCGAGGTCTATATTTCGAAGATGGAATCGAATTCTGTATTCCAAGGTCAAAATTGGACCAAAGAACATTCGGAACGGAAACCAGCTTGATATGGCATGAAAGCCATACCATGAGAGGGTTGGCGTGTGACACACGGGCACCTCACGCCAAACACCTCTCTCGGCCTACGTTTGCCTCATGCCACACGCCACACGCCACACATCTGATTTCAATTCATTTTTTTTTTTTTTTTGTTTTGTCAAGGCTGCTTTATCATATGCTATAAGTTTCATATGAACTCATGTGTGATGTGTTGACTTGTTGCATAATTGAAATTGATTTGATAAATAATTAGACACCTTGATTTTCTCTCATGTGAGCTCACCACGCTGGATTGTCTCCTTTAATTTTTACACCTAACATCCAAAAGTTGTGCGTTTTGGTTGTTAAAGTGTATATATATATATACGGTCCCTTTCCTATCAGGGCATCTTTATATAACTTTATCAGGATATTGAATATGAGTCACTCATTTATAAAAGTGATTTGACAAGTGCAGACATACTAAGTCAAAGTATGTAGAAGGAGTGGCTCACATTCAATGTCCTTATATAATTCTATCAGGACATCCTCATATGAAAATTTCCGTGTATATATATATATATATATATATATATGTAAACAACGTTTTGTTGGTTTAAACTAATATATATATATATATATATATAAATGGTGCAGTGTTTTGTGACCTAATATATATATTAATTTACAATATCCCCTTTTGGCTATTTCGTGATAAAACCACCACTCACATTGATCCTCACAATAAAATTGAAACTAAAGGTCAACAATGATTTTCTACTTTACAAAGAGATAATTAAAAGCTAAAACTTCATGTCTTCAATCTCTTGTAGAATAATCAATCCTTCAAAACAAAAAGATTACACTTTCCAAAACAAGTGTATATGAGGTTATCAAGTGAAATCAAAACAAGCATTTGCATTTAAAGAAATCAAGCAACATCATGCAATGAATGTGCAATGTAATGCTCCCCCTTAACGGGTTACTCCCCCTCAATTAGCAATCTCATCAATATGCGAATTAGCTACTCTCTATTAGCAATCTTCTTTACCACATACTACTCCCCTTTTTTGTTATGAGATAGGTAAAGGAGTATCCCCCAATCTGGTCATTTTAGCAAAGAGAGATAGTGGCATGCAAGACATTTGCATAATCATATAAGCCATTTTATCCATCTCAATTAATTAGAAGAGAAGCAAGGAGATTTATTTTATGAAAATGTGTGATAAAAATGCTTTGCATGCATGACATGTTGCATTCAAGTCCAAAGACAATGGTATTTGGCAAAGCAAATGACAAAGGTTTCCAATAGAATTCAAACGAATTTTACCATTTGTCATGAATTTAAGCAAGGATATAAAGTTATCATTTATTCATTTTAATGGGCAACTATATTCAACTTTATAAGCAAAACAAGGCATGAGCGACTTTTACACCCTATTCAAAATTTCCGGGTAAGATACCCGTATGATTGTAGCCATGTTTAACTAGCATCCTTGCTTAGCTTCAAAGTGGTACTCATAAGTGTATCACAATGTTTGGCATTTTCAAGACCAAACTTTTTCATTAGGTTTTTAGCATATTTAGCTTGGGTTATAAAGATCTCATCATTTAATTGCTTAATTTGTAAACCTCTGAAGTAACTCAGCTCACCAACAAGACTCATCTCAAATTCATGAGACATAATATCAACAAATTGTTGGCCTTTAGTGTTGTTGGTGGAGCCAAACACAATATTATCAACATATATTTGAGCTATGAAAAGCTCATCATTGTTTTTCTTGATGAATAAAATATTGTCAACACAACATCTTGTGAAGTCATTGTCAATAGGAAATTGAGTGAGGCGCTCATACCAAGCCCTCGGTGCTTGTTTCAACTCATATAAAGCCTTCTTGAAACGATAGACATGGTTGGGGTGGTATGCATCCACAAACCCCTTGGGTTGCTCAACAAACACTTCCTCTTGCAAGAAGCTATTGAGGAAGACACTCTTCACATCAGTGCAATTTGAACTTGTGCACACAAGATATGGATAAGAGAAGCCTTATAGACTTAAGACGGGCAACGGGAGCAAATATCTCCTCAAAGTTAATATCCTTAATTTGAGAGTACCCTTGTGCAACAAGTCTTGCCTTGTTACACACAATGTTGCCATCCTCATCGGATTTGTTCCTATACACCAATTTGGTGCATATGACATTTGTGCTTTTACCCTAGGAACTTGAATCCAAAGCCTATTCCTTTCGAATTGGTTTAGCTCTTCTTGCATGGCAATAACCAAAAACTCATCATTTAAGGCCTCATCAACCTTTATAGGTTCTATTTGAGAGGTGTAGCATGTATAAATAATTAGAATAGCTATTTGACGCCTAGTCATAACACCCTCATTCACTTCTCCAATGATGTTATTTTTATCTTAGAGTTTCCTAACCCATGGAGTGAATTCATTAGAGTTCAAGAAAGGAACTATATCAAGAGGTTGTGTGTCCTCTTCATCAAGGTTAGACCTCCCATCAATAGAAGTCTCCACAACCTTCTATAAAGGAGAATCATCAAATACAACAACCTCTTCCTTATGGTTACTAGTCTTAAGCCTATTATCATCAATGACGCCATTTGATGATTCCATGGAAATTCGAGTCTTCAAGTTAAAAACTCTATAGGCTCTACTATTTAAGGCATAACTAATGAAAATACCCTCATCACTCTTAGCATCAAACTTGTCAAGTTGATCACGGTCATTTAGATTGTAGCATTTACTTCCAAAGGAATGGAAGTAGCTAACATTTGACTTTGTATCTCTCTACAACTCATAGGAGGTTTGTCTAGTACTGGGCCTTAGGAAGACTCTATTTCCTATATAGCAAGTCGTATTAACAGCTTCAGACCATAGGTTCCTAGAGACGTTATTGCTAAGCAATATCACACGGGCCATCTCTTGAAGAAGCCTTTTTTCCTCTCAACAACTCCATTTTGTTGAGGTGTCCTAGGAGCCGAAAACTCATAGGATATGCCTAAGCTATTACAATAGTATTTGTTAACCATTAAAATTGGCCGAGGGTCAAAGAAGAATTTTCCACCCAGAAACTAAGGAGGGAGCATTCTTAGCAGGTGGCATCCAGCTACCTTCGGAAGAAAATCCGGACTGACGCTTCAGGATATATACCCAGAAGAAACCAAAGAAGCACAAAAATTCTACAAGTTATACTATACCATTTTGGTATCCTGCCTTCACATGTACCAGGTACCTCGTTTAGGGACCCCGCCACCACGTTACCCTGATGCCCCGCCATAGCTTTAATCGATGTCCTAAAATCGGGGTAACTAGAGGAGCGACAGAAACCATGACACAATAGGAAGAAAGACAACGAGGTACCTCGATATCTAGATACCCAGATGCCACGAAGAATTAGCTCGCCAAATGGTCCATATATCGAGTAAGGAGCCACCAAGGTTTAAAGCTACGAAGAAGAATATTAAAACGTCGTCGTTTTTGCCAAAACTCATTCCTGCCATTTAAAAGTACTATCTTAAAATAGTTCCTGCCAGAATTTGTCCAAGAAGGAATCACTTGATTTCAGGGATTGGATTCCACTACGATATCTTCGCTTATCGCCAAGGAAAGTTTCATAAGTGCTAAAACCTTAAAACGAAGTTATAGAAGTGCATGACAAGTAATGGGACCTATATATACAACATTATACTCAACTAAGAGGGATCATATTTTCTTTTTGAAACCCTAAATACTTTTTTTCTACCTATCAACATGCATGAGAGCTCCACCGCCGACTATGTCAGACTTCACCTACAGTAGCCAGTGGAGAAAAAATTGTGAAAGAGGATATTCATGTTATGCAAAAGCAATCCATTGTAGTATTCCCTTTATGATATTTAATGTAATTTTTGTCCTGTTACTTTAATCATCATCTCTATCCAATTGTGCTTACTATAACCATAGGTATCGAACTACGTGATACCCCTCCGACCATAGTCAATCTTGATCGTGGTCCTTTAAATGTCATTAATTGTAAATCCACCTCACTGGTAGGCATTCTCAAATTCCCTCCCACGGTCACTTCTAATTCGTTTAATGCTTTTAATGTTAGTGTCCTTTTCATTTTGAATTTTAGTGCAAAGCATTTTAAACTTGTCAAAAGTTTAAGATATTTCTCTAAGGAAATATGTCCATGTGTACCTAGAGAAATCATCTACACAAACAAAAATGTATCTCTTTCCACCTAAACTCTCGATTTGCATATGACCCATAAGATCCATGTGGAAAAGCTCTAAGGGCCTCTTTGTAGAGAGATACTTGCCCTTCTTATGCATGCTCTTGGTTTGTTTCCCTTGTTGGCAAGTGTTGGGAAAAAACACCAAAGAAGTACACGCAGCGGAAGCGATACTAAAAATTAGATTTAGTGACTTTTAAAAAATTTTCCTTTATGAACCTTAAACCCTTTAATTAATTAAACATACATATACAATAACAAAAAGTAGAATACCTTTTGTTGCGTGATCCGATTGACTTACGTCGATGGTAATCCACAAGATCTTCAATCCTAGCATGAACGTGGATCACCTAGGAGCGTGGTCTCCCTTTTCTTTGAATTGCAAACCAGTGAATGGACAAAACAAACTTTTCTTTTCTTTGTTAGTCATAAAAACAATCAAAAGAATGACTAAGATTATTCCGGTCACTTTTGAGTTCTCAATCTAATGATCGAAACTCACGTGAACCTAGATCGATATCGTATACACAAGCTTATTGATGAATAAGCAAATAGTATACTATCAAAGAATAATCTAACACTCCTTTTTGTTTTAGTAGAATAAAAAAGCTTTCTATGAATTGAGAAAAAGAAGAAATTTGTATCATGAACCCATATCTCATCATGGCCGAATTCTATACTTGTCAATATATAGGTGGCCTTAGTTTGCTTCTTCTTTTCTTTTATTATTAGGGTTGCCGAAATCCTAACCTAGAAATAACTAGGGTTGCCGAAATCACAAGCCCACAATAGGCTTATGTTGCACCCTAATTTCCATCTAGTTTTTAAGACATCAAACCCTAATCCAACTCATAGATCTTTTATTCTTTTATTTTGACTAAATAAAAAAAAAACTTCTTATTTGATTAAATAAATAAAACTAATTATTTATTTTCTTATCAAACAAGTCTTTTAATTTTACTTTTAGGAAATATATTTCTTGATTAGAAAAGATTTGTTTCTTTAATTAAACAATTAATTAATTCTTATTTAATTAAAACAATGAAACAAAATAATATATTAGGTTAAACTAACTCTTGCCGCCCCACTTAGAGTAAATGGGCCAAAATATTATTTTCTTATTTCATTTAATCCATTGGACTTTAAATAAAAAGCCCACATGTGAACCAGACCCATTCTTACTAAAAGAAACAAGCCCACATGTCTTTCATTAATATATTAATATAATTGAGCAGCCCATTACTAAAATAATGTACAAATTATATTCTTAATATATTAAATGCAATTCTAGATGGACCCTTAAATTGGTCCGGTAGAATATATCAAGTGATCCATGCAAGTCCGTGTGGATTGGGGATCTTGGCGGGCCATCTAAATTTAAGCTTCAACAGACATAACCTAATCACAATCAACAAATGATTCACTTAGGTCCGATCCATTAATTTTAACTAATTCCACTAAAGAGCTAAAACTGAACTCTTAAATAAAGATAGAAAAGGAATATGCTCCTCATTCATACCCTAGACAATCATATTGGAGATAGTGTATCCTCGTGATTAATATCAGTAATCGCCAAGAGTTCATAAACCGCCTATGACTCTCCAAGTTACCATATTTACTCATATGACCACATTTTGAACTTGGATATTTTGACTTGTCCAGAAACCATGTTTTCAATAGACACTATCGAAAACTCAACTTTGAGATTTAATATCCAATTACCTCAAAACATCCATATGATGATATTATACTCTCATTTAATTAAATGGAGCCATGATGTCCATATCTATAAATGAAGTCCTCTATCAATTAACAAATGAATATCACCAAACTATCGAGGATAGAATATGCGATATAATCGTACTCATTGATAACTCAAATGATATCACTTGCAACCATAAGTCCATCATTTATCTCAGGATTAAGATAGACTCTCCGATTGTCCTGATAATGAAAAGACTATTATCTATTGACGGTTCTAGATAAAGCTTTTCATTGTGATCCAGTTCAATGCACCCAGTGCACTAGATCCTTTTGCTCGAAGACACTCCGATGATTTTAGACTCATCATATCTCATTTGATCCCACTCAAATGCTAGCAAAAGAATTCTACAACTTTAACAAGATAAAGGTGCCCAACCTTTAACTTAAGTTGTGAACATTATTCAAGACTAACTAAAGAATTGTGTCTACCACATACATATCCAGATGTACGAACAATTCTTCTTTTCCCATAGTCTTTAGACCTTATGATTATTTACTTTGACAATTATAATACAAACTATAAATGCTATACGATTTGTTAAACCAGAAATCACTTTATTAATATGAAAAAGATTGTTAATTACAACATTACACTCTTGCTATGAGCATAATCCTAACAATCTCCCACTTGCGCTATAGCAAATGTGTCATATCTCTCAAGCCCATGTTCTCTAGATGCCCATCGAAACTCTTCTGAGGTAGAGCCTTTGTGAAGGGATCCGCTAGATTTTCTGCTGACGCGATTTTGGTAATCGTCACGTCACCTCTTTGAACAATCTCCCTTAAAAGATGATACTTTCTTTCAATGTGTTTACCTCTCTTGTGACTTCTTGGTTCTTTCGAATTAGCCACTGCTCCACTGTTGTCACAGTAGATAGTGATCTGCTTATTCGCACTAGGAACCACTTCTAAGTCAATCAAGAATTGGCGGAGCCAAACAGCCTCTTTGGCAGCCTCGCATGCAGCAACATACTCAGCTTCCATGGTGGAATCAGCAATACAAGATTGCTTGATACTCCTCCATATAACTGCTCCTCCTCCAATAGTAAACACAGCCCCTGATGTGGATTTTCTGGAGTCAGAATCTGATTGGAAATCAGAATCTGTATACCCAACGGGAACCAAATCCCCTCCAGAGTATACAAGCATATTATCTCTCGTTCTCTTGAGATACTTGAAAATATGCTTGACTACCGTCCAGTGATCAGGACCAGGTTTCGATTGAAACCTGCTAACTATGCCAACAGCAAAACAAATATCTGGTCTAGTACAGAGCATTGCATACATGAGACTTCCAACTGCCGAGGCATATGGAACTCTACTCATGAATTGCTCTTCATGCTCATTCTTAGGAACTTGTTCCTTAGAAAGCTTGATTCCATGTCTGAAAGGTAACATACCTTTATTGGAATCATGCATGGAAAACCTAGACAAGATCTTGTCTATGTATGAAGCTTGGGATAATGCAATCATTCTATTCTTTCTATCCCTTATTACTTGGATACCTAGAATAAAACTTGCTTTTCCTAAGTCCTTCATATCAAATTGTTTTGCTAACCATTCTTTTACTGATGTCAATACACCTACATCGTTTCCAATGAGTAGTATATCATCAACACAAAGAATCAGGAAAACCAACTTGTCGCCTTTAATCCTTTTGTATACACAAGGTTCGTCAGGATTCTGAATAAATCCAAAACCTTTGACAGCTTGATCAAACCTTATGTTCCAGGATCTGGATGCTTGCTTTAATCCATATATGGATTTCTGCAACTTGCATACCTTATCCACTTGGTCATTTTCAATGAATCCCTCTGGTTGCATCATGTAGATGCTTTCGTCAAGACTTCCATTTAGGAAAGCTATCTTGACGTCCATTTGCCAAATCTCTAGATCTAAAGATGCTGCAATGGATAAGAGTATCCTAATGGATTTAAGCATGGCCATAGGAGAGAAGGTTTCCTCGTAATTGATACCTTCTTTCTGTGTATACCCTTTAGCTACCAATCTAGCTTTAAAGGTTTCCACCTTTACATCCATACCTCTTTTCCTCTTGTATACCCACTTGCACCCAATGGGTTTTATCCCTTTAGGCAAGTCTACAAGGGACCAGACTTTGTTATCGAACATAGATTCAATCTCGGATTGCATTGCCTTTTGCCAATGGCGACTATCAACATCCTCCATAACTTCTTTATACGTATAGGGATCATCGTCGTCCGGGAGATTCTCCACTGATTCTCCCAGACCGATGTATCTTTCGGGTTGTGTTCTAACCCTCCCACTACGACGAGGAATGGTAGGTTGTTGATCTTGTGTTGGATCGGAACTTACAATTGGGTTAGGTTGTGTAACCTCTCATGGAATTGTATCTCCTGACATCTCATTCAGGACAATTCTACTTCTAGGCACAAAATCATTCATATAGTCCTTTTCCAGAAATTTAGCATTTGTCGAAACAAATACTTTAAGGTCTGAAGGACTATAGAAATAATATCCTTTAGTTTCTTTTGGATACCCTACAAATATACATGTTTCTGAACGGGACTCCATCTTTTATGTCTTTCCTTTTAACACATATGCAGGACAACCAAATATCCTTAAGTGTTGTAAACTAGGCTTGCGCCCAGTCCACAACTCATGCGGTGTTTTAGGAACAGACTTAAATGGTACATCGTTTAGAATGTATATAGCAGTTTGTAAAGCATATCCCCAAAAAGAAATAGGAAGTGTTGAATAACTCAACATAGACCTAACCATTTCCAAAAGAGTTCTATTTCTCCTTTCTGCTACCCCATTCTGTTGAGGTGTACCTGGTGCAGAAAACTGAGAAACTATCCCATTATCAATAAGATATTGCTGAAACTCACCAGATAGATATTCTCCACCACGATCAGATCTCAAGATTTTTATGTGTTTCTCAAGCTGATTTTCCACTTCAGCTTTGAATGCTTTGAACATGTCAAAAGCATCCGACTTATGCCGCATGAGATACACATAACCAAATCTCGAGTAATCATCTGTGAAGGTGATGAAGTACTCATATCCACCTCTAGCTTGAATGCTCATAGGTCCACATACATCAGTGTGTATCAATCCTAAACATTCAGTGGCTCTTGCACCTTTGGCAGAGAACGTCCTTTTGGTCATTTTACCTTCCAAACAAGATTCACAAGTTGGTAGATCATCAACCTTTAAGTCACTCAAAGGTCCGTCACATACCAATCTTTTAATCATATTAAGGTTAATATGACCTAAGCGTAAATGCCAAAGGTAGGTTTCATCTGTTGATAATTTTACTCTTTTATGATTAGGTTCCGTTATTTCTGTGTCTAACGAGTGAGAGATATTTCTATGCAAAAAGTATAGACCGTTTTCCAATGTACCTTGGTAAATAATTTTGTCATTCTTACTAATAATAAAAGCTTTATTAAAAGTAACCGAATATCCAAATTTATTCAAACAAGAAACTGAAATTAAATTCCTCTTGAATTGAGGTACATAATAAACATCTATCAAATCTAAATGCCTTCTAGAATCCAAATAAACTCTAATATCTCCCACTGCACTTGCAGACACTAACGTTCCGTTGCCCAAGCGCAAATTGATTTCATTCTTACTCAGCTTTCTCCTTTCTTGGAACCCCTGCAAGGAATAACAAACATGATTAGTGGCTCCTGAGTCTATGATCCAAGAATTTGTAGAATCAGCCAAAAAACATGTTTCAAGATAATTCACATAACCTTCTTCCTTCTTATTCTGGGACTTTGGGCAATTTCTCTTCCAATGTCCCTTTTCACCACAAAGGAAGCATTTCCCTTTGATCTTGGTTACTTTCTTGGTCTCCTTCTTGATAGGCCCAAGTTGCTTTTTCTTCTGTTGTTTCTTAACCTTTTGACGGGCCTTAACAGTAGCAACTTTACTAACCATATGAATCTCTTGACCTTTGCCTTTCACAAGGATCTTTTTAGCACTTTGAACATCTTGCATCAGGCCTTGTAAGGTGTATTCCTTTTTGTTCAAAGTGTAGTCCAATTTGAACTGATCAAAGGAATCTGACAATGAATTGACAACCATATCAATCTTTGTCTCACCATCTATCTCAGCGCCATGCAGTTCAGCAATGTTGAGATGTGCTATGACTTTCATCATGTGATCCTTCACAGCCTGTCCAGGTTTCATCCTAAGATTCATAAAAGCAGTCACTGCCTCTCTCTCAGTCGTCCTGGACTTCATAACAAACATCTCCTCTAGAGACATCATTATATCAGCAGCGGACTCCATTCCTTCATGCTGATGTTGCAACACGTCGGAGATAGTGGCCATAATGTAACATTTTGCCATATCATCTAAAGTCTTCCACTGCTCATACTCATCTCTACATATTATGCTAGATTCATTATTAAGAGCATGTGGTTTAGGAGTAGTTAGAACAAATTTATGTTTTTCACTTTGCAGCAACAACCCAATTTTCCTTTTCTATATGACATAATTATCTCCAGTTAAAGTGTTGTCTTTCAGGATGTTTATAAGTGATGGGGTCATGATTTCTGAATAAAACAAAACATATATAAGTAAATAATCATGATAAAACACTTTTAAATATTTATCTTGAATTAAATAAATAACTCAATTATAAAATTCAATGGTGATCTAACACCCATAAATGTTACGCCTCCTTTGGGAGTTCGCACCATTTACTAGTTAGACTAGGTCCCACCTAATTGTTAACATAACAGCCAGCGTTTTCAATTTTAGCCTTGCAATTTTATTGACAAGAACTCTTGGGAGGATATCAATAAAATTACATTGAGTGTGTTACCAAGATATCGACCCTCAATTTTCTCTCATGAAAATCCCTCCTTGGGGAGTAGATCTCGTTTGAGTCCATTGTCTAGTCTATCCTTGTAAGGAAGTATGTTGCTAAATTCCATTCATGAACGCCCCTTGGGGGGATTACCAATAAATAATAAAGCTCAACTAACCTTGGAGGCCATAGGTGTTACAAAAACACCTTCTCCCACTCAATTATTTAAGGCGTGTGATTAAATCCCATAGAATGATTTACCGAGTTATCTAGATGTCAATTTAGATACCTAAATCATTCAATGCATGTTCATACCAAAAGAGATATATGCGTGGCACTCCTATTCTATATGTCATGTTATCATACAATAACAAATATTGTAATATTTAAGCATAAAGTAAATAGCAACAATTTTAGCCCATCCTAGAAAAACAAGTAAAATTACAATTGTTTAGGAATACAAGTTCTTCAAGTGGCTCATCAACCATACGCTTATCCTTCGGCCCAACCCACGGATGTACACAACTCACAACCCCACTAAGGGGCTGCCGTGCGTAGCCCATGAAAACTCCAGGGCTGCCGTGCGCAGCCCACCAAGCTTGGGCTTGCCATGCGTAGCCCAATCCACTCCTAGAGTGCGCACGGTGCTCGTTCTCGGTTCCGGTTGCTTCATTTTTCATCATGTCTTCGAATCTTCAAGACCTAAATATATTACGGCAGTATTTAAACAAATAAAATACTGCAGTTTTTTTTTTTTTTAATCATTGCAGTACCTTTTTACATACAAAAAACTGCACATAATAAAAATTAAAAAAAACTGCAGTAGTATAAAAAAAATACTGCACCTATATATAAAAAAAATAAAACCTAGCAATCTACCAAGAAGGAATTATGGCGATGATAGACCACCCTTCTTGTTACAATTCCATAACAAAATTTACATTGAATATCTAGGACCAAAATCGAGCGATAACAATCCACACAAACATATATAAATCCATACATCCACATGTAATTATATATTTGAATACCTAGAGTGCCATCTCTTTCTAAACATGCATAATCACAATAAAAAGAAATAGATCCACGTATATATACGTTAATTAATTAAAAGGGTTCAACCTAGGCTCTGATACCAATTGTTGGGAAAAAATACCAAAGAAGTACACGCAGCGGAAGCGATACTAAAAATTAGATTTAGTGACTTTTAAAAAATTTTCCTTTATGAACCTTAAACCCTTTAATTAATTAAACATACATATACAATAACAAAAAGTAGAATACCTTTTGTCGCGTGATCCGATTGACTTACGTCGATAGTAATCCGCAAGATCTTCAATCCTAGCACGAACGTGGATCACCTAGGAGCGTGGTCTCCTTTTTCTTTGAATTGCAAACCTGTGAATGGACAAAACAAACTTTTCTTTTCTTTGTTAGTCACAAAAACAACCAAAAGAATGACTAAGATTATTCCGGTCACTTTTGAGTTCTCAATCTAGTGATCGAAACTCGCGTGAACCTAGATCGATATCGTATACACAAGCTTATTGATGAATAAGCAAATAGTATACTATCAAAGAATAATGTAACACTCCTTTTTGTTTTAGTAGAATAAAAAAGCTTTCTATGAATTGAGAAGAAGAAGAAGAAATTTGTATCATGAACCCATATCTCATCGTGGCCGAATTCTATACTTGTCAATATATAGGTGGCCTTAGTTTGCTTCTTCTTTTCTTTTATTATTAGGGTTGCGGAAATCCTATCCTAGAAATAACTAGGGTTGCCGAAATCATATGCCCACCATAGGCTTATGTTGCACCCTAATTTCCATCTAGTTTTTAAGACATCAAACCCTAATCCAACTCATAGATCTTTTATTCTTTTATTTTGACTAAATAAAATAAAAAATAAAAAATAAAAAAACTTCTTATTTGATTAAATAAATAAAACTAATTATTTATTTCCTTATCAAACAAGTCTTTTAATTTTACTTTTAGGAAATATATTTCCTGATTAGAAAAGATTTGTTTCTTTAATTAAACAATTAATTAATAAATTAATTAATTCTTATTTAATTAAAACAATGAAACAAAATAATATATTAGGTTAAACTAACCCTTGCCGCCCCACTTAGAGTAAATGGGCCAAAATATTATTTTCTTATTTCATTTAATCCATTGGACTTTAAATAAAAAGCCCACATATGAACCAGACCTATTCTTACTAAAATAAACAAGCCCACATGTCTTTCATTAATATATTAATATAATTGAGCAGCCCATTACAAAAATAATGTACAAATTATATTCTTAATATATTAAATGCAATTCTAGATGGACCCTTAAATTGGTCCGGTAGAATATATCAAGTGATCCATGCAAGTCCGTGTGGATTAGGGATCTTGGCGGGCCATCTAAATTTAAGCTTCAATAGACATAACCTAATCACAATCAACAAATGATTCACTTAGGTCCGATCCATTAATTTTAACTCATTCCACTAAAGAGCTAAAACTGAACTCTTAAATAAAGATAGAAAAGGAAGATGCTCCTCATTCATACCCTAGACAATCATATTGGAGATAGTGTATCCTCGTGATTAATATCAGTAATCGCCAAGAGTTCATAGACCGCCTATAACTCTCCAAGTTACCATATTTACTCATATGACCACGTTTTGAACTTGGATATTTTGACTTGTCCAGAAGCCATGTTTTCAATAGACACTATTGAAAACTCAACGTTGAGATTTAATATCCAATTACCTCAAAACATCCATATGATGATATTATACTCTCATTTAATTAAATGGAGCCACGATGTCCATATCTATAAATGAAGTCCTCTATCGATTAACAAATGAATATCACCAAACTATCGAGGATAGACTATGCGATATAATCGTACTCATTGATAACTCAAATGATATCACTTGCAACCATAAGTCCATCATTTATCTAAGGATTAAGATAGACTCTCCGATTGTCCTTATAATGAAAAGACTTTTATCTACTGACGGTTATAGATAAAGTATTTCATTGTGATCCAGTTCAATGCACCCAGTGCACTAGATCCTTTTGCTCGAAGACACTCCGATGATTTTAGACTCATCATATCACATTTGATCCCACTCAAATGCTAGCAAAAGAATTCTACAACTTTAACAAGATAAAGGTGCCCAACCTTTAACTTAAGTTGTGAACATTATTCAAGACTAACTAAAGAATTGTGTCTACCACATACATATCCAGATGTACGAACAATTCTTCTTTTCCCACAGTCTTTAGACCTTATGATTATTTACTTTGACAATTATAATATTAAACTATAAATGCTATACGATTTGTTAAACCAGAAATCACTTTATTAATATGAAAAAGATTGTCAATTACAACATTACACTCTTGCTATTGAGCATAATCCTAACAGTAAGGTCTACAAACACCATCGACTTTTTTCCCAAGCTTAGGAAGGCCACGCACAACATTAAACTTATCAAAGATTCGTAAATCCCGATAGTTCATGTGGCCAAGTCTTTCATGCCATAACTTAATTTGCTCATTATTGGACATATTACAAGAGACAACTCTAGCTTCAAGACAATAGCAATTGTTGCTAGATCTTTTTTCTTTCAATAAGGTTTATCCATCGGGCTTTAGAATAGAGTAATCATTCTTACTAAACAAGATGGAGAGTCTCTCATCACTAAGATGAGAAATGCTTATTAGATTGGCTTTCAAGCCATCCACATATAAAGCATTGGACAAGGAAGGTAAACTAGGAGTGGAAATGGTTCTTTTCCTTTACAACTCTCTTTTTAGATCTATCACCAAATGTGACAAATCCCCCTTCCTCCATGACAAAAGTCTCAATGAAACTCTTGTTTTCCGTCATGTGCCTAAAGCACCCACTATCTAAGTACCAAGAATTATAAGAATTTGCCTTCAAGCCAATTTGAGCAACATAGCAAAAATATTCATCTCTTCTAATCCACCTAGGTGAAACACTTTTCTTCCTAGTGGTCAATGGTACATGGGCTCTAAATGTCCTAGGATCATGCAAATTAGTTCTATCTTTCCTAGGGACAAGCATATTGGCTCTACCTTTTTTCTTTTCAATCATGCTTTTAACTCTACGCATTTTAATGTAATGAAAGCAATTTGATCTAATATGACTATCAACACCATAAAATGACAAGTGTGAGTAAAGTAAGGAATCATACCATGTTCTCGTGTATGCATTGAAGCTTTCCCATGTCGTTGTGGTTGAGTTGGTTCATTTCTTATTCATTGTTGAACCGGTCTAGCTTGCTTCCTTGTTTAAGGTTTCATGATTGGTCTCTTTCCTTGATGAGCCATGTGTTGAGGAAAGTTAGCTTGAAAAGCTCTCAAAGGTTTAACTTGAGCTTAACTTCTTAGTGCCACCTTCACTTGAGCACTATATGAGCATTATCCTAAATCAATCTTCTTCCTAGGATATGGCAAAAGTGAAGCTTATTTATTGCTCAACCTCTTGACAAACACTGTCTTGTTAAGAGTGGAAATCTCCTTGTCATCTTCAAAGATAAGACCTCTCTTGTCAATTGGGCTTTTTCCAACACTTAATATGTGGTCAAGTTTTTCCGTGCTAGAGGTCATCTTAGCTATTAATCCTCTGGAATCTTCAAGCTCCCTCTTCATTCCCTCTTCATTCCTCATAGATAAAGCTAACTCATCTCTTAGCTTATCTTCAATCTTCTTGGATCTCACCACTTCTTCACTTAAATAGTCAACTTGTGTTGAAAGCTCTAGATTTTCCTCCTTCAATCTCCTAATTTATATTCTTCATCCTTAAGCTTTCAAACTTGACTATGTAGTCATG
Organism: Acer negundo; assembly: GCA_035582765.1. Classification (NCBI taxonomy): domain Eukaryota; kingdom Viridiplantae; phylum Streptophyta; class Magnoliopsida; order Sapindales; family Sapindaceae; genus Acer; species Acer negundo. The sequence continues at coordinate 18,107,694 of CM069241.1, read as the reverse complement.
AACATCCATACTCTCCACATTTCAATTTGTGGAGTTAGATGAGAAGCCATCATCACTTGTGTCATTTTCCTGTTGACTCTCTTCCTCTTCTTCACTATCATATTTGCTTTTGTGAGAGGAGGCAAATGCTATGAATTTAGCCACTTGATCTTCATCATTCGAAGATCCATCTCTCTCATCGGAATAATCACTTCCACTCCAAGTGGTGGCCACCACATTTCCCTTCTTCTTGTTTTTCAAATTTCCATAATCAGGTGTGATGTGTCCTATGCCACCACACTTAAAACATTGGATCCCATTTCTTTCACTCTTCTCTTGCATTGGCTCAAACTTCTTAAAGGAAGCTTTTTTCTTCAATTCTTGGCCTTTGGATCCAAAACCCTTCTTCTCGAATTTTACAAACTTCTTGAACCTTCTCAACAATAAGGCCATGTCTTCATCCGAGTTATCATTATCCTCCTTCTCAACTTTGGAGGCCCTCAAAGCAATTCCATTTTGCTTCTTGGGAGGTGTGGATGAATGACCCTTTCTAGACTCATAAGCTAGAAGTCTCTCAATCACCTTACTCGGCTTCATATCCTTATAATCACTATTCTTCTCTAAAGCCTTACCTTAGACTCAAATCTCTAGGAAAGCGATCTCATAATTTTTTGCTTTATCCCTCTATCTGAGTAAGGGTCACCAAGTTGATGGCTTTATATGACTATGTCCATCAACTTAATCTCAAATTCGTTGAAGCACTCATTCTCCTCCATTCTAAGCATTTCGAATTAAGTTTAGAGAACTTGAAGCTTAGAGTCCTTCACCACTTCGGTTCTCTCATGTGCCATCTCTAGGACGTCCCACGTCTCCTTAGTGATTATAGTATTTTGAATCAACCTGTATTGATTCTTGTCCATGGCAAATAGGATGGCATGCATCGCCTTTCTATTCCATATGGATGCCTCAAACTCTTGAGCATTCCATTAAGCCTTAAACTTGAGTATATCCTCTCCTCTACCCATATGAGTCATCATTGGTGGAGCGTAGCCATCTTCAACTGCCATCCAAGCTTTATCATGGATTTGGCAAATGTATGACTCCATCTTGCCCTTCCAAGAGGCATAATTTATCCTAGTGAGCAATTGAGGCCTTGTGCTCAAAGCATCCTCGTTTCCACCACCGTTTCCACTCATAGTGTTTATGAATAAATGAAATGAATGTAAATGTATGTAGTCAATCAAAACACACACAAAATGCAAAAACACACCAAAATCATGAATCTCTTAAATATGTCTAGGAACCCGCTTAGATACCAATTGAAACAAATAACAATGTGTCTAATTTACCTAGTGTTATCAATTTTTCTTGATTAGTCAATATTCAATTAAAACCCTAATCTAGTCAAAAATACAATCAACTTAATCTAAATGCGGAAAACAATGAATTATAAGTTGATTGATTTACGTGAGAAAACCTCAACAGGGAAAAACTCACAGACTAATATGCTAGCCACACATGGTCCTTAAATCCACTACTTGTAATGATGTTCACAACCCATATTGACCACCGTCAAACCATACACGGTCACTAACCCACCACTACTACCTAACGGGCATTTAATAACGATTCTAGACCTACTTGCTTGCGCACTAAGCAACTTAGTCACAAGGATTCACTTCACAAGGAAGAGATCAACAACCTAATTGAATATCATGATATTCAATATGTAAGGCACTAAAATGGATGAAATTAGTGAACAACTTACCAAGTTATGTGTGTTGAAGAAGACCCATGCGTAGATGCATCCTAGATAATCCTAAATGATGCTAGATGATGTTTGATGCGTGTGGAAATGATTTTGAGTGATCAAAAGTGAGCTCTTGAGTGATTTTCTCTCTTGGAAATATGCTAAGTTAAAAATATGATTTTAAACTCTTTGAAACTGACCTAGAAACAAAGTGGCACTTATATATGAGGTCACCACAAAGCTCTATCGTTTTGGCCATTTTTTAAAACACTTGGCCGATACAACCGCTGTGTGTACCGCGGAACGGGCAAGTGTCAGCAAAGCGGTAGGCAGTGAAGGCTCTAGAGTCTGCCGTTGTAGAGACCAACCAAGAGGCAAGTGCACTCATAACGGTATGCACGGCGCAAAAACATCAAGTTTTGCACCTGACTTGGATCGCTGCCTATACAAGTGTACCAAGCACGGTATAGGTAGCAGTAAAGAGAAAAATTCTCTTTACAAATGATCAATTCACACTTAGTCTATATATGAAAGATGTGCAAGTGTGAAATGTGAAGAGAATGCACACAAGAGCAATGAATACATATGCAAGCATGAGAAGTGTATTTGTGTGTATGTGTGCAACTAAGTCTCATCAATGTAAATTAAGCACAAGTGATTTACCTTTGAAGTGCTTATCATCTAGAGGTCTTAAGAGGGCATTTGTTGAGCTTGATCAAAAACAATTAAAAGCCTAAGCTACCCTTACATTTCAAACCTTAATTGTGGTTGTCACCGAAATAAACCAATCAAACTTGAGGAACTTACAATAATTTTGTGTAATTGGTTCTTAACTTCAACTTGGAATTCTTTGAACTTTTCAAATGTTTTCGACTTACGTTACATTAGGTAAACATATCTGTATCTATAGTAATTATTACTGAAGGTAACATAATACTCATAACCACCCCTAGCATCAACATTCACAGGTCTGCATACGTCCGAATGTATAAGCTCCAATGTTTGTGTAGCTGTAAGCCCTTTTCCAGTAAAAGGTCTCTTGGTCATTTTACTTTCTGTTAACCACCAAAATTAGCCAGAGACCAAAGAAGAATTTTCCATCCAAGATCAAGAAGGAAAGACTCCAGTGGGCAACATCCGGCTACCTCTTGGAGAGAATCCAAGCCAGTATATCGGGATACATATCGAGTTAATCCAAAGCAGGATTGAAAGCATAAGAACTCCAAAGTATTAGAAGAAATAGAAAACGAGATCCTACAAGCCACATTACATTGTCCTAGTATCCCGCTTATACGCAGACCAAGTATCCCGCTTCTAGATAGCCCAGATACCCCACTATTATGTCTCCTTGATACCCCATAGCAACATCAACTGATATCTCGAATCTAAGATGACCAAGGGATCATTGGAAAACATTTTCCAGCATGAAAAGGAGTATAGTTTTTTTCTACTTAATGACTTACATGAGATCTCCATCGCCGCATGTGTTAGACTTCGCCTACAGTGATCGGCGAGAAGTTATATTTTATGTTATTTCAATACTATTTTAAGAAAAAAAGTAGTGTAATCTTCTTATATGATATAATATGGTCACCATTCATCATGTTAATCATTATTACATCGAAATTCTTGTTACTGGAAATCATAGGTATCGAACTATGTGATACCCCTCTGATTGTGGTCAATTATGATCATGGTCCTTTAAAGTCGTTAATTGTAATTCCACCCCGCTGATAAATTTCAGTTAACACTTGTTGGCGCCGTCTTTGGGAAAAACTTACTCCCATTCCATTAGTAAAAGCAGCTTAGCACTACCTCGCTAGTAGAAAGATGAGACTCAAATCCTCCCAGGGACAGCCCGACCACTCGGGACCCCACTCCCTTGCTTATATTCATAGAATTCAAAAACAGGGAAGGGGAGCAAGAAACAACAACCTAGCATCGATTCCTCCACCAGAGTCGAGCCTTATGCCCCTAGATTCGGCTATCAAGGAAGTCAATCGGGATATCCTTGAACAGCGAGCACTAAGCTGCAACCTATGTAGAGAGTGTCCACCTCCAGATGATTGCTCAGTGAATACCTTTCGAAGCTATCAAGAACGCAGGAGAAGCTGGACCGGGTATCTAGACACCAGTCTTTGATAGACTCAGACAACCACTACCAGTTTCAGACCGTCCTACAAATATTAGACCCCGACAGGTGAAGTCAACAATCGATGTCCCTCCCAGGAGGAATCTGCCAACAATTAGACCAGTAGAAGAGGGGAAGACTCCACAGCCCGATGCAGGTGGTAGTACCAGACCCATAAGTAACCCGTGAGGTAGCTGCTCTAGGAGAGACGAGTGCAAAGAAGCAGCCGCGAGGTCCGAAACCTTGGATAATAAGGGTACAAAAGCCTGATCCAAACATAAGGGATCCATGTAGCATGAAGATCGAATGGCCAAGATGGCAAAGGAGCTAAGGAAGGGAAAGCATCAAGGTACCTGGAAAAACCCCTCGGGGAGATGAATACACCGTTCTCTAGGAGGATCAGGGAAGTAGAGCTACCTCCCAAGTTCAAGATACCTAATGAGAAGTGTTCTGGTTCGAAAGATCCCATGAGCCACATGGAGAGTTTTGTCCTTCAAATAGAGATACAAAATGCTACCCAGTCAACAATGTACAGGATGTTCTCTTCCACTTTGACGGACTGTGCCAAGACTTGGTTTAGAAAGTTACCCACAGATAGTGTAGATTCTTTTACAAAACTCACTACAGATTTTTGTGTTCAGTTTCAGGGGATCAAGCCTCATCCTAAAGACCCCATCCTACTATAGTATGTGATCCAAGAGTGGGGTGAGACGCTAAGGTCTTATGTAGAGAAATTCCACAAAAAAGAGATTCACATAGGAAGTACGTATTTATTGACCTATAATGATCTCCATAACATGATGATTCTTAATGACATACTCAAATGAAAAGGCATGATTTGATGATTGCAATTCTTAAATACAAAACAATGTGTGAAAAGATTATGAGACTCAAAATGAACAAAGGATCTTGTATCCATTCTAAGGGTTTTAAAATCCAAAATGTCTCTCCTTCTTTATTTGTTGAACATGTCTACCATTATACAGATATCTTATCCGAAAAAATCAAACAGGGTGCAAAGTTGCTCATGACATGTTTTACTTATAATGTTGGATATAGTTCTCTAAAATTTAAATCAATAAATTCTCTATATCCTTGCTTTAATTCATGACAAATGATGAGATTGGTTTGAATTCTTATAGGAAACCTTTGTCATTTGTTTTGCCAAATTCCATTGATTTTTGGACTTGAATGCAATATGTCGTGCATGCAAAGCATTTTAATCACACATTTTCAATGAAAATAAATCTCCTTGTTTCTCTTCATTTGATTGAGTTGTATAAAGTGCCTTATATGATTATGTAAATGACATGTGTGCTTCTATCTCTCTTTGCTACAAGTGACTCGTTTGGGGAATACTCATTTGCCCATCTCATGACAAAAAGGGTGAGTAATATGTGGTAAGAGGAGTATACTAATTGTGCTAATTGTAGTAGCAAAATTACATGTTGGGGAGAATACACATTGAAGGGGAGTAACCCGTTGAGGGGGAGTATTGCATACACATAAATTGCACGATGTTGTGTTTAATGCAAATGCTTGTTTTAACTTTACATTATTACCTCAAAATACGCTTGCTTTGGAAAGTGTAATCTTTGTTGTTCTGAATGATTGATAGTTCTACAAGAGATTGAAGACTTGAAGTTTTATTTTTTATATATCTATTTGTATTGTAGAATATCATTGTTGACCTTTAGTTTCAATTATATTGTGAGGATCAATGTGAGTGGTGGTTTTGTAACGAAATAGCCAACGAGGGAGATTGTAAGTTCCTCAAGGTTGATTGGCTTATTTCGGTGACAAACCACAAGTGGGGTTTGTTGTAAGGGTAGCTTATGCATTTGATGGTTGGTGCTTTGTATAACCAAGACCCTCTCAAGACCTCAAGAGATCAAGCACTTCAAAGGTAAATTTCTAAGTGCTTACTTGCTTTAAAGAGATGTAGTAGCACATACTCACAACACATGCATAATTCTTATTTTTGTATGTTGTATGTCTTAATAATGTATGCTTTAATGGTCATTAATCTCTCTTTTTCATGTTTAATTTGATTGCATATTGTGTGTTAAATGCCATGTTTTTGATGCATCATGTTTGTTTAGGGGTGCTGTCAAACCACCCTACAACCACCCTACGTAAGATGGTTGAACAGCGGTTAAAGCAAATTTGCTATTGACCGCTCTAATACCACCTTTCGTAGAGTGGTGCCACTGGTAGATTTTTTTAATCAACTACAACCGCCCTACGTAGAGCGGGTGTAAGGCGATCCTCAAAATCCTGAGAGCAATCGCTCACATTTCGTTTAAAAACAGCCTTACACGTAGAGCGGTCATGAAGAACATGTTCTTCATTTCCCAGGTGAATCGCCTTACAACCGCCCTACGCAGAGCGGGTGTAAGGCAGTCAAAGCAAAAATTTTGAAAACTTTGCAAAACGACGTAACATCAATTTGTCACCCTATATATATGTTACTTTGACTTTAGGTCAGTTCTAAGAGAGTCCAAATCATATTTTGACTTAGCATTTTTCCAAAAAGAAAAAATCACTAAAGAACTCTCCTTTTTTTACTCAAACGCATATCCAAGTGCATCTAATCATCATCTAGCATCATCCAAGATCATCTAGGTGACATTCATACTTGGTTTTTATTCAACATTTTTAGCTTGGTAAGTTGGTTACTAATATCACATATATTTTGTGTCTTTCTTAACAAGCAATCTCATTTATTATTTATATGCTTATAGAACATATTCTATTGATAAGATTGAGATAATTGTGTTGATTGTTTGAGAGTTGTATTTTGATAGCTATTTTTAGGATTGCTTAATCTTTGATAGCTAAACTTTATGACATGTCATATAGCAAAGATTGATATCTAGGATTGTGTTTATTGTCATCTTTCATCCTAGATAGGCATTTAGTGTAACCTAGCATTACTTGCTCTTTGAATATCATATTATTCACATTAGGTTGTTAATTCTCTTAATTGAGAAGTAAGTCTTATGACTACCGGTGAGTGGTGCAAGCAAATTGGACTAGGTCCACTTTTATAGGCCTACGGGTAGTAGTGCAAGTTATAGACCGTGAAAGGTTAAGGTCAACCTAGGTTGTAAACGTCATTGCAATTAGTGGATTCGAGGTTCGTGTGTGGCGCACATAACAGCCCGTGGTTTTTCCTTGCTGAAGGTTTCCACGTAAATATCAAGTGTCTTTTATATTTCCGTACATATTACACTTGCTATATAAATTGACTAGTTAAAGGCATTTTCGTAAACTTGACTAATCACGAAAATTGGGTAAAATTGATGAAAATCTATTCACCCCCCCCCCCCCCCCGGTCTAGATTAATATTCACCCCCTACTCAAGAATTGCTCTTCATGCTCATTCTCAGGAACTTGTTCCTTAGAAAGTTTGATTCCATGTCTGAAAGGTAACATACCTTTCTTGGAATCTTGCATGGAGAATCTAGACAAGATTTTATCAATGTATGAAGCTTAGGATAATGCAATCGTTTTATTCTTTCTATCCTTTATTACTTGGATACCAATAATATAACTTGATTATCCTAAGTCCTTCATATCAAATTGTTTTGTTAACCATTCTTTTACTAATGTCAATACACCTACATCGTTTCCGATGAGTAGTATATCATCAACATGAAGAATGAAGAAAACCAACTTTTCGCCTTTAATCCTTTTGTATACACAGGGTTCGTCAGGGTTTTGAATAAATCCAAAACCTTTCATAGCTTGATCGAACCTTATGTTTCAGGATCTAGATGTTTGCTTTAGTTCATATATGGACTTTTGCAACTTGCATACCCTTTCCTCTTGGCCTTTTTCAATGAATCCTTTTGGTTGCATTATATAGATGCTTTCGTCAAGACTTCCAATAAGGAAAGCTGTCTTGACGTCCATTTGCCAAATCTCTAAGTCTAAAGATGCTGCAATGGATAAGAGTATCCTATGGATTTAAGCATGGCCACATGAGAGAAGGTTTCCTCGTAATCGATACATTCCTTCTATGTGTAACCTTTAGCTACTAATCTAGCTTTGAAGGTTTCCACATTCCCATCCATTCCTCTTTTCTTCTTGTATACCCACTTGCACCCTATGAGTTTTATCCCTTTTGGCAAGTCTATAAAAGACCAGACTTTGTTATTGAACATACATTAATTTCAGATTGCATTGCCTTTTGCCAATGGCGACAATCAACATCCTCCATTGCTTCCTTATACATGTAGGGATCATCGTCATCCGAGAAATTCTCCACTGATTCTCCTAGACCAATGTATCTCTCGGGTTGATTTCTAATCCTCCCATTACGACGAGGAATGGTAGTTTGTTGATTTTGTGATGGTGTGGAACTTACAATTGGGTTGGGTTGTAAAACCTCTTGTGGAATTGTATGTCCTAATATCTTATTCAGGACAATTCTACTTTTAGGCAAAAAGTCATTCATATAGTCCTTTTCCATAAATTTAGCATTTGTCAAAACAAATATTTTAAGATCTAAAGGACTATATAAATAATATCCTTTAGTTTCTTTTGAATACCCCACAAATATGCATGTTTCTGAACGGGACTCCATCTTTTCTGTCTTTCCCTTTAACACATACGCAGGACAACCAAATATCCTTAAGTGTTGCAAACTAGGTTTTTGCTCAATCCACAACTCATGTGGTGTTTGAGGAACTGACTTAGACGGTACATCGTTTATAATGTACATTGCAGTTTGTAAGGCATATCCCCAAAAAGATTTAGGAAGCGTTAAATAACTCAACATAGACCTAACCATGTCCAAAAGAGTTATGTTTCTCTTTTCTAACACCCTATTTTGTTGAGGTGTTCCTGGTGCAAAAAGCTGAGAAACAATCCTATTATCAATAAGATATTGCTGAAACTCACCAGATAGATATTCTCCACCACGATCAGATCTCAAGATTTTTATATGTTTCTCATGCTGATTTTCTACTTCAGCTTTAAATGCTTTGAACATGTCAAAAGCATCCGACTTATGTCTCATGAGATACACATAGCCAAATCTCGAGTAGTCATCTGTGAAAGTGATGAAGTACTCATATCCACCTCTAGCTTGAATGCTCATAGGACCACATACATCAGTGTGTATTAGTCCTAAACATTCAGTGGTTCTTGTGCCTTTAGTCGTAAATGACCTTTTAGTCATCTTACCTTCCAAACAAGATTCACAAGTTGGTAGATCATCAACATTTAAGTCACTTAAAGGTCCTTTAATCCTACTAAGGTTAATATGACCTAGGCGCAAATGTCATAGGTAGGTTTCATCTTTTGATAATTTTACTATTTTATGATTAGGTTCTGTTAATTCTGTGTCCAACGAGTGAGAGATATTTCTATGTAAAAAGTATAGACCATTTTCCAATGTACCTTTACAAATAATTTTGTCATTCTTACTAATAATAAAAACTTTATTAAAAGTAACCAAATATCCAAATTTATTTAAACAAGAAATTGAAATTAAATTCCTCTTGAATTGAGGTACATAATAAATGTCTATTAAATCTAAATGCCTACTAGAATCTAGATAAACTCTAATATCTCCCACTGCACTTGCAGACACCAACATTCCGTTGCCCAAGAGCAAGTTGATTTCATGCTTATTCAGCCTTTTCCTTTCTTGGAAACCCTGCAAGGAATAACAAATATGATTAGTGGCTCCAGAGTCTATGATCCAAGAATCTGTAGAATTTGCTAGAAAACATGTTTCAAGATAATTAACATTACCTTCTTCTTTCTTATTCTGGGACTTTGGGCAATTTCTTTTCCAATGTCCCTTTTCGCCATAAAGGAAGCATTTCTCTTTGATCTTGGTTACTTTCTTTGTGTCCTTCTTGGTAGGCCCAAGTTGCTTTTTCTTCTGTAGTTTCTTGACCTTCTGACGGGCCTTAACAATAGCAACTTTACCAACCATATGAATCTCTTGACCTTTGCTTTTCACAAGGATCTTTTCAGCGCTTTGAACATTTTGCATCAGGCGTTGCAAGGTGTATTCTTTTTTGTTCAAGGTGTAGTCCAACTTGAACTGATAAAAGGAATCTAACAGTGAGTTGACAACCATGTCAATTTTTGTCTCACCATCTATCTCAGCACCATTTAGTTCTGCAATATTGAGATGTGCTATGACTTTCATCATGTGATCTTTCACAGCCTGTCCAGGTTTCATTCTAAGATTCATGAAAGCAGTCACTGCCTCTCTCTTATTCATCCTGGACTTCATAGCAAACATCTCCTATTGAGACATTATTATATTAATAGCAGACTCCATTCCTTCATGCTGCTGTTGCAACACGTCGAAGATAGTGGCCATAATGTAACATTTTGCTAAATCATCTGAGGTCTTCCACTGCTCATACTCATCTATTTGCATCACATTAGATTCATTATTAGGAGCAGGTGGTTTAGGAGTAGTCAAAACAAACTTATGTTTTTCAGCTTGCAACAACAACCCAATTTTCCTTTTCCATGTGACGCAATTATCTCCAGTTAAAGTGTTATCTTTCAGGATGTTCATTAGGGATGGGGTCATAATTTATGAATCAAACAAAAATTATACATAACTAAATAATCAGGATAAAGCACTTTCGAATATTTATCTTGAATTAAATGAATAACTCAATCGTAAAATTGAACGGTGATCCAACATTCATAAATGTTACGCCTCCTTTGGGAGTTCGCACCATTTACTAGTTGGACTAGGTCCCACCTAATTGTTAACATAACAACCAGCGTTTTCAATTTTAGCCATGTAATTTTATTAACAAGAACTCTTGGGAGGATATTAATAAAACCACATTGAGTGTAATACCAAGATATCGACCCTCAATTTTCTCTCACGAAAAATCCCTCCTTTGGGAGTAGATCTCGTTTGAGTCAATTGTCTAGTCTATCCTTATAAGGAAGTATCTTGCTAAATTCCATCCATGGACACCTCTCGGGGGGATTACCAATAAAACAAAAAGCTTAACTAACCTTAGAGGCCATAGGTGTTTCAAAACACTTTCTCCCACTCAATTATTTAAGGTGTGTGATTAAATTCCATAGAATGATTTACCATGTTATCTAGATGCCAATTAGATACCTAAATCATTAAATGCATGTTCATACCAAAAGAGATATATGAGTGGCACTCCTATTCTATATGGCATGTTATCATAAAACAACAAATATTGTAATATTTACGGAAATATAAATAGCTACAATTTTGGTCCATCCTAGAAAAGCAAGTAAATTACATTTGTTTGGAAAACCAAAACTCCTTTCTTGGCGAAAAAATCTTCATGTGGCTATCGATCGATCGCGCAACCCTTGGCTACCTCTCATAGGCGTGCGCACACCATAGCACCATAAAGGGCTGCTGTGCGCAGCCCATGGAATCCCACGGGCTGCTGTGCGTAGCCCATGCAACGTTAGGCGCATGTCGCTATGGTGCGCACGGTTCCACGCTTGTTCTGATTACTCTCAATTCTTCAATTCTTTGAATCTTCGACATTTGAGAATATTTTATAGTAGTATTAAATATAAATAACTTCAGTTTTTTATTATTTTTTACTGCAGTATTTTAATACAATATATAAAAAAAAAATACTGCACTATTTTAATACATTCAAAAACTGCACTATTTACAATACAATAAAAATAATCGAAAAACTTAGCAACTACCAAGAAGGAATTATGGCGATAATAGACCACCCTTCTTGTTACAATTCCGAAACAAAAATTACATTGAAATTCTAGGACCAAAATTGAGCAACAACAAGTCACTTTATAACAATATATATAAGTCCATACATTGCTCATGTAATTATATATGAGAATACCTAGAGTGCCATCTCTTTCTAAAACATACATATAATCAATAAAAAGAAATAGATCCACATATGTACATACATTAATTAATCAAGGGTACAACCAAGGCTCCGATACCAATTGTAGGGAAAAAAAGGTTTATATGTGCAGCGAAATGCGAAAATAGGTTTGATATATAACAAAAATTTACCCTTTTAAAAGATGAACTTTAACCCTTAATTAAATTAATGTATAAACAAAAGTAACATACCTTGTGTCACGTGATCCGATTGACTTGCGTCGATGGTAATCCATAAGATCTTCCAATCCAATCACGAACGTGGATCACCTAGGAGCGTGGTCTCCCTTTCTTTGAATTGTGTACCTGAAGATGGATAATAAAACTTTTTCATTTTCGTTAGTTACAAAAACTCACAAGAGATTATAAAAAACGTTCCGGTCACTTTTGAATTATCAATCTTTTGATCGAAACTCGCGTGAACCTTATTCGAAGATGTGCACAAAGCCTATTGATATATAAGTTACTAGTGCACTATCGAAATAAAAACGAACTCTAATCTTTTTCTCTCTTGGCTGAATTTTCTCACTCATAAACTAAGAGATGGATTTTATTTTTAAGCTATAGAAAAATAAATCTCTATCAAGCAACTAACGGGTGGCCGAATTCTATCCCTAATTATATATATGGTAGCCGAATTCTTTCCATAATTATTTAGGGTTGGCCGAAAATCCCTAATAGGAATAAAGGTGGTGGCCGAAATCCTCACTTCAAGAGGATTTGTGTTTCTACCAATGACTCCTATCATTCTTTTGATTTCCAAACCCTGATCCAACTCTTTAGTGTATTTGTGACTATATCAAAGACTTTCTAATTTGACTAGATAAATAATTCATTTTATTTATCTACTTACAAAATAAAGTCTTTTATACTTATTATACTATCAACAATAGTATAATGCTAAGAAACATATTTTTTAGTCAGAAAAAGATTTTGATTCTTAATTAATAATCAATTAATTAATTAATTAATTCCAATTTAATTAAATAATAAAACAAAACAATACATTAGGCAAATTAATTCACCTTGCCACCCAACATATATATATATGGGCTACACATTGTTTTTTCCATTTTATTAAATCCATTAGACTTTAATAAAAAAGCCCACATGTGAACTAAACTCATTCTTACTAAAAGAAACAAGCCCACATACATTTCGTTAATATATTAATATAATTTAATAGCCCATTAAATAAATAATGTACAAATTATATTCTTAATATATTAAGTACAATTCCAGATGAACCTATAAATTGGTTCGGTCAAATATATAAAGTGATCTATGCAAGTCCGTGTAGATTGAGGATCTTGGCGGACTATCTAAATTTAAGCTTCAATAGACATAACCCAATCACAATCAACAAATGATTCACTTAGGTCCGATCTATTAGTTTTAGCTCATTCCACTAAAGAGCTAAAACTGCACTCTTAAATAAAGACAGAACAAGTAAATGTTTCTCATTCAAACCCTAGACAATCTTGTAGGAAAAAGTGTATCCTCGTGAATAATATCAGTAATCTCTAAAAGCTCATAGACCACCTATAGCTCTTTTAGTTACCATATTTACTCATATGATCACATTTTGAATTTGGATATTTTGACTTATCCAGAAGTCATGTTTCAATAGTCACTATCGAAAACTTAACGTTAAGATTCAATATCCAATACCTCAAAACATCCATATGATAATATTATACTCTCATTTTAATAAATGGAGCCACGATGTCCATATCTATAAATGAAGTCCTCTATCGATTAACAAATGAATACCACCAAATTATCGAGGATAGACTATGTTATATAATCATACTTATTGATAGCTTAAATGATAACACTTGCAATCATAAGTCCATCATTTATCTCAGGATTAAGATAGACTCTCCGATTGTCCTCATAATAAAAAACTTTTATCTACTGACAATTCTAGTTAAAGTATTTCATTGTGATCCTGTTCAATGCACCTAGTGCACTAGATTCTTTTACTCAAAGATACTTTGATGATTTAGACTCATCACGTCTCATTTGATCTCACTCAAATGCTATCAAAAGAATCTACAACTTTAACAAGGTAAAGGTGCCCAACCTTTATCTTAAGTTGTGAACAATATTTAAGACTAACTAAAGAATTGTGTATATCTCATACATATCTAGATGTACGAACAATTTTTTATATCTCATAGTCTTTAGACCTTATGATTATTTACTTTGACAATAATAATAATAAACTATAAATGCTATAAGATTTGTTAAATCAGAAATCACTTTATTAATATGAAAAGATTGTCAATTACACTATTACACTCTTACTATTTAGCATAATCCTAACACCTGCTTCTACGCAAACCAGGTATCCTGCTTCTACATAGACCAGGTACCCCACTATTATGTCTCCTCGATACCCCGTAGCAACATCTGCCGGCATCCCGAATCCAAGACGACCAAGGGATCATTGGGAACCATTTTCCAGCATGAAGATGAGTGCCTATGTACCTTGACACCGCCTAGAATTAGTTCGCTAAAATACCGGTAAAAGATGCTACCAAGGTCTAGTGCATCTAGAAGACTCGAATTTAAAGCTACGAAGAAGAATACTAAAACGCCAGAGTTTTATCATTAAAAAGGTGGACTCATTCCTACCACTTAAGAGTTCCAATTGAAAGCAGGGTCTGCTAGAATCCTCCTAAGAAGGAATCACTTGATTCTAGGGATTAAAATTCATGCGACATTCTCGCTTACCGCAAAGGAAAGTCCCATAAATTACTAAAACCCTAGACCGAAGAAATAGGAGTGCATGACAAGAAACGGGACCTATATAATACTCAACTAAAGGAGGGGAGATTCATAACCCTAAACCTACAGTTTTTTTCTACTTATCAACTTGCAGACTTCACCTACAGTAATCGGCAGGAAGTTATATTTTGTGTTATTTCAATACTACGTTAAGATAAAAGCAGTGTAATCTTCTTATATGATATAATATAGCCACTCATTCATCGTCTTAATCATTATTACATCAAAATTCTTGTTACTTGAAATCATAGGTATCGAACTACGTGATACCCCTCCGATCGTTGTCAATTACGATCATAGTCCTTTAAAGTCGTTAATTGTAATTCCACCCCGCTGGTAAATTTCGGTTAACACCTTTTAAACAAGACTCGCAGACAGGTAAAATGTTGATCTCTAACTGACTTAAAGATCCTCCTTTTACTAGTCTATCTATCATGTCAAGGTTGATGTGGCCAAGTCTTAGATACATTAGATACATTTCATTATTTGGAGAAATCTTTTGTTGTTTTGTTTTAGGTTTTTCAACTTTAAACAATTCAGTGTTGAGCAGTGATGTATGAATTAACGGTCTTAAAATATACAAATTGTTTTCAATCAAACCATAACAAATATTCATTTTGTTTCTAGAAATAATAACTGATTTATTACTAAAAGAAACTAAATACAATCGTTCTAATAATTTGGATACCGAAATCAAATTTCTGGTAAACCCAGGAATGTAATAAACATTGTCCAATAAAAGAAAACAATTGTTAAAAGATAGTTTAACTGCTCTCACTGCATAAGCTGAAACAACTTCCCCTGATCCAACACGCATTGAGAAGGCCCCCTCTCTAGCTCCATCCAAGAATCAATCCACTGCAAAGAAGAACAAATATGGTTAGTAGCCTTTGAATCTACTATCCAAGGTGAAGAATCATCTTCCACTAAACAGGATTCAATGACAAGTAAATCTGATTTACCTTTCACTTTCTTTTTCTTAGAGAGCTTATTGAGGTACTACGGGTAGTTCCTCTTCCAATGACCAACCTTGTCGCAATACAAAAAAATTTCCTTTTGCTTTGTCGGTTGTGGTGCTCTTCTTCTTACTTTGAACTTGTTTCTTCGTAGGCTTAGCCTTTGCCTTACCAACATACCTCTTCCTCTTCTTAGATCTAGAAGAAGATGGTTCAGTAACATTTGCCTCACCGATCTTGCCTTTGTCATCCTTTGTCATGGACTCAAAAGTTGTGAGCTCATTAAGCAACTGAGTGAGACTGAACTTCAACTTGTTCATCCCATAGTTGTTTTTGAACTGATGAAATCTTTTCGGAAGAGCTGTCAGTATAATGCTCACTTGGCTCTGTTCATCTATGGCCCCACCATTGACTTTGGCTGTATTGAAATGGGACATCATACCTAGGACATGTTCCTGAACTGATGCTCCATTTTTCATACGAACAATCATTGCGGAACGAACAGCTTCGTGTCGCTTTTGCATAGAAGGTTGCCCAAACATGGCATGCAATGACTCAATCATCTCATATGATGTAGTCATTGCTTCGTGCTTTGAAACAAGCACATCGGTCATGCTAGCAAGTAAATAAATGCTGACATTTTCATTACTTGAAATCCACCTAGATGAACGTAGATTAAACGGCTAAAAAGAATCTAGTCATTTAGGTTATGTTATTAGAATATTATCCTATTAACATTAAATAATAAACCGGATTTTTAACTATTAAAAACTAATTTACTATTCAAATTCTAATCTATGTAAACTATTTTAAAAAGACTAGAATTAAATGTGAAAGTTACCAAGTTTTAACTATTAAAACTAAAACCACATTGTTCGGTCCAATTATTATTAAGGCCTTAATCAAATTAGTTTTAATAATGATTTGGTTTTTACTAATCTAACTAATTAAACTCTTTAATGAAAGATTGGTAATTAATGAGAATTACCAAGTTTTTACACCTAAAAACTAATTTCATTATTAATAGCCAATTATGTGATTATTCTATTTTAATCATATTAAAAAAATAAAAATAAACAACACATAAATTAAATAGGCTAATAGGCTAATAGGCTATTATTCATGTATGACATATTATAATGCAAGTGTAGTCACTTCTAATTTATATGACATATGTATGCAGGCCAATGTTTTAATCATCTCATAAATAAAACATACTTGAGTTGACCGCGTACGATGAGCTATCTAACTTAAAAAAATAAATATTCTAATAACAAAAATTAATCTAAGGCATTCATTGGTCTACTTGTAATCCCTATATTCTTCAAGTCCATCTTTTGCATCTTTTGGGATTTCAACCAAGTTTACTTGATTAATTTTTATTTTTATTTTTAAAGGTGATCCATCTCATGAATCTAATCCTAAGGCCCAAGTGTTGCCCTAACATTTATCGGAGGCCTAAAGTGTCAAATATATATATATATATATATCGGCCCATACGCGCTTCTGAATACACAACCCTAGCGTCGTGAACACTCGGTCCTTCCGCTTTCGCGCATAGCCATTGTCCACACGAATGGGCTGTCCGTAGCCTTGCGCATACAGTGTGGGGCTGCTAGCCTTTGCGCAAACCAGTGTAGCAGCCCTTGCACAAAACATGCGCGACTACCTGCTGTTGTGCAAGAATAGTGCACATATGCTTTGTGCAAGGCATGCACGTGGCTGCTTGTTGCCTTACGCGGAGCGCATGTGCAACATCTCGTTGCACGTAGTGCCTTTGCGCAGCTGCTGCCCCTTCTGCCTTCGTGTCGTCTCGAATCATCTTCTTCGTACAATATTACATTAATAAATTACAAAAAAAAAAAAAAAAAAAATTGGTTTACAAAGAACAAATTGACAGTAGAAAATTGAATTATTACAACCCAAAAATTATAACCCTAAACTGATAATACCATATAATTAACGATCAACCATGTTTATTAAAATATATATATAAACATCATACATCCCTAGATTGTGCCTACACATATCATACATATCGAGAAAAAAATAGAAAACAATCTTAACATATTTGTGTATATCAAATATTGGCTCTAATACCAAATGTAAGTCGCACAACGGAAAAAAAAAGGTTTTTAAAATTATCTTGGACCTTTTCGGTATACACGAATATAAGGAGGGATTTGTTTTCATACATTTGAAGATCTGTCCTACATTTCTTTTCAATCCTTCACTACTAAGCCTTCCGAGCTATGACCCACGATCTAGCTATTGTGTGTGGGCATATCACAGATTCTGGGAGTTCTTGAATGGAGGCTACCGAGATGGAGAAGACAACATCTTGTCCTACTTGCTAGGGTTCGGCCAAGTCTTGAGCCAAAGAAAAAAAAATGTCTTTTCTTTTTCTTCTTCTCCTTGCCGCACCTCTCTCTCTCTCTCTGTACTAGGGTTAGGTTGGTTTGTTTCCTAAAAAATATATCTTATATACCAGGATCCTAGGGTTTAATTAACCAAGTCAAAATAGGATTATAAATCCTTTTTAATTCGGTCACCACTAGAACTTGAACTTTTGACCTCTAGGATTTAAAATAATTTTTATTATTTTTAATCCTTTTGTTTTAGTCAGAGTTCGAACCTGTAACCTCCAATTAACAATTAATAATTCTTAATAATTTGTCAATTAAATAATCATATTATTTAATTATATATAATTTATCAATTAAATAATTTATTAATTAAATAATCATATCATTTAATTAACAAATTGTATATTACCAAAAAAAAATAAAAAAACGATTTACATAGAAAAAATTGACAACAGAAAATTGTATCATTACAACCCAAAAATTTATTCAATTTACTTTCGTAACATAATTAATTGGATCATCCAATTCACCATGAGCCTTGTTACCAATAATCATAAAAGGCTAGCAATGGGACATAATGGACCCACAATTTTGATCTCTAATAATACTTAGAAAAATTAATTAAACTCTTTAATTAATATTTTACGATTAGTAATCTCAGAGTTATTCTACTAAAAACTCGAGGTTGCACTCTTGTAACTGTAGATGTTTTACACAACCAAAATATCAGTGTCTATCGATATAGCTATTTCATATGGTATGATTCTCTATAAGTAGTTCATAATTAGAGCTAGGTCATAAAGTCTGTTATACCTCTATAATTATATCTTTTCCTTTAAGTACCATTGATTCTCTAATAAGCAATTATATCCTTCCCTCCTTTACAGAAAAAGGAAAGCGATCTTAATCGTTCAAGTCCCAAATCAACCCTTAAATGAACTGCTTCTCTACATCTCACAAGGAGTGGATTTCTCTATTATGTGCATACCTTCCCAGCCACAAGTTAAACTGTGATTCCAAGATACATAGTTATTGATCGGGAATGCTACTCCGATCTCACCCATGGTAGATCAAGAAACACGATCTAACTTAAGGCACTTAGGATTTAGATCACCCATATACAACCATCATTTGTCAAGCTATATATATATATATAAATCTTTACATGAAACGGATCTTGGTGATAGATTCATATAGATCGTGGCCCAGTCCTATATAATCACATCATATAAGTTGTCTCCATTTTCATATCACCATATGTGTGGTCTAGGATAAGACCATCATACATTACAGAATGAACCACAACTGTAGATTAACTACAAATAAAGTACCCAGCTTTATTTGCTTTCGACAGACTCTTTAGATTGCACGTCTCAAATTGAATTCCTTTGTATATGACATTCATATACTCAATTTAAGATTTACATCTAGTAATCTTGTATGTTTAGCACATATGATATTAATGTATGAGTCATATTTATTGAATGAAAACACTACTTCTTTTATTAATGAATTTATAACATTTACAAATTACAAGCTTTAGGGCATAAATCCCAATATGAGCATCGTGGTTTGAGGAAGCAGCTGGTGCCTCCAAAAGGGGTGTTCAAAAGATGACGCGTTGAACAATCACGATAAGGTCTCAGGCATTAAATTGGTGATTCGAGATTACAATGGGCATGTAATGGCTTTTCTTTGCCAGAATATAGGTGTTTGTTATCAGCCCCAAATTGCAGAGGCTATGGATATTTTAAAAGGCTTGTGGCTGGTTGTGGATACTAGGTTGGTCCCGGCTACTCTGAAATAAAATGCTTTATCTACGGTGAATGCGATGAGGTTGAAGGTTGTGTCAAATACAAAGGTTGTAGTGGTTATTGATAGTGAATACTCGCTTTTTGTGTCGTTACCAAATTGCGAATTCAAACGATATTTATAAAGAAATTCCTACGCAATGTGTTTTAAGTTTTGAAAACTAGTAAAGCAGCAAGCTAAGGATTCGTTCCACATGGATTAGGTTAGATTAATCGATCTGCTATCTAATCTAAGTTTAACTAATGTGCAAGAAAATAAATCATGGTACATTGGATAGTGTATGGTTTGAGAAACCATCAAATAATGCATGTAAAGTAAATGACAAAAATATAAAGAGAATATGAATGGAGATAGGAATCTAATACCAACAACCTAGATAAGAAAATGGATTTAAACAATTAAGTGGACGTCTAGGGAACTGATAAAGTAGCTAATGGACTCTGAGCAATTCATTCATGGCTTCATTAATGTATGATCCACACAATCAAGGACCGATCTCATTCGGAAGTGTGTTTAGACCATCACTACGAACTTTAAACAACTTCCCACCAAAATACCTAAACAATTAAGGAGAGGGGGTCAATGTGGGATCAGTTAGTGTTGATCAAATGCCTAGAGGCTTGGAGAGAGAAATTGATGGACACACAAAGTACTCATGACTACCATGACATTTGCACTACTTATAAAAACCAACCACATAAAAAACTATATGATTGGGTTCAACCTAGCCTTTGATGCGACCTATATCTACGGAAGTAAGGAGAGTCGTCTAGTCCTCGATTGCTATTCACTAAGGGTGTATCGCGTGAGCAACAACCATAAAAGGACCGCATGAAGCATAAAAGCCGACCCTCGATCACTACTCACCGTGGTTGCATTGTGCGAGCAACGACCAAGGTTAGCTTAAGTGAATATTAAAGGATCGACCATCGATCTGTACTTACCTGTCACATATAAGCAACAATCATATAATGAAAGCATTAAGTGTAAATTCAGACCCTTAATCACTACTCACAGAAGGTGTATTGCACGAGCACGACTAAGAATCATATGAAACATAAAGGTCTATAGAACCGAAATCCACAATGGCATGGTATATACTCATCATGAATTTCACCCAAAAAATTAAGAGCATAATCAAGGCCAAGAGTTGATGAACCTACTTAACTCTAATTCTCAAACACTCAAATCAATCCAAAACATACATTTCGAATTATCCATCAACATACATACAATCAAGTGAGCCTCTAACTCTTCAAGTTAAGCTTATATGCCCTTGTGATGCAATATTACAAGCACATACTTAATTCAAGCAATTAAATGATGGGATATTGTTCGAGAATCAAGCGAAAAGAGAAGGAAATGAGGGCTAAAATTATACTAATTTTAGTTTGATCAATTATCCATGATATTCTTGTTTTCTGAGGGATTTTAATGTTACTTCTATTAATTTTGTTCATGGATTAGTTAATAATGTTGCTTATAGTCTAGCAATAGGGTGATTTTGTGTGGCTGGAAGACTATCTATAGAGAGTTTGGTATTAGGTGATTGCCTAAGCTCTTTGTAGTTGTTTTTTTCTCTTTATGAATTCCTTTAAAAAAAAAAAAAATGAATGAATCAAGATAAAGACAAGATAAGGTAGTCCAATAGTTTCTCCCACACCCACACCCACACAACGAGGTTGTTGGTTCGAGTCTGCCCTACTCTAAAAAGAAGAAAAATGAATCAATATGATAACCACACATGTTTGAACCATCTAAGTGTTCTTTTTGGTATTAAAATCTCTATAGCTTGAATGATATAAATTATTAGAGAATGAAAGTTTAGTAGAAGATTTTCAATTTTATACCGTTAGTTTATGCATTATATAGTTGTTATATATTATATTTCTTTTTAAAACAAAGAGTTTTTGTTTTGTTAGATTATTAATCATTTTAACATTTTTTTCAAGTTTCATTAAAAATTTTATATTTTTAGTTAAATTTTGTACTTTCCGTAAATTTTATGTTAATGTCCGATGTTCTACCGATATAACAGTATTTATGCTGTGGGTTCGAATCTTCTCCGTTCCAAACACCGAATTTATCCGTATCCACGCATTGGGTTCGAGTCCTCCCTCAAACACCGAATTTAAGTAATACAGCCAAATAAAATAAATAAATAACCTAAATTCCTATGCAAACTGGAACATTTCTTGTCTGATTCTCTCTCCTCTGCCTTTGCCAGCCACCGTCCAAACACCAAGTCACCAACCCTAAGCACCGGCAACTAGACCCACCGCCCGACGCTCTTCCTCTCGCCGATCAGTCCGGCGCCGCCGCGATAATTATCTCTGGTAAGTTTGATTTTTCTGACACTTATTTTTTTCGATAAAGTTTCTGGTGGTGTTTGGTTTCTTCTTATTCTTTCTAGAGCCCATTGATTGTATTTCGGCCTCCATAGTTTAATTTGGTGGATTTACAATTTTTTTTCTTTATCTTGTAGATACTGTAGGAGAGTTGGTGAGGCTTGAGTTCATCTTTTGTCTTTGCTGCAACTGGAGAGAATTTCTAGAGGCTATCTTTGTTGCTGTTGCAGTAAGTATATTCAAATTTCGTTAAAAAAATGTTTAAGGAGAGTGAGTTTTGCTGTGATTGTGTATTGTGTGTCTGTTTTTTTTTTTTTTTTTTTTTTTGTGTCGATATTTGGTTTATTGGATGATAAGTGGTTAATTGTTATTGTTACGGTTAATTTTGGTGTTTTCTCGTCAACTAAAAGGGGGCTTTGAGTGTTGTTACTCTGCTTGTTTGTTGATTATTGTAATTGTTGGTGTTTTGGACGAGGTAGATTATTCTTAGTGCATGTATGTGTTGGTGGTTTTTGTAATAACTAATAAGATTTGATTCCATATTAAAACACAAAGGGGTATTACTTAGTATTTATAGAATAGTTTTCTTTCAATGGAAACAACGAATTTCTGGATATCCAAACCTTATCTGTAAAAGCTTTGATAAAATAGTTAAAGTTTTGGTCAAAACGCAAAAATCAATTAAACAAAACGTTTCTCATTCTAGCATTTTATTTTATTTTATTTTATCTCTTGGCTTTTACTGGTGATTTCATGAGCAGACTAGAACATGACCTAATTGCATGCATGGTTCTGGTATATATATCAACATCTCTAGATATATATACCCTTCTCTTGCATTTTATCTTTTCAATGTGGATTCATCCCATTTTCTTGAGCTCTACATGTGTGTTCTCTAACACCGTTCCAATGTTAAAAAAGCACTACTGGCATGAACACAAACTGCTAACTACTATCTCTATATTCAACTGCACTTATTTTCAATGACTAAAACTAAGAAAAAATCGACAAGAACAAAAACACAAGTAAGCATGCACAAGCTGTTTTAGGAAGAACATAAGAGGAGGTTTCACGGACCACTTAGGTTATGCCTGGCATTCTTGCTATGCCGCTCCGAGATATAATTTCATTGTTAACCAAAATTTTTCTCGAATAACTTCACTAAACAAAACAAACAATAATAATTAAAATAGACAAAATGACAAATATCTACAAAACACAGGGAATTTGAATACATAGAGACAGAGACAATGACAGACCTTGTAGTCATAAAATCCTAAATGAATCACAAGAATTTTTTTTGAGGATATTTGAAAGAGAAGCATCAAAAACTGGAATGAACCTATCTGTGTGTAACAGATAGAAAGACAGAGAGATAGAGGGGGGTGACTAGCACTGTGCTGGATTCATCAAAACCGTATTTTATGTTTGAATTTATGGTTTATATGACTTAGTTGTTATATTTAATTAAATTTATGATTATATATGAATTTTAAGTGTACGCTAAACTTTAAGTTTAATACTTATTTGTTTAAATTTAAATATATTTTTAAATTTAATTGTATTTTTAAATTTGATTGAATGTTAAAATTAAGTTCCTGCCATAAAATCCAACTGTATGGTAAAATTTGTATGTTTAAGGGTTTGAACATTGTTTTTGTTAAATGAGACGGGTCAGTTCGGGTCAGGTATGGATATCTCAGCTCCCAACGGGTTCGGGTATGGGGCGGAAATTGAAAACACGTTCAGGCCACAGGTCGGGTATGGGGCATGTTGATCCGATTTTGGCTGAAAAATGAAAACAAAGTATATACTAGTCATATATGGTTTTGACCGAAAGATGAAAACAAGTATATTGGCTGAAAAATGAAAACAAGTATATGCTAGTTAGATACGGTTTTGGCTGAAAAATGAAAACAAGTATATGCTAGTCAAATACGATTTTGGTTGAAAATTGAAAACAAGTATATTTTAGTCAAATACGATTTTGTCCAAAACCAAACTTATCTGATTCTCGCTCTCCCCTAGTGCTACATGTTTCAACTGTAGCTCTAGTGCTCAGTTCAGCCTCCACGACTGTTCTAGTCATATTTATTAAAGGTGCGCCTAGGTGCCTTAAGACTAGCCAGGCACAGTGACTTCAATGAGGCATGCGCCTAGCCCGTCTAGGCGCTAGACACTTCCAAGGTTTGCCTTTCATAAAGGTGACAAATTTTTTTTTTCTCTCTCTTTCTCTCAAGCTGTAGTGCAACAAAACTGATTTAGGCTTCACAACCCAACATGAAGATGCATTGATGATGTTATGAAATTGGTTTTGTTGGAGTTGGGGATAGCTAGAGCCTATAAACTAATTTGAACATCTTTGGGGTTTTTTTTTTCCATTTTAATGTGTTTGCAACTTTAAGTCTTTATTGCTAATATGATGATTGCATGTTAATTGCATTATGAATTATGACGTATTATTGGTCGTTTGTAAAGTTCTAAACCTTACATTTAGCTTAGTAATCTGAAATTTATAGGATAAATTAGGTCAAAACAATTTTTATGAATTATTGCAATTGGGAAATTCATTAAAAGCTATTGCGCTGTGATGCACCTTGCGCCTTTAATAACTATGGTGCTAGTCACGTCTCTCTATCTCTATGTCTCTTTGTCATCTAAAACTCTGTATTTTCATGAAGAAGCTTCTGATTCTCTATGAATTATTGCAATTGGGAAATTCATTAAAAGCTATTGCGCCGTGATGCACCTTGCACCTTTAATAACTATGGTGCTAGTCACGTCTCTCTATCTCTATATCTCTCTATCATCTAAAACTCTGTATTTTCATGAAAAAGCTTCTGATTCTCTATTACACACAGATAGGCTCATTTCCTGTTTTTTATGCTTCTCTCTCGAATAACCTCTTGCAATTCATTTAGGATTCTATCACTACAAGGTTTGTTAGACTGTCTCTGTCTCTATTATTTGGATTTTAGCTCTTATATAATGTATTAAAATTCCGTGTTTCGTCGATATATAACATTTTAAGTCTATTTTAATTATTATTGTTTTGTTTTTTTTTTCATGAAGGTGTTCGAGAAAAAAATTCGGTCAGCAATGAAATCATATCTCGGAGCTGCGTAGCAAGAATGCCGGGCATACCCTTAGTGGTCCACAAAACCTCTTCGTATGTTCTTCCCAAAACAGCTTGTGTTTCTTGTGTTCTTAACTTTTTGTTCTTGTTGATTTTTCCATGGTCTGTCATTGAAAAATAAGAGCAGTTGAATGTAGAGATAGTAGTTAGCAGATTGTGTTCATGTCTTTAGTGCTTTATTAATATTGGGTTAGTGTTAGAGAACCCACATGTGAAGCTCAAGATGAGATGAATCCACATTGAAAAGATAAAATGCAAGAGAATGGTATTATATCAATGGATGTCACACCCCAAGACTAGTCTTTTGGGTTGTAAGGTTATCCACCAATATATATTTACCGCTTTCACATAAAAATACACATGTGAAGCTTAAGAAGATGGGATGAATCCCGCATTGAAAAGATAAAAGCAAGAGAATGATATATATATATATATATATATGAATGGATGTTATAACCCAAAGACTGGTAGTTGAGATTAGATGAGAACCTCGCCATTTTGTATGAATTCATATTCGTGAGTTTTTGTTTGCTATTGCAGTTGCACTAGAAGTGCAGAGATGTGTCGTGAAGATTCTCGTGTGCATTTATCTGCAGAAGAGGAAATTGCTGCCGAAGAGAGTCTCTCCGTTTATTGCAAACCTGTAGAACTTTACAACATTCTTCAGCGACGTGCGATAAGAAATGTAATGTCTTTAATTTGTCATTGCTCCATTGTTTCCTATAAAAAAAAAACGTTCATTGTTACCAACATTTAGTTGCTTTATATTTTGTTTGTTTGTTTCTAAAGAGATGGTGTTGTGTTCTTGAAACGACATTTGGATTGGAAAGGAAATTGTTTAAATTTGCTCGCTAGCCGTTTGAACCATCTTGTCTTTCCGTTCTTGGATGAGATTTTTTATTGTATTTAAATGAATGTAGCAATGGATGGTTTTTGTAACACTATACTGATGTATGACCTTGTGAATAACCATGCATGTACATTGTTTGTTGGATTTAAATCCCACTCTTTATATTAACAGATTGTTCCAGTATTTGTTTTATATCTGACTGGGAATTTTTTATCTGATGTAGCCATCATTTCTTCAAAGATGTTTACACTACCAAATACAGGAGAAGCGCAGAAGAAGGTAATAATGTCCAATCTAATGGTTTCTGTATCTGAGTGAGTACGTTAGATTGTTTCTTTTTGGGGTATTGTGGATTATAAACTTTTTGGAAAAATCAGCTTATAGTGGTTTCTTCAGAGAAAAAAAAAAAAAAAAACATGTGGCAAATTGGAGTTCCTATCTCCCTTTGAAATGGATTATTGGATTGATCAGAGAATTGGGGCGACCTTCATTTGGTGTTCACATATGAGAAATAAGAGTAGGATACTTTTGAGAATGCAATGTCTGTTAAATATATTAATGTGATAAAAAAAATGAACTAATGCGATCAAGTCATCTAGGATATATTCATAGTGAAGCAAATTTTTTAGTACATGAAATATTGATGGAGCGATGTATTATTTTGGATACAAAAGAGCCTGTTAAAAGCCTATCATAATTTTTTGGATGTCTGGTGGGGATTTCAGATCGCCTTGCCGGATATAAGCTTTTTTTCCTGCACATAACTAACTTTGCAGTCTTTCTTACGGGCAAGATTACCCTTCTCAGTCTTTCTTACGGGCAAGATTACCCTTCTCATAAAAGAGTCCATTCCTTTGGGGTTCAAGTTGCAAGTATTATGGGGTTTGGGTTATTCTGTTGTTTGGAAAAAGATGAAAAAAATAAAATAAGATAAAGAAGTGTATATGTTGAAGCATTAATTAGTTGCAATCTATAAAAAAACTATTGCATGAATTACATCACTTTTCTAATACAATCCTATTGTCGTATCTAATCTTTGTCTGTCCGCAGCGTGTTCAAGATACCTCTAAGACATTTTCAAGTTTGAAACTTAAATTTCTTCTGTCAGAACATCTATGGATGCATGTTCGACCACTTGTCACATTCTTTAAAGCTCCATCACTTAGGCATGTCTATGTTTAGGTCATGGCTTAACAGAGTAATAATATAATGGATGATGCCCCTCAAGGCATTTTGTTTCTATTTGCTGATTGTAAAGTTTTGGTTGATGAATCCAAAGCCAAAGCTTGATTCTAAGCTTTTTGCTACGGCTTTTTCTTTTTTTCTTGATCCTAATTGTTTTATTGGAAAAAATTATAGGAAAAGTAGAGCGTAACTAGGGGAAGATATTAAAGAGAGATTTTATAATATAATGGTTTTGAGTCAGTTGAAATCAAGAATATGATAAGACTGCATCTTATGAGATTATAATTCTAGGAGATATTGAACTTAGGGAAGATAGAATATTCCGTGCTCAATATATTACTAGCAAAGCGGTAGCTAATAGTAATTACTTGATTTTGTTTTGGTTTTTGAAAAAAGAGAAAAGAGGTAGGACTTCATCCACAGGATTAGATAAGAGTAGATGAAAGGTGAATGTTTTATGAATATTTTTCTATTGTAAATGACCTCTTTTGTTGAAGGAAAATTTTTTAGGGTGGCAAGAAGACTAGTTAATTGGATTGACCATTTGATAATTTCAGATGACTGTGTAATATTTTGAAATATTGGTCAGGTTGAAGTTTTCTTGACAATGCTGGCTTATTTGCATTGGTTAAATATTTTACACATGCATTTGAATTACTAACTAGGTATCTGTTTGTTGAAATGTAGAATACATATGACAATTTCCCTGTCAGGAACTGTGAATGAAGGTATACAAGCTCAGTCTCCGTTCCCTTTATACATTTTGTTGGCAAGACTAGTTTCTGACATTGCAGTTGCGCAGGTAGTTTTATTTCTTTTTTAAAACAAAATAAAAATTAAAACATGTATTTGTTACATAATGTCTGTGTAAATATTTTTATTTTCTATCATTTATAAACAAAAATTGTATATCTGTTTACTTTATTTTGTTGCCTGCTTTGATGTTGTTGGAGGCATTATTCTGCAGTTTTTTTTAACATTTTATTAGTAATATGGTTCTCTAATTTATGTATATCTTGTTCCAATATGAAGCATTGTGCAGTATATCGCTTCAGCCGAGCTTGTATCTTGACCAATTTCACTGGAGTTGAGGGCAGTACACAGGTTCATGCAACTTTTATTCTCTCTGAGATTAATAAGCTGGCATGGAAGGCCAAATCTAGTTCACTTGCAATCTTGCTTGTCAACTTTGGTAATTTTTTTTTTTATTTTGTCAAGAAAAAAATTATTATTTCATATTAAAAAAATGTTTGCGCATACTTTTGGATGTATAATTTGATTGATGAGCTGGGATTCATATATGACTTTCATTTTAAAATTTAGTCACATTATTTTATATTTCTTGCAGCTGGAACCCCAAATTCTTTGTGTGGAACTGATTTAAGCAGGGGTCGTTTGGGCATGACGCCGTCTTCATGTGAGATATACTTTTGTTGCCTATTTTTATTTAAGTAATATCACGTGCTTGATGACTTTTTTAGAGCAATTGAATTGCTTAAAAAAATTTAAATAGCCTTCTGTAATATTGCTATATTGGTTTTACTTTCTCTCTGTGTGATGTTGGTAGGTTTTTTATTGTGTTAATACATTTATGTCAATGCATGTCGGTATGTTTTTGTCATTGGTGGCAATGCCCATTTCTGATTTACCGGGGATAAATTTTGGAGACAAATTTGCCAACATAATTATCTGGATGTTCTGCTAAGCATACATCTAGTCCTCTACCAACCCTGGATAATAATATGAATTTGCTTATAGTTAGAAAAAGAACCTATATTAAAAAGAAAGTAAATAATCAAAATCCCTGTAGTTTACATTATTCCCCCAAATCCCCCCTCTAGTATCATTTTTAGCCAATATCCTCACTTTAGTTTGCATTTTTCCTCAAATTCCCCCCTGCTGTTAAATTCTGTTATCTTAATATGTAAAAAGATTAATTTGCCCTCCAATTTAGAATGGAAATTACTGATTTACCCTTGAGCTATTTATAAAATATTAGTAATAAAATAAAATAAAAACATTCTGAAATTTTCATCACCCAAACAGATCTCAACCCAATCACTTGCTCACCACTTTCCACCTCCCATATATTTTCTCTCATTTTATCAACAATCATACAGATTTAAAATTTAAAAAAAACGTAAAAAAACCCACAACCCCATCACTACCCTGAAAATTAACCACCAAAATCCAACCCAAAACCAAACATCAACCACCAAACTGAAAATCCTAGAGAGAGAAAGGGAGGAAAGAGAGAGAAAGTGAGAAGAGAGAGTGAATGAGAGAAGATTCTGAAGATGGTTTTTTTTAGAAATAGATTTTTTATGATTTAAATAGTAGATTTTTTTTTTATTATTTTAATTTTAATATTTTGTTAAATAATTTTTAATTTTAGGCTTATAGTAATTTACCTATTTACCCTTGTGTGTTTTCAAATTTTAACGGTTTGTTAATGGAAAACTTTGCGGCAAGGGCGATTTTTGTAAACTTTAGGGGGATTTTAGCGACAAATGAAACTAGCGGGGAGATTTTGGGGAATAATGCAAACTGCAGGGTGATTTTGATTATTTCCCTTAAAAAGAAACACACTGAAGAAGCATTAGACCCTTTGTAACTTTCAAACTAATCTGCTAAGTGCCAACTAATGAAAAATCTTCCTTCTAAACATGTAATTCATAACCTGGTCTTCATTCATAAAAGCTTCAGTTCTATTCCCAGTAGGTCTGAACTATTTTACTGTCTCAAATCTATTTATTATTAGTTTTCTATTGTCCTTAAGTATGGTCTAGATCCCACAAGAGCGTTCCGTTTTTTCCAGAATGCTTCCCATAGCAGTTTAGAATTCTTTGCAATATGCAGCTTCCTTATTCCTTTCAGCTAAGCATGAAAACAGATTATCATGTATTCACTTGTCGTAGATGAGAGTATGTGGCAGATAGAAATATGTCCTTGATCATATTCATACCTGGGTACATACTCTATCTATAAATAAATAAATCTGGGTACATAGCCTGAAGTTCCTTTGCAACTATTCTCTTGCATTGCCCACTGAAATATAGATTAGCAAAGCCGTTCAAGAAGGGGTGAAGGAAAGTGATGGTAAATGCTTATTAGTTTTTGTTCAAGATACTTGTCCTTCTAAGCTGATAAAATTGACTGCCTAATTATCCACAACTCAAAAAGGGGTGGCTGTACATATGTGTCTGTTTGAAATTGGGGAGTTTTTGGAAGTATGGATAAAATTATTGATATTCTTTATTTAAAGTTTGCAGGATCGTAATCTGTTTCTACTTTTTCTGATTAGAAGCTCCCCAAAAATATTAAATATGTAATTGGTTATTAAAATTTTTGTAGGCCTGCATGTATGTTTGTAGGGTGGCTGAAATACATATCTTTTAAACAATTTTAAATTCACTGTTTTTTTCCCTTTTTCTTTTTCAGAATTAGCAGTGTCGGATTAAGTATATATGGATTCTTGATATATTAATTTTTTTGCTATATTTTGATCTCTATGGTCCACTTGAGTAAAATGTAAAGCTTTTGTTATTATTCTTAACCTTGCAAATTCTTTCTCCAATTTTTATTTATTTATCTTAAATACATCACAGCAAATGATGGAGGACACTGTATTTTGGGCAAGATTCCATTGGAAGCACTCTGTGTGATGTGGGAGAAATCCCCAAATTTTAGTCTGGGACAGAGAGCTGAGGTGACATATCCCGTTGACATGCATTCTTGCTTCTTGAAGGTAGAGTATGAACAAACTCTAATAATATTTTTCTTTCTTCTTCTTTTGTCTTCATATCTTCTTTAATCTTTTTATTATTTATTATTTTTTTGTTGTGCTAGTTTATTGCTTAGCTAAGCTGTGAAGACTGTTTGCGTCTAAAAGTTTCCTTTTAAATTTTTATATCATTTATTCTTTTGGTGTCCTGAGCTTGATTAGACAACACCTACATATGCTCTCACCTTTGCTCTTCTGGATGCTATATTATTTTGTCAAAATTTTCTTTAAAAAATAGATTAATGTTGTATCAGAGTGATTCATGAATTATATCGAGGCCATTGTCTCAGGTGTTTCGATTGTTCATTTGAATGCTTTAAACTTTGACATTCAACAATATTCATACTGCATGAGTTGACTTAAATGCAATAATCTAATAAATCTGTCTGGTGATATAAAACATTTAAGTATTTCATTGCATGCTATGTTGTTATTCATGAGAGCGCGGTGAATTGAGTGGATTTTAAGTTTTTAATCAATTAATGATTGTAGTACACGAATAACTTGGAAATTTATAAAGATTGAAGCATGATATCGAATTTGTTAATTTCTGGATTGCTATGATTCCCAGTTCTCTATTATTTTTTGCAAGCTTTTTGTTGATTTTATTTGAAAGTATTGTTGTAAGTTAGTGTGTGATGACAAAACTATAATCTTGACTATCAAGTAATCTCAAAGAATAAATAGGAGTCAAGAAGGTATAGCTGCTACACAGATAATGAAATTGAGAAGACAAACTTCAACTTGTGTCCTTGAAGCTCTGTGCCATTAAATGTGTGAATATTCAAGAAGCTGTTTGTGATTTGCCTGACATACTTCCTATCCACATTGTTGTGAGTCTTGTGACATACGGTGGGTGGAATAAACAACAATGGTTGGAGTCTGATATTTATGCCAGAGCAGTTAGTATATTGATTTTGTTGAAGGAAATAGGAACCATAGTTTTAACTGGAAATTTAAAATGCAAGAAATATTTTGTTGCATTCGGTACAGTTTAGGACTCATGTGACTCTTTTTCTTTTTAAACATAATTTTCCCATGTAAATTATATTTAATTATTATTGTTATTTTTTTGTATTTCATGTTGCAGTTGAGTTGTTTGAATAAGGACAAATGTCTCTCAATTCAGATGCCCGTTAATTCTGGAGCTTCGGTTTGTTTCATTTTCAATGCTTCTAGTTCATTTTGAAACAATGAATATTTCTTTTTATTGTTAATAATCTCTTTTCTGATTTTTTTCGTTGTTTTCAATTTTTTGGGACCTTGGGTTTTCAAAGAGTACGAAGCAGCAGGTGCATGTCATTATTTCTGCGGAAGAGACTGGAGCTAAGGAAAAATCTCCCTACAATTCATACACATGTAGCGATGTTTCTTCATCATCATTGTCTCGTATTATTCGGTAATATAATTTACAATTCTTAAATCTAGTGTGCTGTTTACTATGGGGTACAATGGCCATTTCCTCTTTCAATTGCTTTGCTGCTATATATTTAATATTTTAATCACTATTGTTAAGATTGAACTTGTGCCTATTCTTAGTCATAGAAATATGAAGTAATAAGCTTCACCAATATGTGTGGATTTGTTCCTTATGTACACAGATTCACTATATTTAAATATCACGCACTCTCTCTCTATTTATATATCTGTTTATTTGCTTATTTATTTGTTTGTTTGTTTGTTTGTTTGTTTGTTTGTTTGTCTGTCTATCTATCTATCTATCTATATATCCCTAGATTCATCATATGATGCATCCCTTAAGTCCTCATGTGAGTTAATAGAGTATTTAGTTTTTTAATTTAACCTAAGCTGAACATATAAATTTCTCTGCACTGGGAAACCTGTAATTGTCCATTTAGTTTTCTTACTCTTTATTGGTTCAACATCTTTCCCTCTGACTACTCAAACCCTTGGCGGTGTAAGTTTAAACTATTTTACTGCATTTATTTTCAGGTTAAGGGCCGGAAATGTTGTTTTCAACTATAGATACTACAACAACAAGTTGCAAAGAAGTGAAGGTATTTGCATTTCTTACATAGATCTATTACTTTCGTTCAGTTCTTAATGTGTTTACTCTCATATCTTTGTAATTGGCCAGAATCTTGTAAGAGGTAAGGTTTTACTCTTTCATCTAATATGATCAATGATAACAATAAGAGAGGATCAATGCCAGCATTTCATGAGTCCTTCACGATTAAAATAATTGAACTTTTGAATGCCTTCTTACAAGCTTATGCTGTAGCTTCGTGCGTTAACATAACTATTCTACAAATTGTCTTCATGTAGAAACAAGAGTATTTACATTCAAGGCGATACATAAGTTTTGATCCCAACTCCCTGAATTTTATTAATTTTATGTACATTCAAAAGCTTTTTCAAATTATCTAGTTTTGAATATGTTATGTACCTTTCACTTCAGCTCTTTTATTTTGTATTTTATTTTGACCATTCTTAGTTAATGGATGCTATAGCAATCTGTTCTCATTGTACTGGTGTAAAGATGATTATTCCTTGATTCCTTGGCTTGCAGTAACTGAAGACTTTTCTTGTCCATTCTGCTTGGTGAAATGTGGAAGCTTTAAGGTTAGACCTTTACCTGACATAATTTCTTTTATATATCATTTTCTTTAAATTTAATTAACCTTATAGCAGTTAAACTGTATTGCTTGGTGTTCGCTCACCTTCTATGTTTTCTTGTAGGGTATGAAATACCACCTGCCCTCATCACACGATCTCTTCAACTTCGAATTTTGGGTTGGTAAACCTCAGGAATTGGCAGTGCCATTGTGATATTATTAGTTTTTTTGTGAATTGTGATTACTAAATTGACAAATACTTGTTGATAGGTAACTGAAGAGTATCAAGCTGTAAATGTATCAGTGAAAACTGATTCTTGGAGATCTGAGGTCAGACATTTGTCCTTTATTGTACTTGTCTTCATGCTATGTATTGACTGGTAACTGTTTGAGTATAAAATAATTGGCTTGAAGTTCTTAACCTGTATGAGAATTTGGGGTACTTTGTCCAGTTTTATTGCTATTGTATTCTATTTCGTTCTTAGATGGTGATGATTTAATTTCTAATTTTGTCAACACAGAAAAATATCCATAGTAAAGAAGAAATTAGAGATTAGAAAAGGAGAAGAAAGTTGTAGTATATTACTAATGAAAATTACACTATATAAATAGACCTAGAGATAGACTAGAAAAGAAATAAATTGAATGAGGCAACTAATGCATAGTAATACACAGCTAATGCACAACTAGAATTTCATAATCAAGTTTTAACAAATTTAATTTCTTAGTAGAGTATGTTTGCATAGTTATGATGAATATATAGTACATATTGACTTGCAGTCAAAATCATTTATTATAAACATCTAAATCAGTATACGTTTTAGAAATTATATGTTTAGTAACTATTGCTTCATTGAATTTCAGTCTCCAAATTTTGGAATTGAATTTAAATTAGTCCTCGTACCCCATCCTCTCTCTCTCTCTCTCTCTCTCTCTCTCTCTCTCTCAAATTAAGATTGTTATGTTAATTAGAAACTGCTTCATTGTGTTTCAGTTTTCTCCAAATTTGAGAGTTGGCTTTTAACAAATACTGGAGTCTCTCTGTTTCTCATTGTGTGTGTGTGTGTGTGTGTGTGTGTGTGTGTGTGCATTGGTTAAACTTAAAGACTAGTGGCAGAACTGGGACTTGGATGAAGTCACTATCATATATTTTTATTATTTGGCATTTTATTGGGTGATTCAAGACTGGTTACTGGCTTGTTTTAGAGGAAATCTGTGGTATAGATTAAAGATGTTACCTTTTGTTTTTAATGGAACATGTGCTGTTAGGGAATTGCAAAGCCTTTTATGTTTTTGAGTTAATCTAGTAGATATTCATGAACTTTGCATTTTTCATATTCATTGATCTTGCTATGTGGCAATATGTTCTTTTCAGGTTGTTGCTGATGGTGTTGATCCTAAGCAACAAACATTCTTCTTTTGGTAAGTCATCCAATTTTTTCCTTTTTGTAGTTTGTTCTTCTAAAGTTTTTTTGGACTTATGTTATTTATATATGTACATGTTTGGGTGCCACTGAAAATGGACTCATTGTCTTGTATAGCTCAAGAAGACGGAGATACAAGAGATCAAAGAGCCTATTTCAACGTTCAAAGCATGTACATCCGCTGGTCTTAGAGGCACACTTGCCTTCAGGTGTCTGTGAGCTTCATGAGAATGCTGATGGTATGTGCTGTAATGAGAAGATTTTGTGAACGGGTTGATGCATAACTTCTAGCACTGCATTTTATTTTACTGTCTTTTATTTGAATTTTTTTTAGAAAATAGAAGGGGACTAGTGCTCTCATAAACAATGAACATAAATGAAATGAAAGTGATGATGGAATCAAGTGAAAATGAGTAATTTCTTTTATCTTAGTTATGAGACAACATTCTTGTAGGAACCCACTTAGTTAGATCCATAAGTACCACCAAGGTTTTAATGTTACTTACCACTTGATATTGTTGCATCTCTCTTCCATAATGTGTTGTGGGTGGTAGAAAGAGCAAGATTTCAAAATCATTTTTCTGTGGTAAAAGTTGTAATTATTGATGATAAAGGTCATTGTGAAGACCTATGGAAAGAATTCTTGGAGACAAAAAACAATACACTTTATCATCCATGTGAGCGTTGGTGTTTTGAAAGAATACAGTCCTATAAAAAAAAGAGCTTTATCACGATCATATTTTTGAACAAAGTTGGCAGTGAAGAAATGGATTGCATTCCAAGTCTTTAAGTCCTGTTTAGCGCACGGGATTGGATCAGATAGGATAAAACTAAATTAGTACCATGATGTGTTTGGTCCGGTACGGATTGGATTAAAAATAGTATTGTCTATTGTTTGGTGTAGCATGAGATTGGATAAAAAATAATATATGCACGTCCTTCAAGTAAACTGGGACATCTAAAGTGGAAGAGAATGAATTAATAACTTGAGTATGAAATTAAGAGACAAGTAAACACACTTTGGTATTATCACTCACGTGGGAACTAAGAAACAGTTAAAGATGTTCTAGTCAATAATCCCACTAGTCTATCATATGTGCCTCAAAAATGACCAGGTTGGAATCTGACCTCTATCCATGGTATACCATACATTGAAATGAATTCCGTTCTTAAAATGGATTTGTTGTATAGCAACGGTACATAGACATGGTGTTGTTTCATTCCTAACAATATCACCTACCTGATGCTTCTTTATGATCCTTACTAATCTAGTTGCCAAATGGAGAATTCTGTTAATAAAAGTCTTTATTAGGTTTTCCTATCTATTGTTAGGGCCCAATATTGAACTTGAAATGTATTATTGTTGTGACATTGAATGTAATAATTGATTTATTAACTAAAGTTAGCGGCCGATCCTTTATTTGCATATTCAGATTTGTTTAGCTGACTTGAACTTTAAATGCATTATTTTGGTGACATTGAATGTAATAATTGATTTATTAACTAAAGATAGAGGCCGAATCTTGATGCAGATTTCCTTAGCCGGCTTGAATATCATTTTTACTTGCCATGTGGAATTTATTGTCAGGTGGGAATGGTTTTCGAAATGCTAGCACTGGTGTTGTAGAGTGTGCACAGCCTGTTCCTTCAAGCTTTAATGTTGCTGGGGTTTCAAGTGCTGCTGCACAGTCGTGCACTGATCCTGAATGCCTTCAGTCCGTGTCTGGAAACAATCTTGCTCCCCCCGCAATGCTACAGTTTGCAAAGACTAGAAAGTTATCTATCGAACGTTCTGACCCAAGAAAGTATGTTTTATTTTATTGTTTTGTTATTTATTATATTTCTGTCATTGCTTTCTCCATAGGACACCCCCGATCCCCTCCCCCACCCAACAGAGCAAAATAATAATTATAATAATGAAATGGTAAAGCCATCCTATTTTCTAATATATACTTCAAGCCAGGTGATCTTTATTTTCATGTAGTGCCTTTTCAGATCAGTATAATTGCAATTGTATGAACTTGTGCTTGCATGCTAAATTATTTAAGCATGAAGCTTTCTCGTTGTCAAATTGATTTGATGATTGGGAGTTTCCTTCTGTGGTTTTATAATGTTATACTTCTAAATGCTTTGCATAATTTGTTTAAAACAGTTATTTGGTGAGAGAACTAATTGGTCAGTAAATTATCATCACTGCCAGTTTATAAGTGATGTATCGGGATGTAATTTTAGTTTAGATATTAGGTCTTCAAGGACATTTCCTATTTAGGTTGCTCTTACATCTTCTAACTTTAAGATAATGGATCTCAAATTGGCTATATATTTAAATTGATGAATATTGGTTTGATCTTCATTTTCCTCCATTTCAGCCGGACACTCCAGAAGAGACAATTTTTTCACTCGCACAGAGCTCAGGTAGCTAATGGTTTTGTCAATTGACTGATTATTTACTTTTGCTTTGCTTATTCTCCTCTCAGTTATTGGATCACTCATATCAAGAATTTTTGCATTCTTTGAAATTGATTTTATTAAAATTTTTCATTTCTCTCATTAAAGTATGTAAATATAAAATTTTATCTATTGCAATGGAATAATTATCTTTGATAAAATGGGGGACAGTAGAGTGTCTTTTAAGTGTGGTACTGTTTCAAAACCTTATGAAATTTATATATACATTCATTAATAATGGTGTATCACTAGTTGATTAGTTTTCCCTAATTTGTTATAATTGATTTAAGTTCGGTTATTGTCATGGCGTCACAGAACACTATATTTATGAAATGGTGGTATATCAAACAATTTATATATAAAAAAAAGTAAAAGAAAGAAGAAGAAAGGACACTTTGAGATGTCAGCGATTATGATCCATTTAAAGTAAAAAATATTTTGTTATCAACTCTGAGTATATCCTATTTGTAATTGTAGGTTATAACTTCCATAACTTGATTTATTGTTGAACATATTCATCTCTACATTAAAACAACAATGATCAATAAGTTACATTTACTTTGATTCTATGCAATTATGCATCAACTAAAAGCGGTTAATTTTCTTTCATTGAAGCCAATGGCAATTGAGCAAGTAATGTCTGATCGGGATAGCGAGGATGAAGTTGACGATGATGTTGCTGATCTGGAAGATCGGAGAGTATGTCTAATAGCTACATCACCTTAATCATTTATTGTACTAGTTTTATTTGGGGCTTGCTTTAGAACAACTCTTCTCTGTTTTGGATGGTTCGTTGTCTTCTTGTTGTGGTTGTGTTTTATAAAGCATGCAGTTCAAAAAAACGAAGCTCTTCTTACATGGGTAGCAAATATCTTGCTTGCACATTGAAAAGTTATATGTAATCTTCAGTAGCATAATTTTCTAAGGTTCATTGATTTATATATTGCATGAAAATATTTTGGATGATCTCAAGAACTTTTATATATATGTTCTATAAAAGAACTAAGGATAATTTCACAGAATTATTCTGTGGTCATTCCTTCTTGCAATTGTGAGTGTTCTATCGGGTGCCAGATGAATGAATTTACAGATTGGTCTTATAGTTTCCTGCTATAAGAAAAATCAATTGCCTGAATCAGTGTTTCATGAATAGTGATGATAGGAAAACCAATTTACATATTGCCCTTCAAAGCCTATACATTGAAGTATGTTTAGTTTATATATGTTTTGTTAGAGAATTTTGAAATTGTATCCGTATTATATGCTTCCATTTCTATTTTATTATGTTTGATCTATTTCCATTTAGAATTTTCATAACTTTTGTTACTATATTTATCTAGTCTCATATGCCTATTGCCTATAAATAGGCTCCTTATATATTTGTAATACGCATTTCAATATAATAAAATCCTCTTGTATATCATATTGCATGGTATACAGGTAAAGATCCTCATAAAAACAACCTTAAGAGATTTTTTATTTGGGCAATCAATATGTCAATCAATTTAATCAGCATGTTGGACCTCTTCCAAACTCTCCGAATCACCATTGGCCTCTCTATTAAACCATTTCATTGGCATCTCTATCAAGCTGTTTTATTATTTTACATGTTTTATGGGAATTCAAGGTTCAAGCATGCATGTAACTGCAAATTTTAAAAAGGGCACCTTGACAGTTTATTCATCTCACCTGCATGGTCTGGTTTGTAGTGAAGCAATGTTCAATTATTATGACCGAATCTAATGTTGCACTGTTTATGGAACCTTTTTTTTTTTTTTACATCTTAATATAATCTCATTCAATGATACTAAACATGAACTGATTGTCTGCATGAATAAATGAGCAGGCATAGGCTGAGTAATATAGCTAGTCACCTTTAATTAATTGTTTGGCAGCTTGTTCGAGCTGAGATTCACTTTGACATTCTTTGCATTTTGTATCTTGCAGATGCTTGATGATTTTGTGGATGTGACCAAAGATGAGAAGCAAATGATGCATTTGTGGAATTCTTTTGTGAGAAAGCAACGGTAGTATCCTGTATAACATTAATTTTTCTTTCTCCTTTAGACATACAATATAGGCATATTTATAGCATACTAATAGACATCACCATAACTTCAATTATAATAATATACATGGCAAAAGTGTGATAATATGTATTAGTATGCTATAAATATGTCTATATTGTATGCCTACTAAACATTGGGTTCATTATTAGCCGATACTGTAGTGTAGTTGTTGACATGACTAATGAGGTTCGTTTTTCCCATGATGACAGGGTGCTGGCTGATGGTCATATTCCGTGGGCATGTGAAGCATTTACAAGATTGCATGGACATGAGCTGATCCAAGCCCCTGCTCTGATTTGGTACCTCATAATCTCTCTGTGATGATAATTTTTCAATTCTTACTCAACTTGTCCTAAATAGTAACTCTTTGCATTGGATGGGTTTGTCAGGTGCTGGAGACTATTCATGATCAAATTGTGGAATCATGGTCTCCTTGATGCACGAAGCATGAACAACTGTAATATCGTTCTGGAGCAATTTCAAAAGCAGGATATGGAACCAAAAAATTAAATAGACATTTGTGTTTATCAAC
This sequence comes from Acer negundo, assembly GCA_035582765.1. Taxonomy (NCBI): domain Eukaryota; kingdom Viridiplantae; phylum Streptophyta; class Magnoliopsida; order Sapindales; family Sapindaceae; genus Acer; species Acer negundo. The sequence goes on along the minus strand of CM069241.1, from coordinate 18,067,649 downwards.
AGCTGCGGAGAGTGATGAATCTGAGTCACCGCGCTTTTGTGGGGGAGGTCTTTGCTGCTGGTTTTCCCTATCAAGCTTAAAGACCTCAAATATTGTTCATCCTATTGTGCTGTTGAATTATCTTACTGTTTAAAGAAAAAATAAATTGAAAGATTCTTGTACATGCACCAATTATCAGAATTAGTCATAAAAGAAATTAACAGCACTCATTTTTTGGTTTTTCTTCTCTTTCATTTTTCCTTTCTTCTGATATATGAAAATAATAATAATAATAAAATCAATAGTATTACATTCAAAACCCACCCAAGTCTGTGTGGGCTACCGCCCTCTGGATTGGGCTCATGCGTGGGGCCGGGCCTCATAAAGGAATTTGAGTGTTCAGACGAAACCAACCTGTAAACTAGAATTGGCTATGCCCGATCCAGTTATTTTTGGTGACATACTAGAATTTATAATCTCGTGGTGTAGGTGTGAGAGGTATACTACCTGATTATTCTCGATCTTGAAGATCCATTTACATGATCATTCTCATATTTTTCCAATTTTCTCCAACAATTTTGATAAGTATCTAAAATAAGTTAAAATTCATTCCAATCTGGAACTGATTCTCCTAAATGCAATGGAAACTCATAATGGATCATTAATTATTAATTAAATAAGTTAAAACAGATTAGATCTTAGTTCTTGGATTTAGCTATTATACTTGAACAAGAACAAGACAATTATTATATGCAGATGCAAACACTCACCAAGTTGATTGACCAAAAATACAGTTGTTTATTTTACAAGGTCTTAGTCTACTAATCAAAAATTAATCCAAACAACTAAGAAATTAAACTACATAAAAAAAATCAACCCTAATAAAAATTGCAGTAACATAATAAACTTGATAAAAGAGACTTGCTTGTAATCTGCTCAAACAAATCATTGGATTGAATTTTTTAATATCTAAAGGCCACAAAGGACTTGATTTTCATAAAATTGAAAAAGAATAATTTAGTGGCAACCTGTAGACAGTTATTATTCAGATTTTATTTAAAAATAAAAATAAGGAACCATTTGAACGTGTACGTTCAAATGAATCTTGGTGGCAGTTTTTTTGGAACCTCAAATTGCCTCCAAAGGTTTTGCTTTTTATGTGGAAAGCTTGCAACAACTGGTTCCCAACTAGAGAAAATCTTGCGAAGCATGGCGTTAAGCTGGATACGGTCTGTTCTATTTGCTTGAAAAAGAATGAGTCTTCTTTGCATGCCCTTTGACGTTGTGGCTCCTTGAGGAATATTAGGGAAGGTTTTTGTCCTAGTATCGACGAGTATGGAGGGGTGCTGGACAGAGCTTCTTTCCTAGATTTTGTTCTTTTTGGCAAGAATGTTATTGACAGGTCGAGTTTTGAGCTCCTCTGTGTCACATGGTGGCAAATCTCGTTCATCAGGAACAAGTTTGTACACTCTAATGAAGGTGGCCTGCTGGTGGAGGTCCTTGATTGGGCTCGTGCGTATTTGAATGATTTTTGTGAAGCCAGGGCTTGTGCTAATCCCCGGCTGCCTAAAGAAAGGGTGATCTCCCTAAATGGAAGCCACCTGACAAGGGTTCTTTCAAAATAAACACGGATGCGGCCATGAATGTGAATGATTTTCAATCTGGCATCTGTGTGGTTATTCGAGATAATCAGGGAAATGTTATGGCTTCTTTGTGTCAGAATTTAAAAGCTTGTTATAGCCCTCAAATTGTTGAGGCAATGGCAATTCTCGAAGGGATTTGGTTGCCTGCTAGTTCGGGGCTCCTTCCGGTTTCGACAGAATTGGATGCTTTATCGGCGGTGAACATGATCAATTCGAAGGATTCCCCTTTTGCTGATATGGGGGTTGTTATTAATGATATATTGTGTTTGCTTCAAGTGGTCAAGGTTTCCTCTATTAATTTTGTTCTTATATTAGCTAGTAATAATAGTGTTGCTCATGCTTTAGCTAAATTAGCTCTGTCTCATGAGGGTGAGTCTATCCGGCTAGAGGATTGTCTTCTGAGCGTGGAGGGTTTAGAGCATCTCCAATAGTCTCCCTTGGTGACTTTCTTATTTAATAGTGCATGTTATTGTAAAGGGCCATTAGGGGAGTATGTGCTCCAACAATACTCCCTTAAATGGCCCCTTCAATAATTTTTTATTATTATTTAAATGTTAAATATTGTGTTTAATAAATATTATATATTGTTTGTCAATTATGATAGGTAGAACACACTTTAAAATAATCTTAAATAGGTGGAGGTCATTTTAAGGGCGTTGAAAACACCCCTTAATTAAGGGAGTAAACTCCACCAAAACACAATTAAAAGAGTCATTTAGGAAGCTATTAGAGTTACAAAAATACACATATTCCATTAATTAAGCTAAGGGATGTCATTAAGGGAGTCTGCTGGAAATGCTCTTAGTCCTGGGCAATTGCTCAGTTTCTTTTTAAGGTTTTTTCCTTTTCTAATGAAGTTTCTATTTCCCAATATATATATATATATATATATATATATATCTAAGAATTTTAATTGTGTCTATTTCAAAAAAATAAAATAAAAAATTATTTGTGCCATGTTTTATAAGTTATCTGTTTCAAATTAAATTAAATTTTGAAAAATTATGTTTTATACCATATCCCAATATTACAATTATTATTCTCATTTATTAATTTGATATGATTAGTACCAATAATTAAAATGAATTCAATTATCAGTTCATAGTAATACTAATTTATAATTTTAATTGATGATTCAATTATTTTCTCTTCCTTATGCTACCTCAACAGTTTCATAAATGAGGGTTAGGGATGACAAAAATCCCCGCCCTGCTCCAAACTGGTAGGAGTCCGATCCGTTTGAGACGGATTTGAAGCACTTCAAATGAGTATCAGGTGGGTCTGAGTCGACCCAGTTTGTAACCGAGTCAAGTTTGGGTCTAACCACATTTTTAAAAAAATATATAAAAGAAAATAATACTGTAAATTTTTTTATCTCTCTATCTAATCATACTTTATATTAAAATTTAAGGTTTATATAATAATGTTATATTCTATTAAATTTAAGTTTATATATGAATTTTAAATGTAGGTTAAACTTTAAAATTATTTGTAGTTTATGTTTAAATTTAATATAGTTTTCAATTGTATGATAAAATTTATATATTTAATGGTTTGTACATTTTTTTTTTTTTTTTTTATTAAATGAAATGGATCAGTTCGGGTCGTGTATGGTTGCCTCAAACGGGTTCAGGTATAGGACGGAAGTTGAAAACTCATTTGGAGCACGGGTCAAGTATGGGGCACTTTGACCCAACCGTGTTTCGGGTATTGAAAATGTAGATCCGACCCCAATCCAACCTGTTGTCATACCTAAATTTAGGGGTGGGCACAAGAACTTAAAATGACCCAAATTGAATCAACTTTAACTTGTTTGGTTAGGGTCGCTTTATCATCAAAAATTACCATGTTCTATTAACATGCATGGAAACCAAAAATTTGTCGGATCATGTTTGGTTTTGGTCTTGACTTGACCCGACCCCGAAATGTCCACCCCTATTCATAATAGATGAATCATTTAAAGTGAATTAAACGATTAATTCTAACACTTAACGTTGATAATGGAACAACGTACAGCCTCACTTTTACTCACGTGAGAGGTGATAATTACTCAGTAAATCACGATGTTGCCAAGCTTTCAAGCCGTTGACCTTTATTTGTTCATGAGTACCCAATATTCAACCTCAACCCATTCTTTTCTTGTGAAGCGTAATGCTCAATCAAACAGAAATCATCATTCACTAGCTTACCTTCGCCTCAAGCCCCACCATTTGACCCACGGTGATCTATCGTACTTCACTTTACCATTATTGTCATACAAACAGTTCACGATGTTGCCAAGCTTTCAAGCCGTTGACCTCTATTTGTTCATAAGTACCCATTCGACCTCAACCCATGCTTTTCCTGTGAAGCATAACGCTCGATCAAGCAGAAATTATCATTCACCAGCTTACCTTCGCCTCAAGCCCCACCATTTGACCCATGGTGATCTATTGTACTTCACTTTATCATTATTATCGTACAGATAGTTTGATCAACATTTTACTACTATTTTCGTTTAATTCTACCTTGTTTCATAAAATCTCAACTAACTTAAGCGTTAGAGTCCACTTAGTTGGCCACCACTTTGGTAACCCGAGTGCCCATCGATCACTACTTCGATTTTGCAAGTTGTCGGTGCCCACTTAAAAATTAAATTGTGGATCTGACCATCTATAGATGTAATTTTCATATTCAAACAAATTTGTTAAACATCGCGATACATTAATGATAAGTTTTTTTATTTTTTATTTATTTTATTTATTTATTTATTTATGTTAAGCATATTGCTTCCAACGTCAATTTTCTGTCATTGCACTAATTTCGTATAAAACTTATTTGGGTTTATATACACGTTAATGTCATGTTATATTAAAAAAGTTTATAAATACCGCAAATGATATTGATGATTAAGTAGTTTATCACAAAAAATATAATTTAGTATTTCAGTATCAGGATATGTCATTGAATGAACAAATATAAAAGTTAATAATATTAATAATTGTAGTTTAATTTCATTTTTTTTTTTTCAAGTATCATTATAAATTAAACATTATAAAATATACAAATCAATATATATATATATATTCAATTAAACATTATTAAACATAACAAAAACATAAAAATGATAAAACAAAATAAAATAAAATTTAAATTCAACAACATAACATAAAAGTGATGTAAAAATGGTACATCTAACGAAAACTTACAATTACTATAAATTGCAACATGACGTAAGAGTATCCCATATAATGTCAATTTGGTCATTTAAAATCTAGGAAGCACGGATACGAATACGGATACGGATACGGGATACGAATACGGTACGATACGGGGATACGGTAAATCTTTAAAAACTAAGATACGGATACCGCAAGATACGTCGATTAAAATAATATATATTTATATTTGAAAAATAATAATAATATATGAAAACATATTTGATAATTCATTCAAAATCAAAATATATTCAGAATCCAAATAACACATGTCACTTATCTATATAAGTCATAACAATGTAACATATTACATGATCTAAATTAAACATGTCACATAAATTGTAACATATTACAAAATATAAATAAAACATACATCACATAAGTCATAATACATTATAAAATATAAAGAATACATAAAAAATAAAAAAATAAAAAATAATAAAAAATTCATAAAACATATTCTAAATTCCTAATTAACTTCACTATCATCAATCATCATTCATATGGTTAAAAGATCTAGATAATTTGGCATCTAACTCTTGTTTATCAAGAGAAAGGTTTTCAGTATCATGTATCCCGTTATTCTCCATGTTAGTAGAATCAAAACCAAAATTTCTTTACAATTTCATTTTGACACCTAAATTTTTAAAATTATAATTTGACCACGTTTTATACTAAAATAATTATAATATTGTCCCAAAAGTATCTTTAATGGATCCCCCAAGTATCCTTCAAGTATCCGTCAAGTATCCGCCAAGTATCCGTTGGTCAAATTTATAAAAAAGTCAACGGATACGCCATTTGGTGTATCGGATACGTATCATGAAGTATCCGTGGAGTATCTGAACCGGATACGAGTTCGATACGAGTTACCTCCACCAAATGGAGTATCCGTACTCCCTAGTTTAAAATGAAAACTTGCAACATATATCCAAAGAATGTTTTGTAACATGAGTACAAATGGTTACATATTATGTAATGTGTTTTCAAAAAAAAAAAAATAAACAAAAAAAACATAGTTACATATAATGTCAAATTGGTTACATCAGTTTAGAACTTGCAACATGTACATTAAGAAGTGCAGCATCCAACGAATATTCGGTAACACATAAACTGAAGTACTTAAATCTTACAACAAACACAAAGTGGCAACTCAATATTTGTAATATGTTTCATGCAATTGTCAATTTGATTAAATCCAATATATATATATATATATATAACTTTCAACATAATGTAAAATTCACTTTCATTTCTGTAATGTTTAAATTTTAAATTAAATGAATAATATTTTCAGTATAATGGTTAACTTTATAAACTAATCACTTTTACGTGCTTTAATTTTGTTAAATAAGTAATTATTCTTTTTCTTTTTTTTTTTTATAAACTTTATGCAAGTAGTAATTAATTATTTAATTTTTTTATATAATTAACTAATAATATTTTTTCAAATTCGTTGTTTCAATTTCATAGCTAAATTCTCACTTTTCAAATTTATTATTTTTTACTTTTATAACATCTTAATATTGTATAATTTTTTTTTATGAATTAGTTAAATCATATATTGAATAATACATATTTATGAAGTTGAATGAGTGTTCGATAAATTAATAACCTTATTTAAATTTATGTATATTATTTATTTTTTTAATAATATTTATATTTAAAATTTTAAATATAAGAAGACAAAATTTAATATTTTTGTTTAAGGTTTCAAATCTATTACAAAGTCGCATCTTCTCATTGTCGATTGAGTTGATAAGGTACGGGTGGCAAAATTACCCATGGGGACGGACCTCACGGGGACCAGCACTTTTAGGGTTAGTATGGTTTTTGATTTGGTGGAGATGGGGTATGGATGGGGATATATAATAAAACCCGTAATGGGTATGGGGCAAGGATGGGTTTTATACTCCACACTCCGTCTTGCCCCGCTTAAAATATAATCTTTGTTGTTTTTTATTTTTCAAAAACTTAGTTAAACTTATTTCAACAACAAAAAAAAAAAAAAAAAAAAAAAAAAAAAAAAACCTAGTTAAATTGTTAGATGATTAGCATCGTGAGGAGATGCTAGATGGATATGAAGAAAGAATTAGAGAAATAAATGCAACTATTAGATGATTAGTATAACAATTTCGAACATTTTGATTTCGAACTTTATGTTTAAAATGATTGAATTTACTTTTGAGATTTAAGTTTATAAGATGATTTTTAATAATTTATTGGAATTATTTTATATATTATATTATATTTATTGTGTTATACACTTATACCGTATATTTTTTATTTTAATAAATAATTTTGATAAATAGGATAAATTGGTGGGGATAGAGAAAGCATTCCATCTTCTACTCTTACCCGCTCCATATATGGTGTAATATTATAAGGGGATGAGTTTTTGATATAAAGAGGAGATAGGTTTTCAAAAATTAAATGGGGCGGGGTGCAGGGAGAACCAGCCCGCCACATTGTCATACCTATGATTCTATGAAAAGGCATCTTCACTTCAACAATATTGTTAATATAAGCATGAGAAATTTACCGATGTGACACCTAAACTTCCATTCTTTTCGTTAAATGTAATCATTTTATAGTTGCATGTGATATTATTATATATTATGATATGCTAATTAATGATGTATCACAACTTTTTAGTTATATTAAATTTTATATTGCTACTAACTTTCTTATCTTTCGTACTAATTTCAACATGCAACCAAATTATTATTATTTTTTTTTTTATATACATTGACAAATAAAAATGTATATAAAATATTTTATGGAATTAATGAAATTATATTTTTATGTTAATTAATTAAAATAAATTTAATTATATAATTCCAAGATATGTATCAATTGAAATTGGATATTCATGAACGTTTAATTGTGTAGAAAATGATATATATATATATATATATAGATATATATATATATTATCGGATTGTTGACTCAAGTGTCAAATTCTACCGAATAAATATCAGCATAGTTTGATATATTGTTATATTAAAAATTTAATTCCATAAATTATATTAACATTCATGATTTCATGTAGTTTATTACAAATGATATATTTTTTTAGTTACACGAGGTCCCTTATTTGTATAAACGTTTTAAATAACTTTATCTAATATTGGCATTGTATATTAAATTCTAAAAATTGTATTTACCATATTTGTTATATTGTGAAAAAAATTATCACTTGCTTGATGAAAGTAGTTAGAGCATCTTCAATGCAAAAGTAACTTGCATACCAATAATTATTGGTATGGTAACAATGTCAAAAGACTTGTTTCCTATATAGCTTAAGTATAGACTTAATAAATAACAAATTCAAAATTTGGTATCTAATACTTTAATTTAAAACATATATTTTTTAATGACGTGTCTAATTTTTTTTTTCCTATTTTATTTTATATTTTATTTCCTTACCAAAAATAGATAACAAAAATTAATATTAAATTTAAATACTTACAGAGTCAACCGAAAAAATAGTTGTACAACAGATCGTCTAAAAGTAGACGGTCATGTTGACAATGTCTAATATTTATTTTGTCACATCTACTTGACATTGAATGGTGATGGTTGCATTGGAGAAATATATTTGAACTCAATATCTATCCATCCTAGTTGGCATCCAATTTTTTTATAATCCACAGTTGTATCGGAGATGCTCTTACATTCCTAACAAAGTTGCAACATTTTATTTTTAAAAAAATTAAAAAAATTTAAAATACGTTAAAAAGAGCGGTAGAAAAATTGTCACTTCAATAGATGGAAGTGGTAAAATTTCTATCAAAGTTGTAACATTTTAATTATTTAAATATAAAAAAGACAAGATTTGACTTAAAACTCCAAGATGTAACTGGTTATAGCGTGTTATTCACTCAACTTCAACTTTTTTAATTGCCACATGGAGAACTTTTATGATTGCTACATGGCAACCTAACAACCAGTAAATTTTCCAATAACTAAACGAGATTTTCACATCTTGTATAGTTGCTAAACCCCTATTTTATTATAATAATAATTCCGGGATATTCTGTCAGGCTAATTTCATTTTGTTTTATCGTAAATAATATATTTATAGTGACGAGATAAGGTTGATTCGATAGTAAAATCTCTTACACATGTACTATAAGATTACAGGTTTAAGTCCGGTCTTTAAAAAAATCCTGAATTTATATAATAATATAATATTTTTTTAAAAAAAACTATAAAAAAATACGTTTATAGTTTTTTTTTTTTATAACTATTACGATATTTAGGATCTGGAGAGCTAGGGCTAACCTTGACATTTTAAAGGCTTTGGACAAAAATCTAAAATGAAATCTTTGTTCATATTCATTTTTTTTTTTTTGGATATATATAGACATATATCACCTTTAATGAAATTTAATGACATTTAATAAATTTGGAAGCGGATTTTTTTTTTTTTTTTTTTTTTGCATGGACTAAACAAATAACGCACGAAAAAAAATTGAAAAATTTTCAGATACAAAATCTATTTTTTCTGACTTTTTTAAAGGTAAAATATTAAAAACAAATAGCAAAATATCGAAAAAATTCTTAAATATTAAAAAATTCTTAAATTTTTACTAGATGTATATTTTAATTTTCTTATGACGTATAACAAAAAAAAAAAAAATTAGAAAAATACATGAAATTTTATTAAAGTTGCTTATTGTTTTAAAGTAAAGGGTGCTAATTAGAAAAGTTCCATATATAAATGACATTGAAATGAAGAATTTGGGTGAACAAATCATCAAGTGTAGATCCAGAGTAAGTAATATCAAAATATAAGGATTTAAAATCGATAACATTCAATCCAAGATTCGAAGGTAAATTCTTAACCCACTTTTGCTATCAAGAAAACTGACGACAGAATCTGGTTTTGCAAAGAAATCATTTTCATTTTAAAACTTCAGCTGTCTTTTTCTTTACTAAAAATGTTTTGGTTCCTTCAAGTTGTTGACGAACATGTATTCTTTATGTTATGAATTATTATTGTTTTATTTATGTTTAACTGATTAAGTTGTTTTTCCTGATCTCTAGACATCAGTTTAGTTTGTTCCGGAATATGGGTTGTAATTGTCTAGTTTATAGGAGTCAGCTTTGCACTTAAAGTTAATGGGCTAGTGGTCAGTACTTTGTTGCTATTTTTCTGTTTCTTCTCGTTGATGTACGACCTATTTAAAGGTCATTATCTTTATCAAATAATATATTGCTTTCTTCATCTATTTGCCCTTATTTGTATTAGTGGTATCAGAGCTAGAAGAAAAAAAAATCATGAGATAAAGAGTAGTAGAACATCAACTTTCTTTATATTCACTTTGTTTCTTTTTGCAGCAGCAGTAATGGCCTCTGAAAATTATGTGCAACCATCTATTCCACGTTTCAATGGTCACTATGATCATTGCAGCATGCTAATAGAGAACTTCCTACGATCCAAAGAATATTGGCAGATTATTGAAGTTGGGGTAGCAGAACCCGCAGAAAATGTTGTATTGACAGCGACGCAGAAGACAGAGTTGGAAGCACTAAAGCTAAAGGATTTGAAGGGAAAGAACTATCTTTTCCATGCAATTGATCGTTCTATCTTGGAAACAATTCTTAGCAAAGAATCTTCCAAAGAAATTTGGGATTCAATGAAAAAGAAATATCAAGGCTCATCAAGAGTGAAGCAAGCACAGCTTCAAGCCTTGAGAAAGGATTTTGAGACTCTACAGATGAAAGATAGTGAGTCAGTTACTAATTACTGTGCAAAGACTATGGGGATAGCAAACAAGATGCGATTCCACGGTGAACAGAAGAAAGATGTTGCCATTGTTGAGAAGATTTTGCGTTCTTTGGCTCCAAAATGTGATTATGTTGTTTGTTCAATTGAAGAATCGAAAGATATAGATACTTTTTCACTTGATGAACTCCAGAGCTCCTTGCTGGTCCATGAGTAGAAGATGAACCGAAGCACAATCTTAGATGAACAAGCCCTAAAGGCTTTTACTTTTGTTGAATCCTCAAATACAAGAGGATGAGGCAGAGGTAGAGGTAGAGGTAGAGGTAGAGGAATGGGAGGTCGAGGCAATAGAGATGGAGGCAGACAATATCAAAACTTCAATAATGATCAATCAAATTTTCAAGGCAGAGGCTGAGGACGTGATCACCAATTTGATACTCATGGCAGAGGTAGAAGGTGTGATCACTAATTTGTCAAGTCTAAGGTAGAGTGCTTCAGGTGCCATAAGTTTGGTCATTATAGTTATGAATGTTATGTTAAATTGCCACAAGACAAAGAAAAATGGGAGAAATCAAACTTTGTAGAGAATAGAGAAGTAGAAACTCTGTTGATGACTTATCATGTTAAGAAGGAGCCAGAATCAGATGTTTGGTATGTGGACACAGGCTGCAGAAACCATATGTGTGGTAATAAGTCTTCTTTCTCTTCTTTAACTAAAGGCTTTCATACTACAATGAGTTTTGGTGATTGTTCTACTGTGAATGTTATTGGAAAAAGAGATATTCAGATAAAAACTAAAAATGGTTTTACAGAAACAATTTCCAATGTGTTTTATGTTCCTGATTTGAAAAGCAATTTATTGAGTGCTAGTTAATTGTAAGAAAAAGAGTATATCACAACTATTCAAAATGGTGCTTGTGAGATATATGATCCTTCAAGAGGATCAATTGTTGTTGTCCATATGAGTTCAAACAGGTTGTTTCCGTTGCAAATAAAAAATGTCCAAACTTTCTTAATGACCAAGGTGAAGGATTCATCATGGCTTTAGCATTTTCGCTATGGCCATTTAAATTTTGGTGGATTGAAAACGCTGCAGCAATGGAATATGGTGGCTGGTCTTCCCCAAATTGCAGCTCCCACTCAAGTATGTGAAGATTGTGTTGTTAGCAAACAACATCGAAATCAATTCCTACAAGGAAAATCATGGAGAGCGAAGAAGGTATTGGAGCTGGTTCATTCCGACATTTGCAGCCCAATAAACCCATCCTCTAATGGAGGTAAAAGATATGTAATTACTTTTATTGATGATTATAGTCGAAAAACTTGGCTTCATTTTTGTAGGAGAAATCAGAAGCTTTTAGTGCCTTCAAAAGCTTCAAGGCAAAGGTTGAAAATGAAGTAGAAAGTGTCATTAAAACACTTCGTACCGATTGTGGTGGAGAGTTTTGTTCAAAAGAATTTGAATTTTTTGTGATAAGCATGGTATTCGAAGACAACTCACAGTTGTTTATACACCATAGTAGGATGGTGTATCAAAGAGGAAAAATAGAATCATATTCAACATGGTGAGAAGCTTGTTGGTAAAAGGGAATGTTCCAAAGAATTTTTGGCCTGAAACAATAAATTGAAGCATTCATGTTTTGAACAGGAGTCCTACTTTTTCCGTTCGAAGCATGACACCTGAGAAAGCTTGGAGTGGACGAAAACCTGATGTAGATCACTTCAGAATTTTTGGTTGCATTGCCTATGCACATGTTTCAGATGAGAAAAGAAAGAAGCTTGATGATAAGGGTAAAAAATGTGTCTTTCTTGGCGTGAGTGAAGCTTCCAAAGCAAATAAATTGTTCAATCCACTCACAAAGAAGATTGTAACCAGCAGAGACGTCATTTTGGATGAGGAGAATACTTAGGATTGGACTAAAAATGGTTCAAGGCTGCAAGAAATTCCAGATTTTTTTGATGAAGTTGAAGAAAGGATAGAACTGCAATTGCAATCCTCCAATGCAGATCATAGGACTAACCATCAACCACAATCTTCTAATGAAAATCTAACAGCAAATGATTTGATTGATGATTAGCCACACTCAAGGAAGAGGCCCGTTTGGATGTTAGATTATGTAAGTGGAGATGACTTGTCTAATGATGATTCAACTACACATTTTGCTTTGTTTTCAGATTGTGATCCTATCACATTCCAAGAAGCTGTCAAAGATTCAAAGTGGCAAAAAGCCATGAATGAGAAGATCAAATCAATAGAGAAAAACAACACTTGGGAGCTGTCAGACCTTCCCAAAGGGAAAAATTCCATTGATGTTAAATGGTTTTATAAAACAAAGCTAAACAAGAATGGTGGAATTGACAAGTATAAAGCCCGGCTCGTTGCAAAAGGGTAAAGTCAAGAATTTGGCATTGACTACAAAGAAGTATTCGCTTTGGTAGCAAGGTTATACACCGTTCGATTGGTACTCTCCATGGCTGCTCAGAATTCATGGCATATCTATCAATTAGATGTGAAGTTGGCATTTTTACATGGTGAGCTACATGAAGAGGTGTATGTCGAACAACTTCTTAGTTATGTAAAGCACAGCAGTGAAAACAAGGTATATAAATTGAAAAAAGTATTATACGGAATAAAGCAAGCACTAAGAGCTTGGTATAATCGTATAAATGCTAATTTTTCTAGAGAAGGTTTTCATAAATGTCCTCATGAGCACACACTTTTTACAAAACTTGGTGATGATGGAAATGTTCTTGTTGTGTCTCTATATGTGGATGATTTGATATATACTGGTAATGATAGATCCATGTTTAATGCTTTTAAGAAAAGTATGATGACTGAATTTGATATGTCAGATTTGGGATTGATGCATTATTTTCTCGGGATATAAGTTATGCAATCGACTGCTGGTGTTTTTTATTTCACAGAAAAAATATGTTCTTGAGATTTTGGACAAGTTCAAAATGAAGGATTGCAATTCTGTTTGTACTCCAATTGAAAATGGTTTAAAGTTGGTGAAAGATGATAGAGGGAAGAAGATAAATGCAACTCTTTATAAGCAGATTGTTGGAAGTCTGATGTATCTAACGTCGACAAGGCCTGACATCATGCATGGTGTTAGTTTAATCAGTCGATACATGGAGAATCCAACTGAGAATCATCTCTTAGCAGCAAAAAGAATCTTTCGTTACTTGAAAGGTACATCAGATTTTGGAATTTTATATAAAAAAAGTGCCAAAGAAAATTTGTTCGGTTTTTCTGATAGTGACTATGCCGGAGATGTTGATGATAGAAAGAGTACTTCTAGATTTGTTTTTATGATGGGTTCTGGAGCTGTGTCATGGTCATCAAAAAAACAACAAATTGTAACTTTGTCAACTACAGAAGCTGAATTTGTTGCAGCAACATCATGTTCATGTCAAGCTGTTTGGTTGAAGAGGCTGCTTGAATCATTCCAAAATCAACAGCAAGGTCCAAGGACAATCTTTTGTGATAATTTCTTAGCAATCAAGATTTCAAAAAATCTTGTTCTACATGGAAGGAGCAAGCATATTGATGTAAGATACCATTTTTTGCGTGGTCTTAGTAATAATGGTATAATTGATTTGGCATTTTGTATAAGTGAAGATCAAGTTGCTGATATTATGACTAAACTGCTCAAACAAGCTGCTTTTGTGAAACTTCGAAGAATGCTTGGAGTATGCTCTTCAAAGGATGCTATTTAAGGGAGGGCATTGCAGGATTGTTAAAGTTTTGTCATTCCTAAACTGATTTCTATAGATATCAATTTAAGGGAGAGTGTTAAGAATTATTATTGTTTTATTTATGTTTAACTGAATAAGTTGTTTTTCCTGATCTCTAGGCATCAGTTTAGTTTGTTCTAGAATGTGGGTTGTAATTGCCTAGTTTATAAGAGTCATCTTTGCACTTAAAGTTAGTGGGCCAGTGGTCAGCAATCTGTTACTATTTTTCTATTTCTTCTCGTTGATGTACGACCTATTTAAAGGTCATTATCTTTATCAAATAATATATTGCTTTCTTCTATTTGCCCTTAGTTTGTATCACTTTTTGTTGTCATAAAAATATTCTATTTGAGATGTTTACTATCTAAATAAAATGAATTATTGCATACAATATATAGCACACTTTACTACAAGAAAAATGGGCTATTGGGACGAAACTCTATTGGGACGTTTTTTTTTTAGTCCCAATAAGAGATCTATTGGGACGAAATAAATTTCGTCTCAATAGACAGTCTATTGGGACGAATTTTGTATTTCGTCCCAATATGAGGGGACAAATTTATTTTGTCCTAATAGGTTTTGCTTATAATTAAAATTATAATAATTAATTAATTTTATTGACCTTTAGGGACGAATTACTTTCGTCCCAATAGGAGGTTTATTGGGACGAAATACATAATTCGTTCCAATAGACTGCCTATTGGGACGAATTTATTTTGTCCCAATAGGTTTTCTTTTTATTTAAAATTATAATAATTAATTAATTTTGTTGACCTTTAGAGACGAATTAGTTTTGTCCCAATAGGATGTCTATTGGGACGAAATACATAATTCGTCTATGAATTTATTTCGTCTCCATAGGTTTTCTTTTTATTTAAAATTATAATAATTAATTAATTTTGTTGACTTTTAGGGACGAATTGTTTTCGTCCCAATAGAAGGTCTATTGGGACGAAATACAAAATTCGTCCCAATAGACTGCTTATTAGGACGAATTTATTTCGTCCCAATAGGTTTTCTTTTTATTTAAAATTATAATAATTAATTAATTTTGTTGAAAATTCTTGATATTGTTTTGAAGTTTTTTCCTTAAAGATAGATTAATAATTAAATTACCATATAAATTAGAAAATGATGCAATATGGATCATTTTGTTTATCTAAAGTGGTTCTCTATCGAGATGAATTATGTTTATTCCCAATAAGTTCTTTATAAGGATCAATAAATATTAGTCATGAGAGTTTTTCTATTATTTTTTTTAAAAAAAGAACCAAACTGTCATAACTGGAATCGAAACCTTTTGTTCCAAATCGAAAACTGAAATCGCTGGTTCTAAATCGAAAACCGAAACCGTTGGTTCCAAATCGAAAATCGAAACCGCTGGTTCTGAATTGAGAATTGGAACTGGGGTCATGTCTAATTCCTGGTACGACTAACGATTGACTCTTTGATCTAACAATATATTATTTTTTTTTAAATAGTTTAATTAAATGTTATAATAATTTTTTTAATATCAATTTATTTATCATATAAAAATAAAATTTAAATTAATGGAATCGATCTACAAATAAAATTTTGAATGAAAAAAATCAATAAAAATTTAATAACAAATAGAAGTTATATATAAAATTATGTTTTTATTATTACATGTATTGGAGTAGCACGGTGGATAAGTGGGCGTGTGTAGGGTTCTACACTCCATGAGGACACCTAATTTAATGTTATTTGTGGGTGTGTGCATGTGAGGTTGGCTTGGTCAAACAACAATCTTTTATTATTTTTTGAAAATAGAATTCGTCCCTGCAAGTCGTCTATTTTGTCCCTATACATTATCAATTGGGACGAATTTCAATTTTCGTCCCAAATAACCTATTGCGAGCCATCTAAGGCAACGAAATTTGGGACGTTTTTTATTCGTTCCAATAGACCTATTGAGATGTTTTTTGGGCTATTGAGACAGAAAAAAAAGGTCCCAATAACAACCCCCACCCCCCCTCCCTTTTTTTTTTTGTGGGTATAGTGCTTGTTACAAATTCAAACCATTTTGTTATCATCTACGTACATACCCTAATAACATTTTTGTTACAAATGATCTAGGCTACCATTTTTAACTAATAATTTAAAATTTCTGTGATAATTTTTTTTTGGTATAGTGCTTGTTACAAATTCAAACCACATTTTGTTATCATCTACGTACATACCCTAATAACATTTTTGTTACAAATGATCTAGGCTACCATTTTTAACTAATAATTTAAAATTTCTGTGATAATTTTTTTTGGACAGTGATATATGATAAATTTAAGAATAAGATATTAAACATAAATACATAATAATGACTCACTACTAGAAAAACCATAAAAGATGACAGTTTTTTTATGACAATTTTAAAAAAATGTCATAATTTTTCTTTTTAATTTTTAATTATTTAATATTTAATTATAATATTTAATTAAATAACATTTTTTATATTTATAATAACCACCTCCCTTACCATCGGACCACCACTTGCTGCAGCCGCCGACCGCAATAGGCCGTCCAGCCACCCACCGCCGCCGGCCACCCACTTCTAATAATAATGATAATTAATTGTTATTAATGAGAATTGAACTTGAGACCTCTTATCAATAGTTGGAAGTCCTTACCACTTGATTATAAGACTTGATGTGATTCCGTTCAAATGGGGATTCCACCATTTTGGTGGAATGGACATTCCATCCAAAACCAATGGAATGCCTATTCCATTCCAAACTAAAATTTGTATTCCATAAATACCCTCATATGCCCCAACTCCATTCCAAAAATATCCTCATTTCTAAAAATAATATATTATTATTATATATTATATTAATGATATGTAAATAAATATTATATTATTATATAAATTATATATATTATTTTATATAAATATATTTATATAATATATGTAATATATATTATTATTATATATATTTATATTTTTATATATATTATTATATGTATTATATGTATTATATAATATATATATGTATTATATATTATTATATTAAATAATATATAATATACTTTTATATTTATTATTATTATCCATAATATATCATGTTATTATGAATGTTTTATAATTAGAGGTATTTTGGTCAAAATACAATAACTTCATTTATTTTCATTGTTAACCAAACAAAATAATACTGATTGAGAGACTAATTCTAAAGTTCCAATCAAACAAAAAACTTAGTTTTTCTTTCCTTTTCATTTTCATTCTCATTCTCATTCCGATTACCATTCCGATTACCATTCCATAATGTAACCAAACGTAACCATAGAGCATATTGACAAATAACTCGACTATATATGTTTAAAAAAATATATAATTTTATGAAAAGTTTCAATAAATATTTTTAAATATATGTCGTTTGTTGTAGAAATTAGAATTTTGATTAGTTGAATAAATTTAAATTTATCTAACAAGGTTTATTTATTTATTTATTTATTATTTTTTAAATTTCTAACAACTCATATAATTTATATATAAATATTGTTCAATAGTTAACACATCAAAGGTTGTAGTCAAACGGTAAAGATTTACAACCTTTGAACTTGAAGTCTCAAGTTCGATTCCCACTAATGACAATAAATTGCCATTATTATTAGAAGTGGGCAGCGGTGGTCCGATGGCCTGCTGCAGGGAGTTGGCTGGACGGTAGTCGGAGGAGGTGGTTTATAAAAATAAAGTTTATTCAAGAAAACATAAATCATTAACTAGAAAAAGAAAATGTTTCCTCTTCAATATATATATATATATATAGAGAGAGAGAGAGAGAGAGATTTTAATTTCGGTAAGATTTTAATGAATTTTAATCTGAATTTTTTTGTGGATGATGAGTTCATTGAAATCTATCTATGAACAAAATTTGAGAATTTTTCGAATACTAGAACTATTTTTCTTGAATTTTCTTATATTTTATCTATTTTCCAATACCTTCATATTTAACAAAATTTGGATAAATAGTTCTAGTGCTTGGAAAATTCTCAACTTTTGTTCATAGGTAGATTTCAATGAACTCATCATTCACGAAAATATTCATTAAAATCGATGTGTTTTCATCATGGTCCTTACCGAAATTAAAATAAGGGATCTCTTATGAAAGACTCAGTCTATATATATATCGCTAAGGATCTTGATGAAATCACATCGATTTCTATGGATTTTAATCTGAATTTTTTTTTTATGGATAACAAGTTCAATGAAATCAACCTATCAATAAAATTTAAGAATTTTTCAAACACTACAACTATTTATCCCGATTTTGTTAAATATGAAAGCATCGGAAAATATGTGAAATATAAGAAAATTCAAGAAATATAGTTTTAGTACTTGAAAAATTCTCAAATTTTATTCATAGGTAGATTTCATTGAACATATCATCTAAAAAAAAATTCAGATCAAAATTAATAAAAATGTATGTAATTTCATCAAAATATTTACCGAAATTAAAATAAAGGATTCTTTATGAGAGAACTACTCAATATAATATATATATATATATTATATTTATATATATCATAATCACATAGAGTTGGGCATGGTCGGGTTTAGATTAAAAGGGGACCAAACCGTAAATTTCGGTCTCGTGAAAAATTAGAACCAATTTACACTAATCATTTTTCAAAACCAGACCGTACCATGTTTGATTAGTCCGATTTGGTTTATTATGAATATTCAAATAAAATTATATAAAAAATTTGGTTCAATTTAAAGAAAAATATAAGATCTGATAAGTCAAATCCAATTTTGTATCATATTTACCTCTTTACGGAAATGTATTGGGTGTGACATTTAGTAAAATAAAATGTATTTTAAAGGTGTTTAGTTTACGGTTCGGTTCGAATTTTGATGAACTTAGAACATAGTAAAACCAGACCTGACCAACTGGGGTTTTTTTTTTTGCCCGATCACGTATTCAGTATTCACTTCTCTTTGGAAACAACAAAAATGAATAATATCCAATGAAAGAAGTGCCATTTGAAATACATTTGTAGCCTTGTAGGACAAAATAATTTTTAGCATCTCACTATATTTATTAACGTTGTTTTCTTTTTCCCTTAATGAGTGTCTAAAAAAAAAAAGATTTTTGATAAAACACAATTAAACAAATTTTTTATTTTATTTTTTATTTTTTTTACATCTCTGACCTCTTAACATAGGGCTCGAAAATTTAATAGAACTCTTTAAATAGTGAGTTTTAAAACTATCAACAACTTAATAACTTAAGTTTTAACGGCATATAAAATGAGGATCTGATAAAAATACCCTTAAAACACACACATAAAAATAAGTCTAACGTTTTTTTTTAGACTTATTTTCGTGTTTCTGAGACTTAGTTTGGTATTTCCGAGACTTATTAAAGTGTTTCTTTCGAGACTTATTTTGGGGTTTTCAAGGCATATTTTGTATTTTCGACACATTTTTTTTTTGTAATTTTCGAAACTTATTAGGTATATTTACAATTTTCGAGACTTATTAGATAAAAATGAAAATTTTCAATTTATTACGTCTTTATCCTTTTCCAAATATGACAAAAACATAATAAAAAAAGAAAATAATATTACGATTTAAATTTAACTTATTAAACTAATGTTACTCTTAAAATTCCATATAAAATGATCATTATTTCTCTCTATTTACACTCTTTTAAACATATATGTCGAGGTGTGCCACGTATGTTTCCGATTGCGTTTCCGATTGCGAGTAGACCGCAGAAGAAATTGATATTTTGCTTTTCCTTAGCATGTAAATGAAGATTATATTTTTTTCAAATTTCAATATTTGATATTTCATTACATTACTACATAACCATGTAACATTTCCGAAAAATCAGTTTGTTTTAATGAAAATATTTTTGCCAATTAATTACTTAATCAGATTTTTTATTATGTTATTTTTTTAAAGTTATTTTTTTTATTATGTTAATTAATTACTATTTTTTTAAAACATTATAAGAACTATTACAATAGGACTGCTGAGACCTGTCGATATTAAACAAATATATGTGCGACCTAGATATCTACTCTCATGACGGGAGATAACTACCCTACAAATTGAGGAGAAAACTCTCCACACATGTTTGTAAAATGTTCATGGTGAGTTTTGAACCCAACCACTTGTGCTAAGTGGTGTTATTTAATTAGTTTTGTTATATAAATGTTAGTTGTTTTTTTTTTTTTTTTTTCTGTGTTTTTTTTTTAATTTTAATATTAGGGTTGACTAACTGAAATGTGGTTGAGGGACAAAATTGGTTCAATTTTAAAAACTCAAGGACCAATTTAGTCATTTTTGTAAAAATCACAAACTAATTGAAATGAAGAAATAAATCCCAAAACTGATATGGTAATTGCAAAAAATTCAATAAAGTTTTTCGAGTTCATGATTTGGGTTTTCGTTGACATCCCTTTAAGAGTTTAAGGGTGTATTTGGTGTACGATATAAGATTAGATCAAATAGGATTAGATTGGATTATTTAGCGACAGGATAAAACAATCCCACTGATTTGGAGAGGTTTACCTTATTCTCTTCTAATAGGATAAAAATAAATTACGTTTATTTGGACCCAAAAATAAAATAAAAAAAGAAAAGGACAAAAGTAACTGTATGTATACCAACAATAATTCGATAAAATTATAGGTATATAATTCCAAATTCTACCGCGTAGAAAATAAAGAAGATTAAAAATAGAAAAACAAAGTAATATGAGACGAAAAATCTAAATTTATCAAACTAGTCTAACTGCTCCATAGGCCTAACCCCTTAGATGATGATGGTACACCTCTCAAAGGAGTCCTTGTCGGTTGATTTTATGTGACTTGATTAAATTGCTCTGTCTGAGACTGATTGTGGATAGGGATACCGGACGGATGAGACCAAACAGTAATGTTTCCTGACATGTATCCGTATGCTGGCATCATCGGAACATACGACAAAATTGACATGTTGCTAGTAACCAGAAAGCCGCAGGTCTGGGGGCACGAAGTACAAGTGATAATTAACAATGGTACGTAATTAAAAGTCAACATATCAAATCAAACTACAAACCGACACAAAATTTTAGTCAAAGAATTTTATGAGGGATAGACATTGAATCAAAGATCACCAAGTTCGAAGTCAAATCAGTAGTTACCATGTAAGGGATCCTGCAGAAACGTGGAATATTAGAGTTTGCAGCCACTGTGGAGAGTGGATCCTGGCAGATATTATCTTGGAATCGGCGATTTAGAAGATGATCTGAGCTATTATTAGCCTTCAAAAATTAAATGAGACCACAATGTTAATATATAAAAATATATTATTTGCTGTTACTTGTTAGTAGTATGAATATAGATAAAAGCATATTAGTATGGACTTACTTGTGATGATGAAAAATTAGCAGCAGTACTTTTCACTGGAATTGAATCTTGACAAGTTGGTAACTGTAAAAATCCAACAACTGAATTATAATTATATATGAACAAGTTGAAAAGGGTAACAAAAGAACATATATAAGAATATGAATAAAGATAGATAGATATAGATTACAGCAGATTGTTGATAAGGTACGTCGAAGATGCTTGCTCTGCGATTCTTGTTATCGGTTGAAGCCAATCTTAGAAAATACTTCTGTGCATGACTAGCAACCTGGCTTGGGTTTCTGGTTTTCACAAAATGCATAGAAATTCCTTTCCAATTTCCTTTGCCAAGCATATTCAAACCAGCTAAAAAGTCACTGTGCTCCTTCTCAGTCCATGCAATCCCTGAATACAACATTCAAACACAATTATCAATCAATAATCATTGCCTCTTTTGCCCAATTGCAAGTATTAATTAATATAAATTTATAATATACAAACTAATTAAGACTTTAAATAATCTGAACATCAACTTTAAATGGTAAAAAAAAAAAAAAAAAGCATCTCCATCTCAAAAAGTTCTAGCAGTACGTGAAATAAACAGAATCAAAACTGATAAAATAAACAACAATTATATATATACCCTTTTTACTTTCTTTGCCTCTCTTTACAACAGAGGGAGACCCGGCATCAACATGAACGTCGTCAGACAACAAATTTTCCATGTTCATGCTAGTCTTCGTGGATTTCCCTATGTTCGCACCAAAAAGCCTGAAACTCGTCGCACTATTGCAGGTTCTCGAATTGTGTCCATAGTGTCCGCAATGAGAACACTTTCTCGCTGACTCCTTCACCATCTCTTCTTACAAGCCCTCCTCCAGAACACAAATCTCTTTAATGAATTCTTCATTGTGTTGTGTTTATATAGTAGAGACTATTTTTTCTTTCCTTAACTGGTAGACCGTTGCTTTGGGAAATCTTATATAGGAAAGATTTACATGCCTTGTGAAATGTCCAATTTCCAAGTTGTTCTTCCTAATTCCAATAACGAGCAAGTACAGAGTTCAATTCTTTCCCTTTTGGAGGGGTCCAACCAAGCAGGATTATTTTCTAAGATCTTGGTCTAATTCTAATTAAAACATAATACTATTATTTTAAATAATAGTATAATTATTAAAACATAATATTATTACTTTAAACATAATACTTTTTCAAATACTATTATTTTCGCATGATTATTACTATAATCTTCTCTTTTTTTTTTTTAATTTTTTTTTTATATAAATTTAATTTCACTCTATAGTCTAATTCTAATTAAAACATAAACGTACAACTCATCCGTCTAGTGGGCATATCCAGATGATGATTGGCTAAAGACTTCATACATCAAGATATTATTTATTTATTTATTTTTATAACGAAATCCTAACAATCGATAAATCTATCTTGATGTCCGATGTTCACACGAAATGTGAACAATTTTTTTTTTTTTTTTTATACCAATATCTGTAATTAGTCCCTTGAATTGCGGTTTGAATTTAAGTTCTTACTTGGATGTAAAGGGATGATAAGGTAGCGTAAATAATGAAGAAAGATTAAATTTAACTTTAATTAGTTTCTTTTAAAATTTTTTTTTTTAAAGATTTATTTTCCACTTCAATCAACGATAATATAAACACAATATCCCGAAAATCCATGAGAATTAGAAAAATTGTTAGAAATCATTTATTTCGTTTAGGTAATAATTGGGTCAGAGTTTTCCTTTTCTGTTTTTTAGTGTACTTTTCCTTTTTAGTTTGCAAATATCGAAATTAGTAAACTAGACCTACTTTTGGAAATAATTCCTACAAAATTCAAGTGATCATGAATTTGATTTGAATAATTTTTTAGATTCCAGAGAAGGAAGAAAATGGAATGTAAATATACCATAGTACTTATATGAATGAAAACCTTTTCATGTTATCTTATAAACTTCCTTTATATGTAGAGGGGGTTAAGATAGTATACATGAACATTAGCAACATGAACATAAACATACAACTCATCTGCCCAGTGGTCATATATAGGTGATGATCGGCTAGAGACTTCTTATATCAAAAAACATTTTCATTTATAATGAATTCCTAACCGTGGAGAAATCTATTTTGATGTTCGAAGTGCACATGGAATCTAACCAAAATAATTACTCTGATTTAATTTCGTATTTTGATATTACTGTGACTAGAGATGCTTCAATATATCAGAAATTCATGTCAAATGACATGATTTTATTGAGTTGGATGTGTATTTCTCCTGTATAGCACTGTATTTTGCAAAAATAGTTAGAACAATATATATATATATATTTTTGTAATAATAATAATAATAATAATAATAATAATAATAATAATAATAATCTATATAATATAATAAAATGGAACCTCACCTTGACACGCGTCGTTGTGTGGAGGCTTTGGCATTTAATTTTTATTGATTAATTAGTAGGTGTAAAATAGGAGGAGATTTGGCCATATATATCAAATACTAATAAGAATTATTGTTATTTGAATCGATTTTTGAATTTTTTAGCTGTCCAATTATTGTCATTTGAGTCCGTTTATGAATTTATATCAAATAAATTAGAATTAATGTTATTTGAGTCGGTTTTTGAATTTTTTAGCTGTCAAATTATTGTTATTTGAGTCAATTTATGAATTTTTTAGTTGTCCAAATCCATTATTTGACTCATAAACTCTTCATTTTTCAGCCGATTAATTGCTTTTGTTTGTCTATAAATCCAATTCACATAGACTCTTCATTTTTCAGTAGATAATCCTATAATTAATGAGATAATGAATAAATTATCAAATTAATTAAAATAATAATTAATTATGATAATAATCCCCTAACATTTCATATCCCATAAACTCTTCATTTTTCAGTTAATTAATTGTTTTTGTTTTCCTTTAAATTCAATTCATATAAACTCTTCATTTTTTCAGTCAATTAATTGCTTTTATTTGTCTATAAATTCTTTTTATGTTCTTTTCATGCAATTAATCACAGATATATTTCGGGTGCCACCAAAACTGGGTTCGAGAAAACATTTGTTTTTACCATCACAGTAAGTGGATTTTTTTTTTTGGTGATTTTGTCTTTTTTTTTTTTTTTTTTTTGAGATTTTGTGTTCAATCCTTTTTTGTTTAGTTTTTTGATACGTAAAGTTCATTTTTCAGTCGATTTTTTTAAAGGTAATTTTGTTTCATTCAGTCATCTATTTTTTATTATTATTTTTTTTTTTCCAATGGCGTTATGCTATGTCTATGGCTTTTGATTAAGGTGATCAAATTAGCTTGCTTAGAAAAATAAAATTCAAACTTTATCAAAATTTAAATTTTATGTTAATGAGAATTGACTATCGAAACTTTTGGTGAACTCAAGGCATCTTTTTAGAAATACATATAAATCAACTTATTTGGTGTTCAGTTGTATCTTTCTAATCAAAATATTATTATAATTCCCCATCTTTCTCTAACCAATATATATTGAAACTATATTAATTTTTTGATATCACATAATGTGATCAATGTTTGATTGTGTATAAGTGTAGTGTGCTGGTCCTTGCACCCGCGTACACCCGCGCATACCTGCGCACTACGCTAGTCGTCCAGCGCCAGACCAGTGCAATTTTAGCAGCCTGTTGCCACTGGTCATACGCTGATGAGCTACGCCTGTCGTCATGAGCACATTGCACAGCAAGGCTGTGCGCTGGTGAGGCGCGTTGGTCGACCAGCACAAGACCAGCACATTTGGTGAGAAGCTGAACAGTCTTTTGTCAAAATGACCTCACTTTGCTTGGATCTCATATATATATATATATATATATATGTCTTGACAGCCTTGGGTCATTTTTTAGAGCAAAAATTACACCTTTCAAGAACCAAAGAGTGTCTTCAAACAAAAACCACAAAGACTTGATTTTTAATCATCCAAAACACCAATACCCTTCATCTTTCATGATTCATACATCATCTAGCATGGGTTAGGTATGATTTCTCTTAGTTTTTTCTTCTTTGCTCACATGACTTGTAGTTAGAATATCATTTGCATCTTTTTATATGTTCTTGCTTTACAAGATAGTTTTTTTTTTTTTTTTATTACCTGACTAGGTTCAAGATTGCATCTTTATTACTTGACTAGTTTTAGCTTTTTATTGTGTTTTGTGAGTTGTTTGTGATAGCTATAACATATAGAGTTTGATTTGTTCATATAGCTTTATGATATCTATGAGTGTTGAACATGTTCATCCATACCTAGATAAGCTTAAATGTTTGACCTTACATTTTTACATCTTGAATATTGCACATATTCACTTTAGGTTGTTAATCTCTTTTCTTAGAGAGTCATGTCTTGTATTTACCTTTTGGTAGCTTGCAAGCATTGGGCTAGGTTCACTTTTGAAGGTCTGAGGGTAGTAGTGTGGATTAGTAACCGTGTAAGGTTTAACGTGGTCAACCTAGGTTGTAATCGCATTACAATTAGTGGATTGAAGTTCGTGTATGGTGCATATAACAGCCCGTGGTTTTTCCCATGAGGGTTTCCACATAAATATATTATGTCTCTTATATTTCCGCACTTTGTACACTTGATATGTTATTAACTAGATATGGGCATTTTGAGAATATTGATTTATCACGAAAATTGGGTAAAATCCGAAAAAATATATTCACCCCCTCTAGATTATTAAGACATGTTTTATATTTATTTTCAATTGGTATTAGAACGGGTTCCTTAACATACTTAGGAGATCCTTGCTCTTGTTAGAGTCTATTGCATTTGTTTGCATTTTTTTTTTGTCTTGTGTGCTTTGCTTGTTTATTTGCATTCATATCATTCTCAACCCAAACACAATGAGTGGAAATGGGATTGGAGGCGAGGGTGCTTCTAGCACAAGACCTCCCTTGCTCACCAGAGTGAATTACGCATCATGGAAAGGCAAAATGGAAGCATATGTGTGCTAAATTCATGACCGTGCTTGGATGGCGATTAAAAATGGGTACACGCCACCTATGATGACTCCTACGGGAGGTGGAGACAAAGTTCCCAAGCCAAAGGCACAATGAAGTCCCTAAGAGTTTGATGCTTTAAAATGGAACAACAAAGCCATGCACGCAATCCCATATGCCATAGATGACAACCAATACAAACTTATTCAAACTACAAGGAGAGCAAAGGAAGCTTGGGACATATTGGAGACAGCTCATGAAGGAACCGAAGTGGTCAAGGACTCTAAGCTCTAAGTCCTCCAAACATAATTTGAAACCATAAGGATGGAGGAGGATGAGTACTTCAATGTCTTCCAAGTGAAGCTTATGGATATTGTGAATCAAAGTCACAAACTTGGTGATCGTTATTCGGATAGAAGAATCAAACAAAAGATAATGAGATCGCTGCTCGAGAGATTCGAATCCAAATTGACGGCATTAGAGGAAAATAATGACTACTCAAAAATGAAGCCAAGTGAAGTGATAGGAAGGCTCTTGACCTATGAATCAAGGAAAGCCCCTACAACTACACCTCCAAAGAAGCAAAAGAGCTTGGCTTAGAAGAGCATCAAAGTGGAAAAGGAGGAAGAGGACTCGGATGAAGAAATTGCTTTGATGGCTAAGAAATTCAAGCAATTTATGAGATTTGAGAAGAAAGGATTTGGCTCCAAGGGAAAGTTTGTCAAGAAAAAGGCTCCCTTCAAGAAAGTAGATCATACTTAAGAGAAAGACCACAAGAAGGGTGTCCAATGCTATGAGTGTAGTGGCTTTGGACACATTGCCCCCGAGTCTGCAAATGTAAAGAAAAATAAAGGAAAAGCCATGGCGGTTACTTAGAGTGATAGTGATGACCTAGAAGAGAAAGATAAGGCTTCAGATGATGATGAATACCAAGTGGCTAACTTCATTGCTTTCTCATCCTCTCACAATAGCAATAAGGTTATAAGTGATAAAGAAGAGGAAGAGTATAAGCAAGAAGAAGTAGATGAGAATGACTCAAATGGTGGGAGCAACTCATCAATGTCCAATTTTGAGTTTGATGAAGAGATGGACTATGATGACTGCATGAGATTCTTTGAGAACTCAAGATTGAAAAAGAAAAAGGAGATACAAAAGTTGAAAGGGGAGAAGCTTGAATTGACCTCCAAAGTGACTCATTTGAGTAAGGAAATGAGTAAAGCAAAAGAGATGGAAAAAGGATTGAAGATGGAGCTAGTCTTGGCTAAGAAGTATGAAGAAAGCTTGAGGAAAGAGCTCATAGAAGCAAAAGGATTAATTGCTAAGATGACTTTTTGAACCTAGAAGCTTGATAAGATGTTATCTTATGGGAAGAGTCCTAGTGATAAGAAGAGGTTAGGATATATGGAAGAAATGGAAACCACATCCTTAAAGAAGACAGCATTTGTTAAGAGCAAAGAAATTAAAAATGCTTAAACCTTTCAACAATCAACCAAATGGGTAAAAGTTGGTGAATCCTCAAAGCAAGGTCAAGCAAGGATTCCAACTAGAGCTTAACCACCACAAGCTAGAGCTCCACCATAGCCAAGACCTCCGCAACCTAAACCTCTATAACCAAGGATCCCACAAGCTCAACATAGGGTCTTTCATGCTTAACCTAGAAGACATGCCAACATGGCTCAAGCACAAAGGAGAGAGTTGCCTCAATATCCAATAGCAACTCAAAATAGGAGGAGGCCATAAATGCTTGCTCAAGGCTATGGTATGAACTCTTATCTTACTCTTACTTGCCATTTTTGTGGAATTGAAGGCCATATTAGGCCAAATTGCTTTAAGTATATAAAGTTGTGTAGAAGAAAAAACATGATTGAGAAAAATATGCTTAGAAGAGCTAAAATGCATGCACCTAGAAAATTAGAGCAAATGGACCAATGGCTCCTAAGAGTGACCATGTTTCACCTAAGAGGAATAATAATGATGAATATTATTGCTATGTGGCCCATGTTGCTTTGAAAGCAAATGCCTCCAATACTTGGTACCTTGATAGTGGGTGTTCTAGGCATATGACCGGAAATAAGATTTTCTTTAAAACTCTTGTGATGGAAGATGGTGAATTCGTCACCTTTGGTGATGGATCTAAGAAAAAGGTCATAGGGAAAGGTATTATATCCATTCCTGGTTTACCCTCCTTGCTCAATGCTCTTTATGTGGATGGTTTGCAAGCCAATCTCATTAGCATATCACATTTGAGTGGTGAAGGGCTTTCGGTTATGTTTGGTAAAACCAATTGCTTTATTCTTAAGGAATATGAGCAAGTTTTGTTGAAAGGCAAGAGATCAAGTGACAATTGTTATTGTCTTGAGTCTAATATCACCTCTTGTAACTTGTCCACTTGTGAGGAAGTTGAGTTGTGACACTAAAGATTTGGCCACATGAACTATAGGGACTTGAAAGTCCTTGATAGGTTGAATGTAGTAAGAGGCTTTTCCAAGCTTGGGAAAAAGGTTGAGGGAGTTTGTGGACCTTGTCAACAAGGGAAGCAAACCAAGAGTGTGCATAAGAAAGACAAATATCTTTCCACCAAAGAGTCTTTGGAACTTCTCCATATGGACCTTATGGAAGGGTCCCACCCAAACCCAAAGCTTAGATGGTAGAAGATACATTCTTGTGGTTGTTGATGACTTCTTTAGGTTCACATGGACTTACTTTCTTAGAGAGAAGTCTGAAACCTTTAAGAAATTTAAAATGCTTTGTGTCAAAATTCAAAATGAGAAAATTTCTCACATTAAAAACATTAAGAAAATTAGGAGTGATCATGGGAAAGAATTTGAAAATGCTAGCTTTGAAAGCTTTTATAATAGCCTAGGCATTTTCCATGAATTTTTGGCCCCTAGGACTCCTTAATAAAATGGTGTTGTTGAGAGGAAGAATAGAGTCCTTCAAGAGATGGCTAGTGTTATGTTGCTTAGCAACAAAGTCCCTCGAAACTTTTGGGCCGAAGCCATCAATACGACATGTTACATAGGGAATAGAGTGTTCGTTAGGCGTGGGACTAAACAAACATCCTATGAGTTATGGAAGGGTAGGAAACCCAATGTGAGCTATTTCAACATCTTTGGAAGCAAGTGTTATATACTAAATAACCGAGATCAACTTGACAAGTTTGATGTCAAGAGTGATAAGGGTATTTTCATTAGGTATGCACTTAATAGCAAGGCCTATAGAGTTTTTAATTTAAAAACTTGAAGTGTCATGGAATCATCAAATGTTGTCTTTGATGATTGTAGGCCCAAACATGATGACCATGAGGAGGATGTTTGTGAGATAGATGATCTTCCCTTGAAGGA
The DNA here is from genome assembly GCA_035582765.1 of Acer negundo. Classification (NCBI taxonomy): domain Eukaryota; kingdom Viridiplantae; phylum Streptophyta; class Magnoliopsida; order Sapindales; family Sapindaceae; genus Acer; species Acer negundo. The sequence goes on along the minus strand of CM069241.1, from coordinate 18,037,667 downwards.
GTATGGTGAAACTTCAAGTGGTGTGAAGTCAAACCAAGATGAAGAGGATAATTTACCTCTTAATAGAGTTCCTCCATTGGACTCTAATGAACCCACTCCTTGGGTTAGGAAACTCCATGATAAGGTTGATATGATTGGAGATGTTAGAGAGGGTGTTAGGACTAGGCATCAAATAGCTAATCAAATTAGCTACACTTGTTACATCTCTCAAATAAAACCCAAGAAGGTTGATGAAGCCTTAGAGGATGAGTTTTGGGTTCTTGCCATGCAAGAAGAGCTAAATCAATTTGAGAAAAATGAGGTTTGGACTCTTGTTCCTAGGCCTAGAAACACTAATGTCATAGGCACTAAATGGGTGTTTAGAAACAAATCTAGGTTTGTTGCACAAGGATACTCTCAAATTGAGGGTATTGACTTTGAGGAAACTTTTGCTCTCATTGCCCGCCTTGAGTCCATAAGGCTTCTCTTGTCCAATTCTTGTGTGTAAAAGTTCAAATTACACCAAATGGATGTCAAGAGTGACCTCCTCAATTGCTTATTGCATGAGGAAGTGTTTGTTGAGCAACATAAGGGGTTTGTTGATCCACACCACCCCTCTCATGTTTATCGCTTCAAGAAGGATCAATATGGGTTGAAACAAGCACCGAGGGCTTGGTATGAGCGCATTGATCTGTCCATTTCTATACATGTTTTAGGCCGCTATTTCCTATTATTTATGCTTTGTTCTTGAGTAAATTAGGTTGTTTAATGTGTTTGTTAAGCATGTATAGGTTCATTACATTTAAGTGGTGTTAAATCTCATTTTGGAAGAAAAAAAGTCAAAAGATGGAGAAAAGGAACAAATTGGAAGAAACCATGAAAAGAGGATTTTCGGCCTATGCAGAACAGCCATGTTGCGGGGTTCATATCTCTCAGCTCCAATTGAATTATGTGTCTTACTACCTATGGATGTAAAGCCCTAGAAGTTTAGTTTCCGGTGAAATTTTCGGATCGCAATTCCGACATTCCTAGAAGATGTTATGACCGATTTAGTAACTGAAAGTTAGAGCTGAGCAATTACAGCCGGCCAGACCACCGGACATGCAAGTGCCTCCCAAGCGGTCTAGCCAATGGTAAAGAGCAAAAGAATTTCCACCAGCCATGCAGCTAGCGATCCAAGGGGCGGTTGTGAGCAAACTGGGCTCGTTCGGGACAACGAGTGACTTATTTTTGAGAGTATATATATAGAAGTTGGTGTCTTATTCAAGGGGGGAGACATAGACGGCCTTGGAAAAACACAAAACCCTTACTCAACTCTATCATCCATCTTTACATAAAGAAGATTCAAAGACGAAGAATATTTCAACATCAAAGATTTGAAGAATTCATTGAAGGCCTCAATGGGTTTTATCTTCTCTTTCTCTTGTCTTTCAAATCAAATTCTATGATGTGTAACTAACTCCATACTAGGGAATCGATGTGAATCTATGTAATGCTCATGTTATGATTCAAACTTCATATCTTTATTAATCAATTCAGATTTAGATTTATTCAATTCATTATATGTCTTACTCTTGACTTGCATTAATATAATGGAAATTAATTAATATTTGTCTAGGGTTTTGATAATTTATAAATTGAGATTGCGCTAGAGGAATTTAGGTTGTCTTAATTACTTTTCAATTGAATGAGTATGATTGTTCTTGACATAGGAATTATTGTGAGACAATTTTGGTTCAATAATTCTTGCACGTAATGGGTTTTTGGTGATGGCTTACACCTTTGACGAGGGTGAGTTGTGATTAAGAACACGTGGTTAAATCTCGAGGAATTAAGGTAATACCATATTTAAGATGAGAATGAACTTTAAATCTGGATTGAATCTATTTAATGGAATTAATTAATGAACATTGAGTATTGCATATAGGGAGCATCGGTTACCTAGTTTTCTATCTCTTGATCACATTCACCAATTCTTTGTTAAATTGATTTCTTAGTTTAATTTAGTTCTAAATCAATCAATCAATCTCAAATCTCTTGGTTACTTTTAATTACTTAGCCTTAATTAGAATTAGTTATAATTGATAAATCACTTTTCCTCGTGGTAACGATCTCTACTTGTCTCTGTACTTATCTCACGATTCATGCATTTGCGAGATAGGTTTTTATAACACGATTTTACACCATCAATTTTTTGGCGCCGCTGCCGGGGACTGGTGAATTTATTGGTTATTTCTAGTTTTAGTTCTAGTTCTAGTTAATAGGTTTAGTCTAGTTAGGTAGTCGAGTCATTAATTTTTAGCTTTTTAGTTTTTATCTTTTTATTTTTTTTTACTTGTGTTTGTCTTATTCTGATTTCAGGAGTTTACAATAGATGCAAGGTAAAAGATCTCAATAGGGAGAATTGTTACCTTTGAACAATAATATTGATCACATAAGAAATCCAACAATGGGAGATGCTAAACATTAGAATCAAGAGATACTCAATCAGGGTTTTGACCCCAATCCAAATCTTGTTCAAAATCCGGCTTATGAGCTAGAACCAGAGCCCGAAAGAACCATGAAGGATTACAGTAGACCAATTGTGAGCAACCATCCTTTGTGCATTGTGTAGAACCTGCAGCAAGGAATTATGAACTAAAAAGTAGCCACTATAACCTGTTGCCCATTTTCCGTTGTACATCAGATAAAGATGTGCTTCTTTTCTTCAGAGAGTTCTACGCAGCAATACAATCATTACCTAACTATAGAATTACAGAAGACCAGCTGCGCATGAGATGTATCTCACATTCATTGAAAGATGAAGCAAAGACTTGGTTGTTGACATTGCCTTCCACATCTTTGAGAACCTAGGATGAAGTAAGAGAAAAGCTGACTGATTAGTATTATGCACCTCAGAAAACTAGTGAGATCTGTGCTAAAATTTCAAGTTTCTTTCAACAAGATAATGAGACTTTTTATGAGGCATGGGAACGGTTCAAGAAGTATACCAGAGATTGTCCTCAGCACGGATTTCTTACTACCCAGCTATGTCAGTGGTTTTATGATGGTCTGACTGAAGTGTCAGGACTTTTAGTGAACAATGCATGTGGAGGATCCATGTATGACAAGCAACTTGAGGGGGTATACTCTATCTTTGAAAAGTTGGCCCAGAATTCTCGTCACAAAAATCCCAGGAGGAGGAAGGGAATGTATACCATAGATGTCAACACAGAAAGCTCTATTCAAATAGCACAAATGAAGAAGAAGATGGATGCGATGACTACTGTTATAGGTCAATTACAACAAAAACCAGTTGTAGATGAACACCAAGTAGGAGGTTCTGGACCTGGAGAGGAAGAAGAAGTACAAGCCATGAATAACTTCAATTCAGGTTGGAAAAATAATCCCAACTTCTTAAACACCAACTACTAGGGCATTGGAAATCAATGGGGAAATAACTCCAACAATCAGAGACAATATAATGCCGGTGCTCAGCAGCATCATGACTACCAACAAGTGAGGCCATCAATAGAGGAAACAATGAAAGAATTCATGCAATCCACTCAACAAGCTTTAAAGGAAGCAATCAGGGAGTCCCAATAAGAAAATAATGTGATGTTTCAAAACATGACTGCTTCAATACGGAAGATGGAGCAGCAAATTGGAAAATTGGCCGAAACTGCTCAAAAGAGCGAACTAGGAAACTTTTCAAGTCATACCAAGCAAGCAAAGGCAGTAACAGTTCTTTAGGATGGTAAGGTTTTGAACAATGATATACCTACTGAACTTTCTAATGATTTTGGTAATGTTTCAGGAATTGCTAAAAAAAATTGAAGGGCTCATACCTAAAGATAAATCCCAACTTCACAAATCTCCAAACCCATATGTGCCTCCGGTTCCTTTTTTGGGAAGACTTCAGAAGAGTAAGCTCAACCAATCATTTAATGAGATCTACAACATCCTGTCCAATGACAATGTCAGTTTGCAAACCATGGAATTGATCCACAAGATACCAGCTTATGTAAAGTATTTTAAGGAGCTCAATTCGAAGAGTAGGAAGACTAATTCTCATCAAACTGTGCTAGTTCCAGATGAAGTAAGTGCGGTACTCCAAAAGAGATTGCCCTCAAAACTCAAGGATCCTGGAAGTTTTAACATCAACATCACAGTGGGAGAAACAATAAAGGAGAGAGCCACATTGGACGTAGGGGCGAGCATCAATTTGATGCCATATGTTGTGTACAATGAAATGGGGCTAAGTGACCTTAAACCCATCGACATGGAACTTATACTTGTTGATCGATCCATGAGGTATCCTCGTGGAATCGTGGAAGATGTTCTGGTCCAAGTCGGCAAACTCATCATACCAGCAGATTTTATTGTGCTGGACATGGAAGAAGAATGCACGAGTGCAAAGGACTTACCTATTCTGCTTGGCAGACCATTCATGGCAAATGTAAAGGCTATCATCAATTTGTATAATGGCAAACTATCGTTGACAGTTCTCGATGAAACAATTAAAGTTGATGTCTTTAAATCTATGAAGAAACCAGTTGGTATTCTTGACTATTTCACAGTTGAGATGTGTGAGTCAGAGGATTTATCGACATCATCTGATGAAAAGTTTGATGCCTTTCTGGAAAATTGAGGTTCTTCAAAAAGAAAAGGAATTGTCACTTAAGGCATATACAGTTTCTCTAGAGATGGAAGTGATGAAAGAAGATTTTTCTAAAAGGATGCAGTTGATGAAGGATGAAATAGAACAGAGGGATAAAGCCTTAGAGATCATGAAGATTAAGGAACTTGAGTACATTGCAAAGCTTGCAAAAGCTAAAGAGGTGATCAAGTCATTGATTGATGAGTCAAGTGATTCCATCACCCAAGAAGTCAATACAATTCCGAGAAGGAAGAGAAGAAACAGAAGGAAGCAAGCCTTACCATCAAATCACATCCACCAAGAAGGTAATTTCCACAGATTTGTTCCAGTTTTTCATTATTGCAATAAAAAGGGTTACATACAACCAAGGTGTTACGAGTATATCAACCAATGCAAACAAGGGAGAGCGATGTGGGTCAGAAAAGATAAGCTCAAAGTAATTGAGCGTGGTAAAACTGTTAGGTTGAATAAAATCGGTGATGAGTATGTCATTAACACTTCACCATCGGTGGATGAGGGTTCGAGTAGTAAGAAATTCACCACGCCCAAAAAGCCAAAGGGCTCTCATGCATCTTGCCTAGACGTTAAATAAAGCGCTTGGTGGGACACAACCCACCTAGGTAATTTCTTTTTAGTTTTTGTTTTTGTTTGTAGTTTTCTAGTTTTGTGTTTTTGTTTCGAGTTCTTGCCTTACCTACTTTTTCTTTATTTGTTGTCCATGCTTTTAATTTCATACAAACATTGAGGATAATGTTTAGATTAGGTTTGGGGGTGTGAATTCGTGGTTGTTTTATTCTTTGAAAAAGCTGCGAAAAAAGTGACCTGTTTTGAAATTTTTTTGAGGCAAACGTTTTGTTAAAACTGTATTGATTGGTGAGGAAATAAATTTTTCTGTCCACATTAGGTTCTTCAATTTTTCGATACGAATACAACGGTATAAAGAACATAAATTTCTGGGCAGTGGTTTAAAAGTTATGATTGTTTCTTCAACCAAAGGTCATGGGCGAAGCCCTGTTGTTGCGAAACGGTGTGTGTACTGTTTTCGTGGTCTGTTTTCACACTATTCCAATGCGAATTTTGAAATATTTTTAAACGAAAAGTGTGTGTTTGCATGTCTATTATCTTGTGGTAAAATTTGGTTAACTTTTGTTAATTTATTTGAGGGATATGCATTAACGAACAGACGTAGGTCACTTTCAAAAGTCATCAGTTTTTGAATTTTTGTCGTCCATGTTGAATTGCTTCGTGTGTGTGCTTGAAGAGCCATAATATATGTTTTATTCACTGAGTTTAAACTAAATTCTTGCCACTTAGAGTAGTGCATTGCATTTTTCAAAACTTACGACATGCTCTTGATGTGATAGTGGATAGGATGCTTAGTTGGATTGTCATGATTAATAGTGGAGGCTACCCTTGTGAGTTCACTAAGCCAAAAAGCGTACCTAAATGACATATTATGAGGGTTTGTTTGTTTCTACTCTTTAAACACTCAATAGGTTCTTAGCATTAAATTAGATCTCTATAGGTTGTACATTAAGCATTAAAGATCAATTCTCATTAAAAAGATATCACATGTGGAATATGCTCTTGATTAGGTTGAACCATTAGAAGTGATATAGGCAATGTGTGCTTGAACTCACTTAAAAGGCCTTAAATATGTCCTACCTAATATGTGTGCTCCATAACTCTGTTTGAAGCCAAACACTATAAGCCTTTTTTCTTTCATCACCCACATTAATTTAACCCCAATAAGCCATAATTTAGCCATACCATATAGCTTGGGATCATATAGAGAAAGTGATGAAGATGATTGAAGCAGGTCGAAATGGGTGACTCGTGATGTGCATGTACCAAGGAAAAAAACCAAGAAGATAAACACCAAAATGGTGTTGAGATGAAATGTGTTGAAAAGTTGTTATAAAAAAGAAAGAGATAAATGAATGAGATGATGAATCAAATAAAAGAGAAAAGAAAAAGAGTGTTACAATGAAGTGATGAGAAATCAAAGTCAACTCAAGAAAGAGGATGAACAAAAATTGTTCAAGAAGCCTGGATGCAAGTGGAATGAAGAATTTGAAGAAACTCGGTCGAGTATGAAGTTAGCCACTCGATATGATCCTAGGTTTGTTTGCTATCTTTTTCCTGTTCTTTCTTAGCCTTCACCCAATGGCACCGTTACAACCAAAGAAAAGACCAAATTGATCTTTTGGGGATGCTAGCTCAAGACTAAGGTAAACATGTGCTCTATCTTGTTCTTAATGTTTGATTCTTTTCATGAGATCTTTTGCATACAAACCAAGCATTCTTTCAATGATATATTCATATGCGATTATAATTTGAAATTTTCTTGTGCATAACTTCCATTTGCATATGGTTGATGAGTGAATTTGCCAAGGTTCCGTGTGAAAATATGAACGATATCTTATAAGAATTAGAGTCAAGGCGAATTATATCTATGGTTTTTGACGGATGTGTCTTTGAAGCTAGAATATCTTGAGCTTGGGCTTTTCATTCAAACTAGCAATGCATTCAGTTTTGTGACTTAATTTTAGTCTTAACTTATTGGCTCTAGCATGCATTGGCTTTGAATGGTACATGTGAGTTTGCATCTTGATTATTTGGCTTTTCGTAGAAATATGTTTATGGGTAGAATAGTTGTAAACCCTCAGGAGACAAAACTCCTCCTACTAGGGACACCTAGAGGTTTAAAGGCTTGTAGCATTCGCTAAATGCTATCGTGTTCCCTACGAAAGTGGCTTAGCTTAGGTTTTAATTTTGGATTTTTTTTAGTTTTTGTTTTTAGTTTTGTTTTGCTCGAGGACGAGCAAAAGATAGGTTTGGGAGTATTTGATCTGTCCATTTCTATACATGTTTTAGGTCTCTATTTCCTATTATTTATGTTGTGTTCTTGAGTAAATTAGGTTGTTTAATGTGTTTGTTGAGCATGTATAGGTTCATTCAATTAGACTGGTGTTAAATCTCATTTTGGGAGAAAATAAGTCAAAAGATGGAGAAAAGGAACAAATTGGAAGAAACCATGAAAAGAGGATTTTCAGTCTGTGCAAACAGCCATGTTGCAGGGCTCATATCTCTCAGCTCCGATTGAATTGTGTATCCTACTACCTATGGATGGAAAGCCCCGGAAGTCTAGTTCGGGTGCAATTTTCGGATCGCAATTTCGATATTCCTAGAAGAAGTTATGACTAATTTAGTAACCGAAGATCAGAGCTTTGGAATTACTGTTGACCAGACCGCCGGACATGCAAGTGCCTCCCAAGCGGTCTAGCTAGCGGTAAATAGCAGAAGAATTTTCGCTGGCCATGCATCCTGCCCAGAGAGTGGTCCAAGAGGCAGTTGTGCTCAAACTGGGCTAGTTCGAAATAGTGAGTGACCTATTTTTGAGAGTATATATATAAGTTGGTGTCTTATTCAAGGGAGGAGACACAGATGGCCTTGGAAAAACACAAAACCCTTACTTAACTCTACCATCCATCTTTACACAGAGAAGATTTGAAGACGAAGAAGATTTCAACATCGAAGATTTGAAGAATTCATTGAAAGCCTCGATGGGTTTTATCTCTTCTTTCTCTTGTCTTTCAAATTATTTGATGTGTAACTAACTCCATACTAGGGAATCGATGTGAAACTATGTAATGCTCATGTTATGATTCATACTCCATATCTTTATTAATCAATTTGAAATGTAGATTTGTTCAACTCATTATATGTCTTACTCTTGACTTGCATTAATCTAATGGAAATTAATTGATACTTGTCTAGGGTTTTGATAATTTATAAATTGAGATTGCGCTAGAGGAATTTAGGTTGTCTTAATTACTTTTCAATTGAATGAGTATGATTGTTCTCGACATAGGAATTACTGCGAAACAATTTTGGTTCAATAATTCTTGCACGTAATGGGTTCTTGATGATGACTTACATCTTTGACGAGGGTGAGTTATGATTAAGAACACGTGGTTAAATCCCGAGGAATTAAGGTAATACCATATTTAAGATGAGAATGAACTCTAAATCTGGATTGAATCTATTTAATGGAATTAGTTGATGAACATTGAGTATTGCATATGGAGAGCATCGGTTACCTAGTTTTCCATCTCTTGATCGCATTCACCAATTCTTTGTTAAATTGCTTTCTTAGTTTAATTTAGTTCTAAATCAATCAATCAATCTCAAATCTCTTGGTTACTTTTAATTGCTTAGCTTTAATTAGAATTAGTTATAATTGATAAATCACTTTTCCACGTGGAAACGATCTCTACTTGTCGCTATACTTATCTCACGATTCGTGCACTTGAGAGTTAGGTTTTTATAACAAGATTTTACACTATCACGCCTCACTCTTTATCTTGTTGACAATAGCTACTCTAGAGGTAGTGTTGACAAGACATTATTCATCAAGTGCACTAAAGATGAGTTATTTATATCTCAAATTTATGTTGATGATATTGTTTTTGGTTCCACCACAACTTAAAAGTGCAACAATTTGTTGATGTCATAACTCATGAGTTTGAAATGAGCATGGTTGGTGAACTAAATTACTTCCTAGGCTTGCAAATTAAGCAAATGCATGATAGGATTTTTATATCCTAAGCTAAGTATGCTAAGAGCCTAGTGAAAAAGTTTGTCCTTGAGAATGCCAAACATTATGACACACCCATGAGCACCATCTTGAAACTAAGCAAAGATGCTAGTGGAAAGGATGTTAAGCAAAGTTTATATCATGGCGTGATAAGTAGTTTGCTTTACTTGACCGCAAGTAGGCCCGATATAGCATTTAGTGTGGGTGTTTGTGCTAGATACCAAGTTAATCCCAAGGAATCTCACTTTGTAGCAGTAAAGGGGATCATTCGGTTTGTGAATGGTACCTCAAACCATGGGATTTAGTACTCCTTTGACACTAATCCAAGTCTTGTCGGATTTAGTGATACCGGTTTGGTAGGAAATTGTGATGATAGGAAGAGTACATCGAACCGGTTGCTTATTCCTTGGGAATAATTTGGTTTCTTGGTTTTGTAAGAAGCAAAACTCAATTTCCTTATCCACGGCCGAGGCGGAATACATTGCTGTCGGTAGTGCTTGCACTCAATTGATGTGGATGAAACAAATGCTAGCCGATTATGGCTTCTCACATTGTTTTGTGACAACATGAGTGCCATAAACATTTCCAAGAATCCCGTCCAATATTCTAGGACTAAGCACATTGATATTAGACACCATTTCATAAGAGAGCTAGTTGAGATCAATACCATTGCATTGGAACATGTGGGAACAAATGACCAACTATCGGATTTATTTACAAAGCCCTTAGACACCCTTAGATTTGGGAACCTTAGCAAGCATATTGGGATTTGTCACTTGGGTTGAAATGGTAGGTCTTGACCACTTATGGGGAGCTCAAGCAAAGAGAACTAAGTTCCATGATCATGCATTGTGTTACATTGATAAATTTTATGACTCTTATTTAATTGCTTGAGATGATCATGCTTATGTATTTTTTTTAATAAGTGTGCTATATTGCCTTACTTGCAATCCATGTCTTATTTATGCTCAAACATGCATTTTTGGATTAGGAGATGTACTTTGGGAGTACTTTTTGAATGACCTATAATTGATCTCCATGACATAATGATTCTTGGTAATGACATACTTATGATGAAAAGTGTGAGTTGAAAAATGTGATATATTTGATTGCTAAATCTTAATTGCAAATATGTGTGCAAAAAACACTATTGAGACTTAAATAAATAAGGATCTTAAAATCCAAAGTCTCTCTTTCTTTATCGGTAGAACAAGGCTACTATCATACGAGTATCTCACTCGGAAACATCAAAGAGGGTGCAAAGTAGCTCATGTCTTGTTTTGCTTATAAAGTTAGATATAGTTGCTCTTTAATTTGAAATGCCTAAACTCTATATCCTTGCTTTTCCATGACAAAGGGTTTAATTGGTTTGAATTCTTTTAGAAACATTTGTTGTTTGCTTTGCCAAATACCATTACTTTTGAACTTGAATGCAACATATCTTGCATGCAAAGCATCTTTGACACGTGTTTTTCTTGAAATAAAACTCATTGAATCTCTCTTACTTAATTGAGGTGCATAAAATTTCTTATATGATTATGCATATGTGTTTGTTCTACAAGCTCTCCTTGCTAATGCTTACCCATTAGGGGAGACTCCCTTTGCCTATCTCATGACAAAAAGGGGGAGTAAGGCTGTGGGAGTATTTGGGCCATTCTTGGCATTGCATTTAGGGGTAGTTGAGATAGAGTAACCCATGTTGGGAGATATATTGATTTACTTTGGCAATTGCAATTACTTTTGTTATAAGCACCTCTTACACACACTTGCTCTTAGAAGGTATCTTTCTCGTTGATTGTGTGTAGGTTGGATCTTTTCTATAAGCTTTGGATTAACTTGAAGATGTTCAAGACTTAGACTAGGAGCTTTATTTGTAATGTAGAAAAATTTTGTTGCCCGCTATTTTTTTTTGTTTTTTAAGGTTGCTATGTGAATGTTGGTTTTGTCATGAAATAGCCAAAGGGAAAGATTGTAAGTGCCTCATTTTTTGATTGGCTTAATTTCGTTGATAAAACCACAATGGGGTTCAAACAAGTAAGGGTAGCTTAGGATTGAAGAAATCCTCATCAAATGTCAAAGGACCTCATTGCGGACATCAAGAGCCTCAAGGAAGGTAGATTACTTGTTTTGACTCTTAGTTGAAGAGATTTAGTTGCACACACACACTTCTTTAGCATGCATGTGTGATTATTGCATTTTGAGTGTATGTATGTCACATGTCACACTTACGCAAATATTTTTATGTTTGATTATGTATAAGTGCGGTGTGCAGGTCCTTACACCCACGCATACCTGCGCACTATGCTAGTTGTCCAGAGTCGGACCAGCGCAGGTCACAAGCTCAATTTTGGCAGCATGTTGCTGCTGGTCATGTGCTGGTGAGCTGCATCTGTCGTCATGTGCACATTGCACAGCAAGGCTGTGCGCTGGTGAGGCGCACTGGTTGACCAGCACAAGACCAGCGCATTTGGCGAGAAGCTGAATAGTCTTTTGTCAAAACGACCTCACTTTGCTTGGATCTCATATATATATATATATATATGTCTTGACAGCCTTGTATCGTTTTTTAAAGCAAAAATTACACCTTTCAAGAACTAAAGAGTGTCTTTAAACAAAAACCACCAAGACTTGATTTTTAATTATCCAAAACACCAATACCTTTCATCTTTCATGATTCATACATCATCTAGCATGGGTTAGGTATGATTTCTCTTGGCTTTTTTTTCTTCGCTCACATGACTTGTAGTTAGAACATCATTTGTATCTTTTTATATGTTCTTGCTTTACAATATAGCTTTTTTATTACTTGACTAGGTTCAAGATTGCATCTTTATTACTTGATTAGTTTCAAGATAGCTTTTTATTGTGTTTTGTGAGTTGTTTGTGATAGCTATAGCATATAAGGTTTGATTTGCTCATATAGCTAAGTTGTATGCATGTCATATAGCATTATGATATCTAGGAGTGTTTAATATGTTCATCCATGCCTAGATAAGCTTACATGTTTGACCTTGCATTTTTACATCTTGATTATTGCACATTTTCACTTTAGGTTGTTAATCTCTTCTCTTAGAGTTACCTTTTGGTAGTTTGCAAGCATTGAACTAGGTTAAATTTTGAAGGCCTGCGAGTAGTAGTGTGGATTAGTAACCGTGTAAGGTTTGACGTGGTCAACCTCGGTTGTAATGGCATTACAATTAGTGGATTGAGGTTCGTGTGTGATGCATATAACAGCCTATGGTTTTTCCTATGCGGGTTTCCATGTAAATATCTTGTGTATCTTATATTTTCGCATTTTGTACATTTGATATGTTATTAACTAGATAAGAGCATTTTCGGAATATTGATTTATCACGAAAATTGGGTAAAATCCGAAAAAATTTATTTACCCCCTCTAGATTATTAGGATACGTTTTATATTTATTTTCAAACAGCCTTGTGCAATGCTTGATATGCAGACCCCATTCAATTGTTCCCTTCAAGTATCTCAAGACCCTTTTAACTGCATTCCAGTGAGTTGTTGTTGGACTTTGCAAGTATTGGCTGATAATGTCTTTCCTATTGTTGCAGGGGTTGGACAAGGCTTTGCATTTTCCATGTCTGTTCTCTTTAGTAACTCTACTATGTACTTCGACTGAATGAGATATAGGCCAGTGTAATCTCTGAAAACTTTTATCCCAAGAAAATAGTGAAGTGCTCCAAGATCTTTTAGAGCAAAATTCTTGTTCAACTTTATAACTGTTGCAGCAACTTAAAGTCATTTCCTATCACAATTATGTCATCCACATAGATAAGAACCATTAAAATTTGTGTTGAGGTCTTAAAGAATAAGAGAGAAGAATCTGCTCTTGAGTTTTTAAACTTCCAGTCCATAAGAGTGTTTCTTAATTTATCGAACCAATCTCTAGGGGCTTGCTTAAGTCCATACAGAGCTTTGTGAGCTTTGTCAAGCTTGCACACATAATTTGGTCTTTTCTGGTCTACAAAAGCTTCTAGTTGACACATGTAGACATCTTCTTGAAGCTTTCCATTTAGAAAAGCATTGTTTATATCAAGCTGTTGGATGCACTAGTTCTTCGAAACACCAATTGTTAGTATCACTCTAATAGTAGAAGCTTTCACAACTGGACTAAATGTTTCAAAGTAGTCAATCCCTAGAGTTTGATGAAAACCCTTAGCAACAAGTCTCGCCTTGTGTCTCTCCATAGTTCCATCTGCCCTATACTTGACTCTAAACACCCATTTGTTTCCAACAACATTGAAATTAGGAGAATAGAGTGTTAGAGTCCAAGTTTTGTTTTTCATAAGAGTTGTGTACTCATCTTCCATGGCTCTTTTCCAATCTTTGCTTTGAAAAGCTTCTTCAACTGTAGCAGGTTCTACAATTCTACTTTCAGTATTGACTTTGTTCAACTTTGACTCTCCTGCATACATTTTAGGCTTGAAAATTCCATCCTTAGATTTGGTTATCGTTGGATGACCAGTTGCTGGTTTAGAGGGCTGAATAGTTTCGTCACTAACATTCTCAATATCAAGAAAGGGTTCAAATTCAGGAGAGTGATGAACTTGTTCATGACAATTTTCATGAATTGCTTCTTGCTGGCTTGATTGAGACTCACTGCCAATTTTTGAAAATGCTAAAAGGGATACCGATTGATTGTCAATACTAGGACTTGACATGGGGCTAGGAGTTTTTGTATTAGTAGGGAGAGTTGAGTGGTTAGGCAATGAAAACCAAGAAGTAATGTGATTATAAGTGACACTTGCTGGTTGATTTGTATTTAGAAAATTAGATTTGAAAGGGAATTCGTCTTCATTGAAAACAACATGTCTAGAGATATAGATTCTCCCATTTGAATTTAAACATTTAAAACCATTATGAGAGTCATTATACCCTAAATTGACACATTTGGTGGACTGAAATTGAAATTTGTGAGATTGCTAAGGTCTAAGACAAGGAAAACTTGAACAACCAAACACTTTGAGACCAAGATAAACAGGTTTTTTTTATTGTAACCTTTCAAAAAGGAGAATTTCCCTTTAAAACTGGTATGGGAAGACAGTTTATAAATGTAAACTGCATTTTGAAAAGCTTCCCACCAATACTTCAATGGCATGCTAGCTTGAGCTAAAAAGGTTAAACCCAATTCGATAATATGTCTATGTTTTCTTTCAGCTTTACCATTTTGAGCTAAAGTGTGTAGGCCCAAATGTCTAAATTCTATCCCATTTTGTTTGGTAATTTCATTAAAGGCTTGATACTCTCATCCTCGATCAGTTTGAAGACATTTAATCTTTCCGTTAAATTTGTTTTCCACAAGTGTTTTGAATTGAGTAAACGCTGAAAGGGATTCTGATTTGGCTCTTGAAGGATAGATCCAAGCGTATCTTGTTGAATCATCAACAAAATGAATGTAAAACCTAAAACTAGAAGATGATTGGATTGGGGCAGGTCCCCAAAGATTTGAGTGTATAAGATCAAGGATTTTTGTTGCAATGTTTTCTGAATTTTTAAAAGGAAGAGCATGAGATTTTCCAAGTTGGCAGGCATCACAAAACTTAATATTTTCATTGATGTGAGCTTTTTGATTACAAAGATTGAGTCTTGGTTCAACACTTGATTTGAAGGATGGCCTAACCTCCTATGCCAAACCTTCTTTTTTGTATTGAAAAACTTGACATGACTTTGAGTATCTACAGATAAGGACTTGATCTTAGACTCATTGCTAGACAAGAGTGGTAAACCAGAAAAATGTGCAGAACTGGACCCTGATTTTGGTAGGACTTGGTTGAATATTGAAGACTGATTTTGTGGTGGGAATTTCAAGTTGGTAAAGGCCATTCTTAAGTCTCCCTCGCAGCACCTCCATTCATGTTAGCTTGTCCTTCACAAGACAACAATTTGCATGAAACTCAATAAAAACATATTATCATTTATCAGTCTTGAAACACTCAATAAATTTTTTCTTATTTCAAGAGCATGTAAAACTTGCTTTAGGATAATTGAGTGATCGGTTAGAGATTGCAAGCTTTTCAAGCCAACATGTGATATATCTAATTGTTTTCCATTTCCTACCATTAGTGATTTATTACCACAATAATCAGATTTCAAATCAAGATTATATGCATCATTTGTCACGTGGTTTGTTGCTCCACTGTCTATATACCATGTTATATCATCCACTGTTTTTGGAGTTGCAATAAAAACAGAAAGAGAGTTGGCATTTGAATTTGCATTAGAAACTGACCCCATGTAGTTGTCATCATATCGAAAGTAATAGAACGATGCAGAATGCCCAAATTTTCTACACACCTAGCAGATTGGCCTGGAGTTGTTGTTTTTTCATCCTCTTCCTTTGAATCTACCACCACCACCACCACGAAAACATCTACGATTTGGAGCTCAATTTCTACCTTGATTTAAGCTTTGCTAATTTGAGGATTTGTTGGTATTGGGAGTGTTGTTAGGCTTATTTGTTGCAAGATGAGCCGAAAGAGAGGACAAAAGATTGCCTTTTGCAGACACATTATTTATATGCTCAAGCTTGCTGTCAAAGCTGAGCAATGTGTCATAAAGTTCTTGCCAAGAAAAATGCTCTCTTGCCTCTATAAGAACAACAATAGGCATGCATTCAGAGTCCAAACCAGCCAGAATATTAGCAAAGAGCAAATTTTATGGATATAGGTCCCATGCTATAGCAAGAAAATCTGCCCAAGTCTTGCATTGTCGAGATTCCTTTTAAGTAGTCTGAATGCTTGTTCTGATAGTGTTTGCTTTCGATTTGGAGTGAGCACCAAATAGGTTTCAAAAGCTTTCTAAAGCCCAGCTTCTGTTGTGCTTCCCATCACACTAAGAGCAACATTTTCTGTCATTGAGCTGTATAACCAACCCATAAGCATACAAGTAGTAAATGATATTGCTATTAGTGACCAACTTACCAACCTAAGTGTGTTGAATAAAAACCAAACATATATGGCACCTAAATGATCATGGATGATGCTAGATGATGTTTGATGCATATGGATATGTGTTTGAGTAATCAAAAGAGAGTTCTTTAGTGATTTTTTCTCTTTGGAAAAATGCTAAGTCAAAAATATGATTTGGACTTTCTTAGAACTGACCTAAAATGAAAGAGGCATATATATAGTGTGTCAGAATAAAGTGACAACGTTTTGATTATTTTATCAAAAGTATGCCTTAACTGCCCTACACCCGCTCTACGTAGGGCAGTTGTAGGGCAGTTCACCTGGGAAAATGAAGAACAAGTTCTTCGTGGCCGCTCTACACAAGGAGCGGAAATCAGGTGAACAAAGGGTCGTTGCTCTCGGGTTTTGGAGAGTCGCCTTACACCCGCTCTACGTAGGGCAGTTGTAGGGCAGTTCACCTGGGAAAATGAAGAACAAGTTCTTCGTGGCCGCTCTACACAAGGAGCTGAAATCAGGTGAACAAAGGGTCGTTGCTCTCGGGTTTTGGAGAGCCGCCTTACACCCACTCTACGTAGGGCGGTTGTAAGGCGAACCAATGGCGACTTTTAAATCAACCAGTGGCTCCGCTCTACATAGGGCGGTCGTAGAGCGGTCAAAAGCAAATTTGCTCAACGTCCCTTATAGGCGTTGTACGTAGGGCGCTTGTAGGGCAGTTGTACAGCACCCCCTACAAAAATGATGCATCATATGCCTAATCATGACATAGCATTTAATACACAAGATGCAATCAAATTAAACATGCAAGAAAAGAGATTAATAAACATTAATACACACATAATAAAGACACACAACATACAAGAATAAGAATTATGCATGTGTTGTGATTGTGTGCAACTACATCTCTTCAAAGCAAGTAAACACTTAGAAATTTACCTTTGGATCTTCTCTTGAGGTCTTGAGACGGCCTTAGTTGTGCAACTCATCAACCATCAAATGCCTAAGTTACCCTTACATCAAACCCCACTTTCGGTTTGTCACCAAAATAAGTCAATCAAACTTGAGGAACTTACAATCTCCCCCTTTGGCTATTTCGTGACAAAACCACCACTCACATTGATCCTCACAACATAATTGAAACTAAATGTCAACAATGATATTCTACATTACAAAGAGATATATAAAAAGTAAAACTTCAAGTCTTCAATCTCTTGTAGAACTATCAATCCTTTAAAACAAAAAGATTACACTTTCCAAAGCAAGTGTATTGTGAGGTAATCATGTGAAGTTAAAACAAGCATTAGCATTAAAGAATTTTTTCATGGGCAAATTACACAAACTTACCCTGGTTATAGCTGAAATTGCACTAAAACCCGTAAAAAAATCATAATAACAATGACTTCTCCTTGACCAGTTGACTAACCGTTGACTAACCATTGACCATGTTAATTAATCACGGAAAATATACAATGTATGTTTTGCCTTTGCTTTGCATAAAAAAAAATAAGAAAAATATATATTTAAAATTAAATAATATTTAAATTGTTTATAAAATTAAATTAACACAAAATAAGTTATTTTTTTTAAAGATACACAAATTTAGGAAGATCTTAAAAAAAATAACAAAAATTAATGGATAGTAGAAAATTATTGAAAAGCAGTTACAATTTTAAAACATAAAAAAATTAATTGATAATAGAAAATTATTTATAAAAAAAAACAATTAATAGATAATTAAAAAAAGAAATTATATAAATAAAAAATAAAATAAAAGAATCTGAAATGATCTCCATGGTTTCAGGCTGTAATGGAGATCGACTGGATCTCCACTCGCTCGGCGAGACGGTGACTCAACGATGGACCTCCATCTTAAGAATCATTTTAATGTTATTTAATGGGGAAAAAAAAAACTCAGTTTGGAGGTCCAAAAAAAAAAACTCGATACTACAAACTGAGGGTTTTTTTTTTTCCATAAAAAAACATTAAAATGATTCTTAAGAGGGAGGTCTATCGTTGAGTCACCGTTGATCGGTCCATTTCTATACATGTTTTATGCCCCTATTTCAAATTATTTATGCTTTGTTCTTGAGTAAATTAGGCTATTTAATGTGTTTGTTGAGCATGTGTAAGTCCATTCCATTCAAGTGGTGTTAAATCTCATTTTGGAAGAAAAGAAGTCAAAAGATGGAGAAAAGGAGTAAATCAGAAGAAACTATGGAAAGTTGATTTTCGGCCAGTGCAAAATAATCATGTTGCGGGCCCCATATATTTCAGCTCCGATTGAATTGTGTGTCCTACCAACTATGGATTGAAATCCTAGGAAGTCTAGTTTCCGGTGCACTTTTCGGATTGCAATTCCGATATTCCTAGAAGAAGTTATGCCTGTCTTAGTACCTGAAGGTCAGATCAGTCAGTCATCAAATCCTCGAATACTTTCAGGATTTGTTTCGCAAGTTGTCGGAATGGGAAATATTATCTTCTTGGGCATATGTGAGAGTCTTCGAAAGCAAGTAGACATCTAATCCTTGTCTTCCTTCAATAAGTAATCAATTTGAGATGGATTAGGAAAGAAATAGAATCCCAAAAAGGTAGAGTTCTAAAAGGGAATTGTTTTCCTTGTTGTTTAAGGACTTGGCTTATCATCTATACCTATTTAAACCCCTTTGAACCCTAATTTCGGGGGAACCATCAGAGATCATCCGGAGACCAGCTGGGAGGCAGCCAAAGGAGGTCCCAAGCCACCAAGGGGGTCGTCCCTCATCACACCACCACCATTGTTGCAGTTGGAAGCTTGAAAAAGACATTCATAGGTTTTATCAACTCTTTCTCCTCTTCTTTTAATCTTTTCATGTGTAACTAACTCCATACTAGAGGATCGATGTGAACCTATGTAATGCTCATGTTATGATTCAAACTCCATATATTTATTAATCAATTCGGATTTAGATTTGTTCAATTCATTATATGTCTTACTCTTGACTTGCATTAATCTAATAGAAATTAATTGATATTTGTCTAGGGTTTCGATAATTTATAAATTGAGATTGCGCTAGAGGAATTTAGGTTGTCTTAATTACTTTTTAATTGAATGAGTATGATTGTTCTCGACATAGGAATTAATGCGAGACAATTTTGGTTCCATAATTCTTGCACGTAATGGGTTCTTGGTTATGGCTTACACCTTTGACGAGGGTGAGTTGTGATTAATAACACGTAGTTAAATCCCGAGGAATCAAGGTAATAACATAATTAAGATGAGAATGAACTATGAATCTGGATTGAACCTATTTAATGGAGTTAGTTGATAAACATTGAGTATTGCATATGGGGAGCATTGGTTATATAGTTTTCCATCTTTCCATCTCTTGATCGCATTCACATATTCTTGTTAAGTTGCTTTCTTAGTTTAATTTAGTTCTAAATCAATCAATCACTCAATCAAAATCTCTTGGATACTTTTAATTGCTTAGCTTTAATTAGAATTAGTTATAATTGATAAATCACTTTTCCTCGTGAGAACGATCCCTACTTGTCGCTGTACTTATCTCACGATTCGTGCACTTGCGAGTTAGGTTTTTATAACACGATTCTACACATCAACCGTCTCACCGAGTGACTAGAGATCCGACTAATCTCCATCGCGGCTTGAAACCAGGGGCGGACCTAGAAAATATTTACAAACCGGGCTAAATTATATATACAAATAGTTTTTTTTTTTTTCTCAGTCACATATTAAATTCATTAGATATCAATTATTGGATTTATCTATTTTTGTTTAGTCAATATATTTTAATAGTTAATTAGTGGCTCACAAACTCTCACATTGAATTGTTTAGTCAATATATTTGAATGCTTAATCAATGACTCACACACTCTCACATTGATTTGTTTGTAAATATATATCTTATTTTTAAATAGATTCTATATATTATGAAAATTTACTATTATTGACTAATATGAATTGTTTAAACTAATAAATAGAACAAAATGAAATGAATCTAAATTGTGCAATCAAAAAATTGAAATAAAAGCAAGTAAATATTATATGTAAAACAAGCATAAAATAATACTTTTGTCAATTGTGATTGATTGTTTGTAATTTTTATTATTGTTTTTTGATTTTAAGTTAGAATAAATAAATGAAATAAATTATACTAATGGTAGGGGATGTTAGTGTAATTATAAACAAAATTTACATATAAATACAATTAGACCTAATATCAGGGGTGTTTGTGCAATTAATCATAATAATATATTTTTTTTCTTTTTCTTTTTAGAGAGGTCGGGCAGCCCTCTCAAGCATCCGCCTCTGCTTGAAACCATTGAGATCGTTTTAGATTTCTTTTCTTTTATTTTTTTATTTTTTATTTATATAATTTCTTTTTTTAATTGTCTATTAACTGTTTTTTTTTATAATAATTTTCTATTATCCATTAATTTTTGTTATATTTTTTAAGATCTTCCTAAATCGATGTATCTTTTAAAAAAAATAAAAGTAATAATAAATTTTGTGTTAATTTAATTTTATAAACCATTTAATTATTATTTAATTGTAAATATATTTTTTTCTTATTTTTTCTGATATAGAGCAAGGGCAAAAGAGACATTGTATATTTTTC
Organism: Acer negundo; assembly: GCA_035582765.1. Lineage (NCBI taxonomy): Eukaryota > Viridiplantae > Streptophyta > Magnoliopsida > Sapindales > Sapindaceae > Acer > Acer negundo. The sequence continues at coordinate 18,016,906 of CM069241.1, read as the reverse complement.
GTGATTAATTAACGAGGTCAATGGTTAGTCAACGGTTAGTCAACTGGTCAAGGGGAAGTCATTGTTTTTATGATTTTTTTGCGGGCTTTAGTGCAATTTCACGTATAATCAGAGTAAGTTTGTGTAATTTGCCCTTTTTCCATTAAAGAAAAAATGCAACATCATACAATGAATGTGCCATGCAATGCTCCTTCTCAATGGGTTACTCCCTTTTAGAGCATCTCCAACCATGCTCTCTAAATTTTAGTTAAATTTAGCTATTTTAGTTAGCAACTTTTCATGAAATCACTTCAAAATATAAATAAATTTATTTTGTTTTAAATTGTAAAAATAAGAGAAAGAAGATAAATGTTGGATATGCTCTTTAGAAATAATAACAAAAACAAGAGAGAGAAGATAGAAAGCTCCCTACATTTGGAGAGTCACCAAGAGGCTCTCTAAAATAGGGAGCCATTTAGGAAGCCCCTTAGAGTGCAAAAAAACCAAATTAACTCCCTGTTTTAGCTAAGAAGGGGATTTAGGGAGCCTCTTGGAGATGCTCTTAATATGCAATCTCCCCAACATGCAAAGTTTTACTACTAAAATTTGCATTCTCTCTTACCACTAATATTCCCCCTTTTTGTCATGAGATGGGCAAAGGAGTATTCCCTAACCGGGTCACTTCTAGTAAAGAGAGATAGTAGCATACAAACACATTTGCATAATCATATAAGCCACTTTATGCAAATCAATTAATTGGAGAGAAACAAGGAGATTTATTTTAAGAAAATGTGTGATTAAGATGCTTTGCAAGCAAGACGTGTTGCATTTAAATCCAAAGTTCAATGGTATTTGGCAAATTAAATGACAAAGGTTTCCTACATAATTCAAACCAATTTCACCATTTGTCATGAATAAAAGCAAGGATATAGAGCTAACAATCATTCAATTTTAATTAGCAACTATATCATACTTTAAAAGTAAAACATGGCATGAGCGACATTTTGCACCCTATTCGATTTTTCCGGGTAAGATACCAATATGATAGTAGCCATGTTCGACAAATAAAGAAAGAGAGACATTGGATTTTAAAGTCCTTTGAACGGATACAAGATCCTTTATTCATTTGAGTCTCATAAGCTTTTCACACAAGTGTTGCATTTTAAGAATATGCAATCATCAATTCATGCTTTTTCATTTGAGCATGTCATTTGAATTTCATACTTTTCATATTTAGCATGTCATTTAATTAATCATCATGTAAAGGAGATAATTATAGGTCATTCAATGAGTACTTCCTAAGTATATCTCCTAGTCCAAAAATGCATCTTTGAACATAAATATGGCATGAATTGTAAACAAGGATATGGTTCACACTTATTGAAGAAAATATCATATAAGCATATGTGCAACCAAACCACTCAAGCAATTAATAAATAAAAATAATGTTTATCAAATTTTTGCATGTTACAAGTATGCAATTGCTCTCTTTGCTTAAGTTCCTCATATGGGGGTCAATCACTAAAACGCATCACTCCACGAGACATATCCCAATAGATCTACTAAGTGTTTTAAACCTAGTTACATTTAAGGGTTTAGTAAATAAGTCCGCTAGTTGATCATTTGTACCTACATGTTCAAGTACAATAGTACAATGTATTTGTTCTCAACTAGTTCTCTTATGAAATAATGGCGGATGTCAATATGCTTAGTCCTAGAATGTAATACCAAATTATTGGAAATATTAATAGCACTAATGTTATCACCAAAGAGGGTTAGAGTACCTTGATTGAATCCGTAGTCGACTAGCATTTGCTTCATCCATAGGAGTTGTGTGCATCCACTCATCGTGGATATGTACTTAGCCTTGGCCGTGAACAAGGAAATCGAGTTTTGCTTCTTGCAAAACCAAGACACCAAGTTGTTACCTAGAAAGAAGCAACCGCCCGATGTGCTCTTCCTATCATCACAATTTCCTGCCCAATCCGCATCACTAAAGCCAACTAAACTAGCATTGGTATCAAAAGGGTACCAAATCTCATAGTTGGATGTCTCATTCACATAGCGAATGATTCTTTTAACGGAAGAGAGATATGACTCTTTAGGATCCGCGTGGTACCTAGCGCACACACCCATACTAAAAGAGATATTTGGCCTACTTACGGTCAAATAAAGCAAGCTACCAATCATGCCCCGATATAGAGTTTGTTCAACACTTTTTCCACTAGCAAATCTCATAGAGTTTGTTCAACACTTTTTCTGCTACCAAATCTCATAGTTAGATGTCTCATTCACATAGAGAATGATTCTTTTAATGGAAGAGAGATAGGACTCCTTAGGATCGGCGTGGTACCTAGCGCACACACCTACACTAAAAGAGATATTGGGCCTACTTACGGTCAAATAAAGCAAGTTACCAATCATGCCGATCTAGAGTTTGTTCAACACTTTTTCCACTTGCATATTTGTTTAGCTTCAAAGTGGTACTCATGGGTATATCACAATGTTTGGCATTTTCAAGACCAAACTTCTTCACTAAGTTTTTGGCATATTTAGTTTGGGTTATAAAAATCTCATCATTTAATTACTTAATTTGTAAACTTAGGAAGTAACTTAGCTCACCAACAAGACTCATCTCAAACTCTTGATACATAACATCAATAAATTGTTTGACTTTAGTGTTGTTGGTGGAGCCAAAAACTATATCAACAACATATATTTAAGCTATGAAAAACTCATCATTGTTTTTCTTGATGTATAGTGTCTTATCAACACTACCTCTTGTGTAGTCATTGTCAACAAGAAATTGTGTGAGGCGTTCATACCAAGCCATCGGTTCTTATTTCAACCCATATAAAGCATTCTTGAGGCGATAAACATGGTTGGGGTGGTGTGTATCCACAAACCCTTGGGTTGTTCAACAAACACTTCCTCTTGTAAGAAGCCATTAAGGAAGACACTCTTCATATTCATTTGGTGCAATTTGAACTTGTGCATACAAGAAATGGACAAGAGAAGCCTAATGGACTCTAGACAAGCAACGGGAGCAACTGTCCCATCAAAGTCATACCCTCAATTTGAGAGTATCCTTGTGCAACAAATCTAGCCTTGTTACGCACTATGTTGCCATCCCCATTGAATTTGTTCATATATATCCATTTGGTGCCTATGACATTAATGGTCTTAGGCCTATGAACTAAAGTCCAAACCTCATTCCTTTCAAATTGGTTTAGCTCTTCTTGCATGGCAAGAACTCAAAATTCATCATTTAAGGCCTTATCTACCTTTTTAGGTTCTATTTAAGAGGTGTAGTATGTGTAGCTAATGAGATTAGCTATTTGATGTCTAGTCCTAACACCCTCATTCATATCTCCAATAACATTATCTTTGTTATGGAGATGTCTAACCCATGGAGCGGGTTCTTTAGAGTTTAAGAAAGAACTCTATCAATAGGTTGTGTGTCCTCTTCATCAAGGTTAGACGACCCAACAATAGGAGTTTCCATAACCTTCTCTAAAGGAGAATCATCAACTACAATAACCTCCTTCTCATAGTTACTAGACTTGAGCCTATTATCATCAAAGAAAACATTTGATGATTCCATGACGCTCTGAGTCTTCAAATTGAAAACTCTATAGGTTCTACTATTTAAGGCATAGCCAATAAAGATACCTTCATCACTTTTAGCATCAAACTTGTCAAGTTGATCACGGTCATTTAAAATGTAACACTTGCTTCCAAAAGTGTAGAAGTAGCTAATATTTGACTTTCTACCTCTCCAAAACTCATAGGAGGTTTGTCTAGTACCGGGACTTAGGAACACTCTATTTCCTATATTGCAAGCCGTGTTGATTGCTTCAGCCCAAAGGTTCCTAGGGACATTATTGCTAAGCAACATGACATGGGTCATCTCTTGAAGGACTTTATTCTTCCTCTCAACAACTTTATTTTGTTGAGAGGTCCTAATAGCCGAAAACTCATGGGTGATGCCTAAGCTATTGAAATAGCTATCAAAGATAACATTCTCAAACTCCCTCCCATGTTCACTTCTAATCCGTTTAATACTTTTAATGTTAGAGTCTTTTTCATTTTGAAGTTTAGTGCAAAGCATTTTAAACTTATCAAAAGTTTCAGATTTTTCTCTATGAAAATATGTCCATGTGAACCTAGAGAAATCATCTACACAAACAAAAATGTATCTCTTTCCACCTAAACTCTCGGTTTGCATGGGACCCATAAGATCCATATGGAGAAGCTCTAGAGCTCCTTGGTGGAGAGAAACTTGCCCTTCTTGTGCATGCTTTTGGTTTGTTTTCCTTCTTGGCAAGGTCCACAAACACCATTGACTTTCTTCCCAAGCTTGGGAAAGCACAACATTGAACTTATCTAGGATTCGTAAATCCTGATAGTTCATGTTGCCAAGTCTTTCATGCCATAACTCAATTTGCTCATCCTTGGACATATTGCATGAGACAACTCTAGCCTAAAGACAATAGCAATTGTCGTTAGATGTCATACCTTTCAACAAGGTTTGTCCATTGGGCTTTAGGATTGAGTAATCATCTTTACTAAACAAGACGGAAAATCCTTCATCACTATGATGAGAACTGCTTATATAATTGGCTTTCAAGCCATCAACATATAAAGCATTGGATAAGGAGGGTAATCCGGGAATGGAAATGGTTCATTTCCCTAAAATTCTCTTTTTGGATCCATCACCAAAGGTGACACATCCTTATTCCTCCATGACAAGAGTCTCAAAGAAACTCCTTTTTCCCGTCATATGCCTAGAGCACCCACTATCTAAATACCAAAAATTAGAAGAATTTGCCTTCAAGGCAATTTGTGCAACATGTCAAAAGTATTCATCTCTTCTAATCCACCTAGGTGAAACACTTTTCTTCCTAGTGGTCAATGGTACTTGAGCTCTAGAAGTCCTAGGATCATGCATATTAGAATTATCCTTCCTAAGAACATGCAACATGGCTCTAGCCTTTTTCTTTTTAATCATGCATTTAACTCTACACATATTAATATAATGAAAGTAAGTTGGTCTAACATGACCATCAATACCACAAAAATGACATGTAGGAATGTAGTTAGGAATCATACCATGTCCTTGCATTGCATAGGAGCCTTCTTTTGTCTTTGTGGTTGTCTTGGTTGTTGGATAGGATTTCTCTTTCTTTGTTGTTGACCAAGACTATATTGCTTCCTAAGTTGAACTTGCATGATTGGTCTCTTTCCTTTGTGAGTCACTTGTTGAGTAAAGTTAGCTTGAGGAGCTCTTGAGGGTTGAGCTTAAGGTTGTCTTCTTATAGCCACCTTCACTTGTGCACTATGTGAGCATTGTCCTAGATGAATCTTCTTCCTAGGAGTTTGTACCGGTGAGGCTTCTTTATAGCTCAAGCTCTTGACAAACACAGTCTTGTTAGGAGTGGAGATCTCCTTGCCATCTTCAAACCCAAGACCTCTCTTATCACAAGGACTCTTGCCAACACCAAGCATGTGGTCAAGCTTCTTGGTTTTAGAGGCCATCATAGTCATTGACCATTTAACTTCTTCAAGCTTCTTCTTCAAACCTTCTTCATTCCTCATAGACAAAACTATCTCATCTCTTAGCTTGTCTTCATTCTTCGTGGATCTCTTCACTTGTTCACTTAAATGATCAACTTGTGTTGAGAGCTCTAGGTTTTCTTCCTTCAATCTCCTAATTTCTCTCTTATTCTTTAACCTTAAGCTTTCAAACTTGACTATGTAGTCTTAAAGATGCATTTTCTCCAAATTTCCATTTGTGGAGTTAGATAAGGAGATATCTTCACTTGAGTCAAATTCCTCTTGACTCTCTTCCTCTTCTTCACTAGAACCTTTGCTCTTGTGGGAGGAGGTAAAAGCTATGAAGTTAACCATGAGTTCTTCATCATCCAAAGACTCATCTCCCTCATTAGAGTTATCACTTCCACTCCAAGCGGTGGCCATCACTCTCCCTTTCTTGTCCTTCAAATATCCATAAGCGGAAGCGATGTGTCCTATACCACCACACTCAGATCATTGGATCTCTTTCATTTCACTTCTCTCTTACTTAGACTCAAACCTCTTGAAAGGAGTTTTTTTCTTCAAGTCTTGGCCTCTGGATCCAAAACCCTTTTTCTTAGTCTTAACAAATTTCTTGAACCTTCTCATCAATAAGGTCATGTCTTCCTCCAAGTCATCCTTCTCGTCCTTCTCAACCTTTGAGGCTTTCAAAGCAATTTCCTATTTGCTTTTTAAGAGGTGTGGATGTAGGACCCTTCCTAGACTCATAAGCTAGAAGTCTCTCAATCACCTCACTCGGCTTCATATCCTTGTAGGTGATATTCTCATTTAAAGCCGTTACCTTGGACTCAAACCTTTCGGGGAGAGATCTCATAATCTTTTGCTTGATTCTCCTATCCGAATATGGGTCACCATGTAGATGACTTTGGTTGATAATGTCCATCAACTTGATCTCAAAGTCGTTGAAGCACTCATTCTCCTCCATCCTAAGAATCTCGAATTGAGTTTAGAGGACTTGAGGATTGGAGTCTTTAACTACTTCGGTTCCCTCATGTGCAATCTCTAAGATGTCCCACGCCTCTTTCACGATCCTAGTATTTTGAATAAATTTATATTGATTCTCATCCATTACACATAGGATGGCATGCATTGCCTTCCTATTCCATTTTGATGCCTCAAACTCTTGTGTGTTCCATTGCACCTTAGGCTTGAGTATATCCTCTCATTCACCCTTATAAGTCGTCATCGGTGACGCGTAGCCGTCTTCAACCGCCATCCAAGCCCGGTCATGGATTTAGCATATGTACGACTCCATCTTGCCTTTCCACGAGGCATAATTTAATCCGATGAGAAGTGGAGGTCTCGTGCTAGAAGCACATTCATTACCACCACCGTTTTCACCACCATTTCCACTCATAGTGATTATGAATGAATGAATGAAATGAATGCAAATGTATGAATGATAAAAAAATCATACAAAATGCAAAACACAGCAAAATGAGCAAAGGATCACATAAGTATATCTAGGAACCCACTCTGATACCAATTGAAACTAATAATGCACAGTGTGTATAAAACTATCTAAAGGGGGTGAATAGATTTTAAATGATTATTACCAATTTTCGTGATTAGTCAATGTTACGAAAATACCCCAAACTAGTTAAAGCAATAAATCAAGTGTAAAGTGTGGAATTCAAATAACAATTGATTTTTACGTGGAAAACTTCAGCAAGGAAAAACCACGGGCTGTTATGTGTGTCACACACGAACCTCGAATCCACTAATTGCAATGACATTTACAACCTAGGTTGACCTCAACCTCTCACGGTCTATAACCCGTCACTACTACCTGCAGGCCTATAAAAGTGGACCTAGTCCAATTTGCTTGCACCACTCACCGGTAGTCACAAGACTTACTTCTCAATGAAGAGACTAAATAACCTAATGTGAATAATATGATATTCAAAGAGCAAGTAATGCTAGGTTACACTAAATGTTTATCTATGATGAAAGATGACAATAATCACAATCCTAGATATCAATTTTTGTTATATGACATGTCATAAAGTATAGCTATTAAAGATTAAACAATCCTAATAATAGCTATCAAAATACAACTCTCAAACAATCAACACAATTATCTCAATCTTGTCAATATAATATGTTATATAAGCATACAAGTGATAAATGAGATTGCTTGTTAAGAAAGACACAAAATATGTAAGATATTAGTGACCAACTTACCAAGCTAAGTGTGTTGAATAAAAACCAAGCATAGATGGCACCTAGATGATCATGGATGATGTTTGATGCGCATGGATATGTGTTTGAGTAATCAAAGGAGAGTTTTTTTAGTGATTTTTTCTCTTTGGAAAAATGCGAAGTCAAAAATATAATTTGGACTCTCTTAGAACTGACCTAAAATGAAAGAGGCATATATAGTGTGTCAGAATGAAGTGACAATGTTTTGATTATTTTTTCAAAAATATGCCTTGACAACCCTACACCCGCTTTAAGTAGGCGGACGTAAGGCGGTTCACCTGGGAACATGAAGAACAAGTTCTTCATGGCCGCTCTACATAACGAGTGGAAATTAGGAGCCACCCTACACCCGCTCTACGTAGGGCGGTTGTAAGGCGAACTAAGGGCGATTTTTAAATCGACCAGTGGCACCACTCTACGTAGGGCAGTCGTAGAGCGGTTAAGAGCAAATTTGCTCAATGCCCCTTATGGGCGCTGTACATAGGGCGGTTGTACAACGCCCCCTACAAAAATAATGCATCATAAGCCTAATCATGACATGACATTTAACACACAAGATACAATCAAATTAAACATGCAAGAAGAGAGATTAATGAACATTAACGCACACATAATAAAGATACACAACATACAAGAATAAAAATTATGCATGTGTTGTGAATATGTGCAACTACATCTCTTCAAAACAAGTAAGCACTTAGAAATTTACCTTTGGTGCTTCTTCTCTTGAGGTTTTGAGAGGGTCTTGGTTATGCAAAGCATCAACCATCAAATGCCTAAGCTACCCTTACACCAAACCCCACTTTTCGTTTGTCACCGAAATAAGCTAATCAAACTTGAGAAACTTACAATATATATATATAGTTAAATAATTAACAATACTTAAAATAAAAAAAAAAAACAAAAAAAAAAAAAACTAATTAATATGAATTTATTGCTTGTTTGCAAAAAAAAAAAAAAAAAAAAAAAAAAAGACAATTATGGCTTATCTTAATCTCCCCAAATAATGGAATAGTTAAAAATATATATATATATATATACTTAATATTTAAAAATCAATTTATTCATTATCCCATTAATTATGAGATTGTATTTTAATTATGTATAGATATTTGATTTATGAAAAAAAATATATTATATTATTAAAAGTTATTACACTTAATAACTACTGAGCTTTCTACTTGCTCAAAATATCTACCAACGTCTATTTGAGTTTTTTATAGTTGTTTGGTTGAGTTTTTGAGATTGTCTATTTTAAATTGAGTAGAGGCTAGTAGAGTTTAAATCTCTACGAGGCAAAAGCTCATGAGAAGGTTCTTCTCAAAATAGACCTTTTTTTTCAAAAAAAGTCTACCAACCAAACATCTATGATTTTTTTTTTTTTCAAAAACTCTATTTCCAATAGAGGTTTTTCAAAAGCCCAACCAAACAAGCTCTTTTATAGCTTTGGTATAAAAATAAAAATAAAATAAAAAAGAATTTATGGATTGTCTTTTAAACTTACCAAATAATGTAATACTTCAAATAATAATAATAACAATACTTAGTAATTTAAAATCAATTATGATATTAGTTTATGCAGATAACTAATTAAAAATACATAAAAAAAAAACAAATAAAACTAAATAAAAAAATGGTAACATGTCAATATTGTTAAGACACTTACTTCCTATGTGGCATATAACTAAACTTGTCATATAACCAAATGAAAAATTGGTCTCCAATGCTTCACTTATAAAACAATTATTTTTAATGACATGACAATTTATTATATTATTTTATTATTTAAAATTTTACCAAACTATTAAACCACCCAACACTGTCAACTACACATTTGTCTAGCACTGTCAACTTCAAAATGCAACCCGCAAACTCAACTCTATGTATGCTCCAATTATTAATTTTAAAACAGATATTGATACTATTCCTTTCAAACAAGATAATACGCTATATCAATGAGGAAAAAACCAGAAAACGGATGCAATAGATTAAAGTTTCAATTTTTCTCTCTTTGACTAGCAACCTTTTCACACAAAAATCCAACTTTATAAAGATCATCAAAGAAAATGCAGCATTTCAAATGCAGAAATGAGAACTTGATGGCTCATTTGATCAGAATTTGGGAATCTATATCACTATATGAACTATTGAAACTAGAAAAGCAACCCAATTTTTGTTGTAAAAACCAAAATCCAACTCACTCCGACGCTCCCAATGTCAAATTCTCATTACCACTCAAAATTTGCAATACTAGGGAGGGGTCACCTTGACAATGTCTAAATTTTCTTTTTGCCACGTCAGTTTAAAAGCTGAATGACCACACTACATTGGAGAACGTTATTTTAGTTAATTGGTTGTTCATCCTACGTGGCACCTATTTTTTTCACAACCCACATTAGCATTGGAGATGCTCTTAGACTGTGTTTGGTATGAGAGAAGGATGGAGAGAGGGAGAGGGTTGGAGGGATAGGAGAAGGGAGAGAGAGGAAGTCACTTGTTTGGTTGGAGGGAGAAATGAAGGGAGAGGATGAGAGGAGGGAGAAGAAATCCCTCTGGACCCACAAAATTGTATCCGCCCAATGATAGGAGGATCAAGGGAGGAAGAGTGATTTGGGGGGGGGGGCAAAGACCAAAATGCCCTCCCTTTTTATACTACATTACAATTTTTTTAAGGGTAATAAAGTAATTTAACAAATTAAATATCAATCCATCCATCCAACCTCCTTTCAATACCAAACAATATGGATGATTGATGTTATCTTCTCCATCCCTCATACACTCTCTCTCTCTCTTACTAAACATAGTCTTAGTGTATTTTATTAATTATCAATGGAGTGTCTTTTGCATTTTGAAAAAAATAATAATAATAATGTAGTGCCTTTCAAATTTATCAAATTATTAATTAATTAATTCAATATAATTTATTTTTATTTTTTAAAAACTAATCAATGGCCAAGACTTTTCACACTCTAGCCTCCATTATAGAAATATTATATAGAGAGCAAGGGAGAGAGCGAATTTTTTTTTTTTTTTTTTTTAAACCTTTTCAAACAAATCAACAATCATATAAAAGAAAATAAAAGTGTGATGGCAGTGGAATAAGGATTGGTTAAGAGAATTTAATAATTATCCCAATAAATATGGGATTGCCTCTTTATTAGCATAACACCTCTTGATTACCGCTTGATTTGGAAAGACAACACTATATATATATAGTTTGAAGAATATAATAATAAAATAATATACCAAATATTTAATAGAATTTTAGGGTGGGGGGTTGGCAAAGACCAAAATGCCCTCCCTTTTTATACTACATTACAATTTTTTTAAGGGTAATAAAGTAATTTAACAAATTAAATATCAATCCATCCATCCAACCCTCTTTTCAATACCAAACAACATGGATGATTGATGTTATCTTCTCCATCCCTCATACTCTCTCTCTCTCTTACTAAACATAGTCTTAGTGTATTTTATTAATTATCAATGGAGTGTCTTTTGCATTTTGAAAAAAAAAATAATAATAATGTAGTGCCTTTCAAATTTATCAAATTATTAATTAATTAATTCCATATAATTTATTTTTATTTTTTAAAAACTAATCAATGGTCAAGACTTTTCACACTCTAGCCTCCATTATAGAAATATTATATAGAGAGCAAGGGAGAGAGCGAATTTTTTTTTTTTTTTTTAAAAAAACCTTTTCAAACAAATCAACAATCATATAAAAGAAAATAAAAGTGTGATGGCAGTGGAATAAGGATTGGTTAAGAGAATTTAATAATTATCCCAATAAATATGGGATTGCCTCTTTATTAGCATATCACCTCTTGATTACCGCTTGACTTGGAAAGACAACACTATATATATATATATATATATATAGTTTGAAGAATATAATAATAAAATAATATACCAAATATTTAATAGAATTTTAGGGTGGGGGTGGCAAAGACCGAAATGCCCTCCCTTTTTATACTACATTACAATTTTTTTAAGGGTAATAAAGTAATTTAACAAATTAAATATCAATCCATCCATCCAACCCTCCTTTCAATACCAAACAACATGGATGATTGATGTTATCTTCTCCATCCCTCATACTCTCTCTCTCTCTCTTACTAAACATAGTCTTAGTGTATTTTATTAATTATCAATGGAGTGTCTTTTGCATTTTGAAAAAAATAATAATAATAATGTAGTGCCTTTCAAATTTATCAAATTATTAATTAATTAATTCAATATAATTTATTTTTATTTTTTAAAAACTAATCAATGGCCAAGACTTTTCACACTCTAGCCTCCATTATAGAAATATTATATAGAGAGAGCAAGGGAGAGAGCGAATTTTTTTTTTTTTTTTTTTTAAACCTTTTCAAACAAATCAACAATCATATAAAAGAAAATAAAAGTGTGATGGCAGTGGAATAAGGATTGGTTAAGAGAATTTAATAATTATCCCAATAAATATGGGATTGCCTCTTTATTAGCATAACACCTCTTGATTACCGCTTGATTTGGAAAGACAACACTATATATATATAGTTTGAAGAATATAATAATAAAATAATATACCAAATATTTAATAGAATTTTAGGGTTGACTTTTGACATTATTTCATCAAGATGAGCCAAAATGGTGTTTTATAGAGGCAGCCCTAAGAAATTAACAAACATTATGAAAGAAACTATCAAGTTACAAAGTCTGAATTATAAGAAATCCAAAACACCATTGCATTATATTAAACAACAACACAAAAAATAAAATAAAAATGATTAAGGATGCATCAAAATGCAATAAAAGAACACATAAAAATTGATATAATTTTTTTTATTTTTGATATAAAATGGACTCCTTATCCTTTCACATTCACGGAAAACTCTAATGAACAAAACACACATAACCAAACCCTTATTTACACTAAGCTGGATGCTAGAATTGGTAAATACTTTAAAATCTTGCTTTCGTAAACCTAAGCGTGTTCAGAGATCGAGGATATTTTTTGGTTGTGTCAACTTGACTATATTAATCCTCAAAGTGCTTACTCCTTATAAACCACAATCTACAAATCAATCCACAAAGACATAAGTTAATTTACACAACAAAATATAACAAAATTAGAAATGCAAATTTTGTAGAGAAAAAAAGATAAAGGGAGAAAATGGTACATGATGAAGTAAAAGAAAACAAAAGAAAAACATGGATTAAAACCATTTTCCTTGAATAGCTAGAGAGAGAAAGAGAAATGGGAACCTTAAGAGTTCAAGGTAGATATATAGGGTAGTGGTCTATATATAGAGAAATATTAGAGAGAAGGAGCCAAAGATTGTACTGAATTCTTTTAGAACTCTTCATCGGGGTCGGCCCTGGGCATAGGCCGACGAGGCGGCTGCCTAGGGCCCCCATTTCCCAAGGGCCCCCAAATTCATTAGTGCGTATTCTACGTTAGACCCGAGTAGAGTTTTGTTTTTTCAAAAAAAAAAAATAACCCACATGCCAATTATTATTTAAAAGGCCCACCAAAGAAATATTTATATACAACTCATATGTTTTTGTTGTTAGAAAAAATGCCCATTAAAGAAATAAAATCATTATGTTTTTTATTTTTTTTATTTTTTTTATTTATGGACAAAATCATTATCACAGCATATCAAATTGCAAATTGCAATTCATTGTAATAGACATTCGAAATTTTTTAGGGTTCTTTACTTTTTTGACACTTGGCAGCTCTTAGCTCTGTTCTTGGCTTCTTACGAAATTGGGAATTAGTGGAAAAGTAATTGTTCTTGGATTGGAATTTGGAAGCTCTCTTCTTGAAATCAATTGTAGTTGTTTTAGAAGGTAATTTAACACATCTTTTCCTTTTCCTTTTTCTTCTTCTTTTAATCTGAAAAACCTCTTTTCTTTTTTCTATTTTAATTTTTGTTATAATTTTGTATGTATTATGTATCATAAAACCCGAAGGTAAGGATTCAAGAACCCAACTTCCAAATAGAAAAAAAATTTCTTGAATTTTTATATATGCATTGCTAGAATAGTTCTTGAATTTTGTATGTATTATATTAGAATTTCGTTTTTCTATTTTAGTTTTGTTAGAATTTTGTATGTATTATGTATATGGAACCCAGAAGTCAAGTACCCAAAAGTCGGGATTTGGGGGGCTCAATTTTTTAGTTCGCCTTAGGCCCCCGAAATCTCAAGACCAGCCCTGCTCTTCATATTACCGTATCTATATAATCTAATATATAACTAATTAACAATATATATTAACCAGGACAATTCATATTATGCAAGGGAGATGAACCAATAACAGAGAATTTAATGTCAAAACTCTATTATTAGATAGATGTTATGAGTTTATGCAGAGAAATACATCTAAAAATCAAAGGTTTTTTAAGTTTAAAAAAAGGTGAAGGGTTGTTTAATTAATGGGGAATTGAAATGAATATATAAAAAATAAAAATAAAATAAAATTTTAAAAAAAAAAATTATATGGCCCCGTTTGGTGCACGAGATTGGATTGGACTATTTCATGGGTTGGATTTGACTAAGATGAGATTGAGATTAGACGAGATTGGACTAAATGAATACAATACTGTGTTTGGAGAAACAAGGGACTGGACTGAATTAATACCATATTTGGGTTGGTGAAACATGGGATCAGACTAAATATAATAATTTTTTTTAATTTAATAATATTTTAAAATTGAATAATAAATTATCAAGAAAATAGAATTTTAATTTGGGAAATAATCAAGAAAAAAGAATTTTGATAACATTTTAATTTGTAAAAAATAGAAAAAAAATCAAGGAAAAAAATAATTAGGACAGATCTGGGTTCAAAATCTAGATCTTTATCATCAAAATATCAAATTTAAATTATATATATATATATATATACATATATATAGGTAAATTGAGAGTTCCCTTACACACAACAAAGAAAAATTTGATGGAGAGCAGCTGATGAGGTCATTTTGGTACTCAACAAAATACATTTTATGTGTTCGTTTTGAAAACCTTGTTTAACCACTAGAAAAACTACTTAAGAAATAAAACTAGTAAAGTGGTAAATAGAGTTTGTTCCACAGGGAATTGGAGTAATATGTTGAATAATTAACTAGGCTTAAATGCAATTAAGCAAATCATAGTAGGTGAATAATGTGTGGTTTGATAAACCACAAAACATGTAAGTAAAATAAATGACAATAATATAAAGAGAAGTTGAATGGATAGGAATCCAATATCAACAATACTAGATACGAGAATGTGTTTAAACAATTAATATAGATACTAGGGGATTGTTGGAATTGCACATGGGTATGGGTAATGCTTTCTAAGCCACTTTAATGGACCAATCTCTATATGTTAACCATTTGATTTCTAGGATATGTTTAGGTCATAAATATGAACCCTAAACATATTCTTACCAAAATGCCTAATCGTTTAAGGAAAAGGGGTCAATATGGGATTGGTTGGTTACAAATATAGGTTTAGATTAATGTGGTTGATATACCCCCTCCATTACCCCCTCCATTAATCTATGCTATTCATTGGATTCTTAATCACACAAGGGTGTCAACCTAATGATGATTGCATAATATATTATTCTAAACAAGATTATAATTAACAAGTTGGTATACAAGTCAATCGCATAGTGAATATAATCTAATGATAAAATAAATAGAGCACAAATAGAGATTCAATACAAAAGCTTAAGCAAATACCCACAATCAAATGCTCATCACATATATCCTTAAATTAGGTGTTTAATTACACATAGTTACAAACAAATAGAAAACAAGTAATGGATAAGGAAATCACCCATGAGCCTCCTTCTTTAATAGTTGCTCTTTCCTTTCTTTTGATGATCCTAATACAAAGAGTGAGAAAATAGGATGTGTCTAAATAGGTGGTGTCTAATGGTGAGTGACAAAGGTAATGGGATGTAGAGAATGGGAAGAGAGGAATGATTTAGGTGAGGTAGTCTAGTAATTTGTTAAGAAATTGGAGAGGAGAAATTGTGCGATTATGAATGGTGGAGAAATGAATTTCTTGGTTGAACAAGTGTGTTTTCAAAGGAGAAAATGTGATGTATTTATGGGTTTGGAAATCTAAGGTACGAAATTGGCATGAAAGGACGAGAATACCCCTCTTGAATGACTGACATTCCAACGCTGGACGTTTTTCTCTTTGTTGCCACTTTGTCGCCATGGCGACATAAAGTGTTGACATCACACCCGATTGTGTCGCCAAATGGCGACAACATTGGAATGCCAACGCTGGAATTCCTACGTTGTCTTCACTTGTGCCTTCATGTCACCAGTGGCAACTACATCCTCACCAAAGTGGCGACAATGCCCTGTTTGCTAACTTGTGCTCCTTTTTGTACCAAAGTCCTCACCTTCTTCACAAATGCCCTTGAGGCCTAAGTACACCTGAAACACTTGATTTAACAACATTAAATATGAGGAAACGCCCGAGAATCAAGCATAAAGAGATGGGAATGAGGGCCAAACAATTTTGGCTTGATCAAATGCTCCCAAACCTATCTTTTGCTAGTCCTCTAGTAAAACAATCACAAATCAACCCCAAAGACATGCATCGAGACATTTCAAAGGCTTTTAATAAAGCTCAACTCATCCAAGCAAGGTTTTACTTATCATGATCAATATGCAAAACCAAAATGAAGAGATTGAAACAATTATGCACTGGTGAGGATTTTTACATGTATGATAGTGTTAAGTAAAGATTAAGAGCATGCCACTCTAGATATAATTGTACGTAATGCAACCTTACATTCAAAATACCAAAGCTTCAAATCAAAGGTGTTTTTCGGTTTAGAATGTAATTCGCCTTGATATCTAATCCTCACTGAATTCTCTCTTTTCTTCTCATTGATTCCTAGATTTCGCTCAAAATACATATGCAATATGAATTCATGTCGTGGATATCTAATTGATTGCACATGATCATTTTTATAACGCAATTTCTGGAAATTAAGTCTCATGAATGGAATTGCAAGCCATGAATTAGAAAGAACATGCATCAACCCAAATTCACAAGTGGACATCCCTAAAGATCATGAAGGTCTTTCTTTGGTTGTAACGGGGCCTTAGGTGAATGGTGAATCAAAAACATGGGCAATGGATAACAAGGAACCCAATGATTTACCTAAGACATACATTCTAATTATGAGTTCCAATTCTTTTCACGCATTTGTTCACACCTTTAGCATCCATTGCTAACAGTATTACTTCAATTGCATATTCTCTACTTAAACTTTTTATTGAGTAGCTCTTCCAATTCTTAACCCTCTATTTAGGCCAATTGTGCCCAATCCATAGTTCTTTTTATTTTATTTTATTTTATTTTTTTCTTGGCTTTGCCCTTTCCTTTCTTTTCTTTTCTTTTCTTTTGCATACATCTTTTTATTTCAATCTTTTCCTTTTCTTTTTGCTTTTCTTTTCTTTTTCTTTTCATCCACTCTTGCATTTCCATACTCTTTTACACAAATATACATGCCTAGGTACATGTATCAACATTTAAAAGAGCTTACATCCATATCTTAAGCCTTAGCAAATCATTTGGTCAAGGTAAGTCAATTATGTAGGCTATATGGTTCATTTAGATGTGGTTCAAAAATGAAAAGCTTAAGATGTGTTTTGGCTTCAAAAGGGGCTTGGGAGCACACACATTTGAGGGTATTGAAGTATTTAGGCCAATTTACGGTTTTTCACATGCATTGCCTAAGGTCATTTCCAAAGGTTTATCCACAAGCAAATCAAAGCATCCACAAGCAGTCCAATATTCTATGACATGTAATATTTAAGTGCAAATGAGACCTATACATGCTTGAATGAGTGTTTGAGAGAGAGTGTTTAAAGAGTGAATATTTGACAACTCAAAATACGTTTTTTAAGGCCGTGTTTGTGATCCTCATGGGAATCTCCACTATTAATTACTAGCCTTAAAGCAAAATTGATAATTCACCCTAACATTATGAGAAAAAGATTAATGTACTTTGTTCAATGGCACCCTAAATGGCATGACATTAATCTAAACCAAACAATGGCAAAGATATACAATTCCTCACTACTCATGTAAAGCACAATCTCAACAAGCAAAGAATGCTTAAATGTGGCATTGTCGCAAGAGTTTGAAAAATTCGGCTCAAGTTTTAAAACCAAGCAATGTAAGCAAAGTGGTGTTGCGCAAATGTACCCCCAAACCTAAATTGAACATTGTCCTCAATGTTCATAGGAGGCAAATTTTGTAAAAAGGCGCAACCCAACAAATCCAAGGCAAATGATGCATAAATGTCCACAAATAATCAAAGTATTTCCAAAATTTTGACAAAGTACCTTCTCATCCTAACATGCCCAAAATCATCTAAAAAGATGCTCAATCATGAATGGCATATTCATCAACATTCCTTTCATTCAAAAATAGTCAATAAAGCACATACATCCTAAATCCACTACCAAAATCCAACTCACACCCTTATTATAAGCAAAAACGAAATAAAGATAAAAGAATTCAAAAATGATGCGACTAATTAAAAACCAAATTTTAAGCTATGAAAGAAATGTACCAAAATGGGTTACCTCCCACAAAGCGCTCGATTTAACGTCTAGGCAAGACGTGGCATGGTGCTCCCGCACTTCGAACTTCAAAATTGTTGCTTTCCTTAGGATAAGGCTCTCACCCTTTTTATGAGCACTCTTGGCTCGCTCGTCTCTCAAAGACTTGCAAGTTGTCTTTTTTTCATCCAAAGAGATAAAGAAACCTTGCTTTATCGTACTCTTGGCTCACTCATCCTTCAAAGACTTGCAAGTTGTCTTTGTTTCATCCAAAGAGATAAAGAAACCTTGCTTTATCGTACAAGCAACAAAAATCTTGTTTCCTCAAGAAGCAATAGAAAATCTACACACTCACAAATCATATTAGAAAGTTCCGGCAAATTAAAGTCTACTCGATATATATGCAATTGCCAACAAGACCTTGAAACACCAATTATTCAAATAAACAAATTAAACAAAATAAACAAAATGCATAAAAATAAAATGCACTAAAATTTTCAACATTGTGCATTTGGGGTGGGGTTAGGATTAACTAAGGGTAGTTTGACCAAGTTGAGATATTCATTCTTCTTTACAATCCAAACAAATGTATATGACTTCCCCATTGTTTCCTTGCCTTTCTTTCTCATTTGGTTCATTAGATCTTTCCTCACCCAATTTTTCTTCATCCTAGGTGGACTCTTCCAATTCCTAAGCTTCTTAACCAATACCTTCCTAACATACCTATACTTCTCTCTTTGTATAAAATTCCCTTGTGTGTCATGCCTCTCATATTCTTGGCTTAGTGGTCTAATGTGACCTAACTTATGGCAATGGTGGCACATGGTGATATGGTTAGGAATGATACCTTATTGGTGGTTCTTTGGTGGAGGTGGAGGTGGAGGTGGAGGTGGAGGGTTCTCATTCCTCTTTTTTGCCTTCCTCCTCTTTGCTTTGCTAGGATTCGACACTTTAACTTTGGCACTTGAAGAGGCTTGACTCAATTAGGGCATTTCTTCTTTTGAACATGGAAACACTTCCTTGATCATTCCCTCAATTTATTACTTATACCTTCCAAGTTCCGTAAGGTGGTCCATTTCCTTCTTCTTCGTTACCTCCAAAGCCATGTCTCGTGTTTGAATTTCAGCTTGCATTAGTCGTATCCTCTTTGCAAAATCCTCCTTAATCTCTTCAAACTCCTTCAATGTTGTACTCTTTTCGGCTTCAAGTCTCTCAATTTGTTCTTCGAATTCTTTGTTCTTGTAGGAGACTTCACCATTATGCTTCTTGAGAGTACCATTTTCGGCTCTGAGCGTCATTACTTCAAGTATGAGTTTCTTCTTCAATTCTTGAAGCTTATTCTCCTTTGTCGTTTCTAAGGCTTCTTCGCCTTCTAACTTCTTCTTCAAGAGTTGTATCCTCCTTTCGTAATCTTTCCTCGTTTCTTTTTGTTGTCGGGAAGTTGTTATCATTTTTCCTTGAAGTAAATCATTCTCTTTTCTCAACTCATCCATTGCCATCCTTAGCTCTTCACTCATACTTATAAGCTTCTTGTTCATCTCTAGCATGATCTTGAATAGATCTTCTTCCTCCGATTGATACGAGACTTCATTGTAGTTTTGACTTGTGGCTTTGATGGATTTGTTGAAATTTCCTTCAAATACGGACTATATTGCTATATTATCTTGCATGAGCTCTCCCATCCTATCTTCCGATGACATGTTCATTGGCGGCTAGCTTGGCCTCGAGTTTTGCATTAAAAAATCCATAGAGTCTGAAACACAAAGAAACAAAAACTACCGAAGCAATAAAAAGGAACTAAGACTATAAATAAATAAATAAAAATAAATAAATAAATAAATAAAATTAAAAAAAAAAAAAAACTAATAGGAAACTAAAAGTTATTAAAACTAAACTAACTACTACAAAAAAAGTTAATTGATTCAACAAATTGTTACCAATTCCCCGGCAGCGGCGCCAATTTTGATGAGGTCGTTTTGGTACTCAACAAAATATGTTTTATGTGTTCCTTTTGAAAATCTTGTTTAACCACTAGAAAAACCACTTAAGATATAAAATTAGTAAAGTGGTAAGTAGAGTTTGTTCCACAGGGAATTGGAGTAATATGTTGAATAATTAACTAGTCTTAAAATCAATTAAGCAAATCATAGTAGGTGGATAATGTGTGGTTTGATAAACCACAAAACATGCAAGTAAAATCAATGACAATAATATAAAGAGAAGTTGAATGGATAGGAATCCAATATCAACAATACTAGATACGAGAATGAGTTTAAACAATTAATATAAATACTAGGGGATTGATGGAATTGCACATGGGTATGGGTATGGGTAATGCTTTCTAAGACACTTTAATAGACCAATCTCTATATGTTAACCATTTGATTTCTAGGATATGTTTAGGTCATAAATATAAACCTTAAACATCTTCCCACCAAAATGCCTAACCAATTAAGGAAAGGGGGTCAATGTGGGATTGGTTGGTTACAAATATAGGTTTAGATTAATGTGGTTGATATACCCTCCATTAATCTATCCTATTCATTGGATTCTTAATCACATAAGGGTGTCAACCTAATGATGATTGCATAATATATTATTCTAAACAAGATTATAATTAACAAGTTGGTATACAAGTCAATCACATAGTGAATAGAATCTAATGATAAAATAAATAGAGCACAAATAGAGATTCAATACAAAAGCTTAAGCAAATACCCACAATCAAATGCTCATCACATTTATCCCTTAAATTAGGGGTTTAATTACACATAGTTACAAACAAATAGAAAACAAGTAATGGATAAGGAAATCACCGATGTGCCTCCTTCTTTAATGCTTGCTCATTCCTTTCTTTTGATGATCCTAATGCA
This sequence comes from Acer negundo, assembly GCA_035582765.1. NCBI lineage: Eukaryota > Viridiplantae > Streptophyta > Magnoliopsida > Sapindales > Sapindaceae > Acer > Acer negundo. Next base: position 17,995,674 of record CM069241.1, on the reverse strand, counting down.
AAGAGTGAGAGAAGAGGATGTGTCTAGACAGGTGGTGTCTAATGGTGAGTGACAAAGGTAATGGGATGTAGAGAGGGGAAGAGAGGAATGATTCAAGTGAGGTAGTCTAGTAATTTGTTAAGAGATTGGAGAAGAGAAATGGTGGGATTAGGAATGGTGGAGAAAGGAATTTCTTGGTTGAACAAGTGTGTTTTCAAAGAAGAAAATTAATGTGATATATTTATGGGTTTGGAAAGCTAGGGAACGAAATGAGCATGAAAGGACAAGAATACCCCTCTTGAATGGCTGACATTCCAACGCTGGAATTCCAACGATGGAATTCCTACGCTGGATGTTTTTCTCTTTGTCGCCATGTTGTCGCCATGGAGACACAAAGTGGCGACATCACACCTGATTGTATCGGCATTGTGTCGCCAAATGGTGATAACGTAGGAATGCCAATGCTGGAATTCCTACGTTGTTGCCACTTGTGCCATCATGTAGCCAATGGCGACCACATCCTTACCAAAGTGACGACAATGTCCTGTTTGCTAACTAGTGCTCCTTTTTACACCAAAGTTCTCACCTTCTTCACAAACGCCCTTGAGGCCTAAGTACACCCGAAACACTTGATTTAACAACATTAAATACTAGAAAATGCCCGAGAATCAAGCATAAAGAGACGGGAATGAGGGCCAAAATCATACCAATTTTGGCTTGATCAGTAGAAGATCTACAAAAATTAAAAATAAAAAAAATTGGTTCTTGCAATTCAAAAGTCATTGTGTTTTGGGATCTGTCCAATGCTCAATATGACAACAGACTTGAACCAAGCAATGGGTTTTATGTCATAGTTTTAGTTGATTCTGAAATCTGTCTGCTACTTGGAGACATCAATGAAGATGACGACCTAACATTTCTCAGGCAACTCTATTTATTCAACAAAGGCACAGTCAAGTGCACTGGAGATGAAGATGGATTGATAAGAAGAAGATTTTGTCAGTTTCAATTAACAAGAGGAAGATTTTCCAAGTGAAGAGATTGAGGTGGAACTTTAGAGGAAACCAGACAATATTTTTGGTTGAATAGGGAGAGGAGAAGATTTTGATCGGCGATGAAAGAGGAGAAAATGGGTGGGGTCCAAATATAAAATAGTCTTGGGACAAATAGAGATGGAGTTGGAGGTGGGTATATTTAATCCCACTATCATGGGACTATTTTGCTGGTGGGACTAATAAGCCCATGTCCTACAACATCACTAAACGTGGGATTAGGACTAAAATAGTTCAATTTCAATCTAATCTCAGGCACCAAACACGCCATATATAATTTAAAGCCAATGTTTCCAAATAAATACATTAATGCATTTAAATCTAAAGCTCCCTCACAGCGACACGTGGTGTTATGAGGGTCAGCTTTTATATATTATTTAGATTTATATTATAATTAATAATTAATAAAAATTTAATAATAAAGTCACAACATGACGACACGTATTAATGTGAGGTTTCATTTTGTTATATTATATAGAAATAGATATATCCTTATATAATGGTAGTTTAATGCCTACCCTACCTCCCAGTGCCCGCCGGCCCGCCCCACTTCTCATCGTCCGTCCGCCTACTACACACCCTACCTCCCGGTGGCCACCGGCCCGCCCCACTTATGATAATAATGACAATTAATTGTCATTGTGAGAAATTGAACTTGAAACCTCAAGTCAAAGTGGTAAGCTTTTACCGCTTGACTACAAGATTTGATTTATTAACAATTGCACAATGTTTATATATAACCTATATGAGTTGTTAGAAATAAAAAATAAATAAAAAATAAATAAATACTCGTTAGATCAATTTAAATTTATTCAACTAATCAAATTCTAATTTCTACAATGGACATATATTAAAAAATATTTATTGGAACATTGAATAAAATTATATTTTTTAAAACATATATAGGGGTCTATACTCTATAGGTGACTAGCTAGTGACATTAATGGTAATAAACATGATTTAAAATACAACTCTCACTACAAGGGAGATATTTCTCTACATTTTGCAATTTAATAAACAAATGTAAAACTCGGATTTCTAATTTATATGGTAATTGAATTATTAACGTGTCTCTTAGTATGAAACAAGAGAGTGCAAAATAAATAAATATTTTTTTTAAAATTCCTTTTTGGAATATTTTTAAATAAATGATTTAAAGGTAAATTTATTAAATTTAAAATTTTACTTATCCAAAAAAATAATAATTTTAATAATATAACTATTGGTAATTAAAATTATTAATTTAAAATTAATGATATTTGACAATGTAAAGACACTGTTTATTCAAAAAGGATATAACAAATTAAAACTTATACATGTCGGTTTATCTTTAACCAATGTCGTAATGTTTAACTTATTAAGAGATGAGTTTTAAGCGAAACCGATATCTTATCGTAAAATAAATCCATATCAGTTTGCCTAAAAACCGTTGTCATTTCGAACCGTAATATTTAAGACATCGTTTTTGTATAAACCCATGTCTAAAAGTTTTTTTTTAAATCGGTTACCAAAAAACAGATGTTATGTACCGATGTCTTTTAACATTTTTATAGTAGTGGTGGTTAATTTAATATAAGATATATCCTTATATAATGGTAGTTTAATATTATGTAGATTTCAATTCAATGGCTCAATAAATAATATAACTCTTATATATGAATTGTGTGTGGGGTTTAATATAAGATATATCGTTATATATGGTAGTTTAATATTATGTAGATTTCAATTCAATGGCACAATAAATATTATATCTCTTATAAATGAATTGTGTGTGGAGTTTAATATAAGAAATATCCTTATATATGGTAGTTTAATATTATGAATATTATGTAGATTTCAATTCAATGGCTCAATAAATATAATATACCTCATATATATGAATTATCGTGTGTGTTTGTGGTAGTTTAATATATATCCTGTGTGTGTGTCTTACTATATATCCTTATATATGGTAGTTTAATATTACGTAGATTTCAATTCAATGGCTCAATAAATAATATATCTCTTATATATGAATTATCATGTGTATGATTTTCTTTACAGAATCGTCGATTGTTACCTGTAGTTAGTGGATTACTACAGGTGGTAATTCAACAGGTAACAGTAGCAATCCAATAAGTATCGGTAGTAACTGACGATTCCATACAGGAAATCCTACACCTAATAATCCCTCATCTCTTATAACTACCATGTATTGTCAATGACATGTTTATGTGATGGATATATAATTTGCAATTCAACCCCGGGCAATTTATTAGGGACAATTTTGCTATTTATTTTTCAGCTAAGGGTAAATTTGCAATTCAATCCCTTTAAAAGGGCAATTTTATTCCTCCAAATTTCCAATTTTTTTTTCCTAAATCCAACAAATCTATCTGTAAAATTGAAAAAACACGTAACAATAATATTAATCCTTAATAATGTTTTTTTTTGGCTTGCTTATAATATATGGAAAAAGATTGTGTAGTTGATTGTGTTGAATGGCTCAATAAATAATATATCTCGTGGAGAATGGATAAATGATTGTGTTGTATATTTGCTTCACCATATTTTTAACGGGAAGAATCGCAGGACACATTCTTTTGACACCAAAATATATTAAATGGTTTAAATTAATCCATATGTAACTTCCTAAAAAAATAAAATACCAGAGTCTCCTATTTATTATTTAGATTTTCTATCGATTCTTTTCTTCTTCTTTTTTTATAAATTTTTTCCATAATTATTTTTCTCCCCTCCTTACCTCAATTGTCCCCGCTTCATTATTATTTAGATTTTCTATCGATTCTTTCCTTTTTTTTTTTTTTTAAGGATTTATTTCCATAATTATTTTTCTCCTCTCCCTCCATCCCTCATGGATCTGAATCCCCTCACATTAATTGTTCTCACATCCATAATCTATTGTCACATGTCTAATATAACAACTTAATTGTTTGGATTATTTCTATTAAGTTTTATTATTTTACTATACCAAAAGATAGAATTAATCTAAACCAATAATTTAGGTGGAGACAATGTGAGGTGATGAAGGAATCCAAATATAATTAAAATGGAATTTAATTTATGATTTGTGCTTACAGTACTAATCAAGAATCCCAACAAAGAAAATGAAACTTAATTCTAATTTGTGATTAGAGTACTAATCAGAATCCTAATGAGAAAAAAGAAATTCCCTGATTTGTGATGAAACATACCAAGTGAGTAGTTGCTCATATTGATCATTAAACTAAATTTTTGCACGCAAAAAAGTCAATCACCAAAAACACTACATAAACTATAAAGCCACCCTCGCCAAACTTATTATTCATGCACAAAAAATAATACTCGTATAGCATTCATTACAATTCTCTCTCCCCATAAAAGAAATGGCTCCAAACTTCGACGAAGGCGATTCTCTCTTCAACTTTGTTGTCCAAGACGGCTATGGCGTCAAAGGCATGGTGGACTTAGGCCTCTCTAAGGTTCCGACGCCATACATTCAGCCTTCGAAAGAGCGAATCGACAAGCAAAACTCCCGCACTTGTCCGTTCCAACCTATCGACCTATCGAAGCTCAATGGGCCGGAGCACGACCGTGTGGCAGAGGAGATAGCTAGAGCAGCTGCGACACTAGGGTTCTTCCAAGTGGTCAACCATGGGGTGCCTATTGAATTGCTCGAAAAGCTTAAGGACACGGCGCATTCATTCTTCGGACAAGCACCGGAGAAGAAGGCGTTGTACCGAAAAGGAGCAAGCCCGAGCCCGTTGGTGAAGTACGGGACAAGCTTTTTGCCGGAGAAGGAGAAGGCTTTGGAGTGGAAGGATTATATTAGCATGACATATACTAATGATGTCGAGGCCCTTCAACAGTGGCCTAAAGAATGCAAGTAAGATTGATATTACATTACAAGTTTTGTTCTTATTTTAGGAGTTTCTTCTTTGGTCAGATCGATCTAGGAAAAAAAAAAACAAAAAAAACAAAAGTTACATATATCGAAACTAGACTTTTAGTTACATAAGGTTGTAGATACATTATGAAGAAACAGTTTTGATATATTTTTTATTATTATTATTATTGAACTAATGTTAAATACTTTTCACAGTGAAGTGTCACTAGAGTATCTGAAAACATCACTGAAGATGGTGAGGAAGCTGCTGGAAGTATTGATGGAAAATCTCGGAGTGAAACCGGACAACTCGAAAATTGATGCCCTAATCGGGCTGAACATGGTGAACATGAATTTCTACCCTACTTGCCCTAACCCAGAGCTGACTGTTGGCGTGGGACGCCACTCAGACATGGGAACCCTAACTGTTTTATTGCAAGATGGGATCGGAGGGTTGTACGTGAAAGTTGAAGAAGACATTGAAGATGTTGGAAAGAAGGGAGAGTGGATGGAGATTCCTCCAATTGATGGTGCTTTAGTCATCAACGTTGGTGATGCTTTACAGGTTAGATTTAATTACAAGACCTCATTTGATTTTGAATTTTCTTAAAAAGTATTATTTTGATAATTAAATATTTATAATCTTCTCTAATTATGATTATATATCCTGAATCCTGATCATAAAAAAATGCGGTCCTTGAATTCTCAATCGATACAGTTGATGGAGAAAATTTATTTATTATTCACTTAAATATTTGGTGAAGCTGTAATAATTATAAACTCCTGAACTAATTTAAAATTATTTTTTCATGCTGTGTTTTAGATAATAAGCAATGGAACGTACAAGAGTGCTGAGCACAGAGTAAGAACTACAAGCGACAAATCAAGAGTATCAATCCCAATCTTCACCATCCCAAAGCCAACGGAAAAAATCGGACCGCTGCCTGAGCTGGTGGAGCGAGACGGGGCTCGATTTCGGGAGCTTGTTTTCCAGGATTACATGAGCAACTTCTTCAGCAATGCTCACGATGGAAAGAAATCTCTCCATTTTGCCCAAGTTAATAATTAACTAGGCTCGATATAATATCTATACAAGGTCTTTCTCAACTAAAGTTGGACCTTATTTTTTTTTTTTTTTTTTTTACATGAAATAATTAGTGAACCACAAAAAATAAATAAATAAATAAATAAATAAATAAATTCTGAACTTCTGTTGTGTTAGATAGAATAATTGCAATTGCATATTAATTTCTCTCTCACTAGGATTTAGGGTATTAAGTTCTCGAAATTTATTTGGTGGAACATGCCTCTAAATTGTATTTTAAACCGTTTTAATATTAATAGATAAAGTACAGCGGACTAGCGGAGCAAGTTTTGTGTTGAGACACAAGTAAAGGAGTCCACAAAATTTCTTGCATTTTTTTGATGGTGACTTTTCAATACTGTCTCCGTTTTAAAAACTAATGTTTAAAATGCATCTATTATGATGAACGGACAAAAATGTTCCTCACAGTAACCTTCTTCACTATTTATTTATTTATTTTTTTTTCCTTTCAAAATCCTCCATCAATGGAGATGGAACTGACGAATCGACGAACACACGTACACCGACCAATCGATGAACACACGTACACCGACAATGACGGTGGACTATGAACACGCGTACGTCGTGGTCGACGACCAAGACCAAACACAAAAGAGACTTATGATTTCTCTGAAAAAACGAAGTATGTAACTTTCTTTGAAAACGAGGGGTTTCGAATTAGAGATTCAGGGTTGGAGAAGATGATCAGAACAGAAATAGAGGAGCACAGAACAACAACCCAAAAATCTCAAAAAGCAATCGTAAAGTCTCGGAACACAATCACAAAGTCTTGGAACACAAAGTCTCTGAACAAACACAAAGTCTCAAAACACAAATATAAAGTCTCGAAACACAAACACAAAATCTTGGAACACAATCACAAACTTTCGAAAACACTGGGTTGTTGTTCAGTGCTCCTCTGTTTTTGATCTGTTGTTGTTTCTCGTGTTTAACAATGGAAGATTCAAAACCAAAACAACATAGGAAATGAGAGAAAAATCTATCCCCGAGTGCGTCAGCGTAGCACCACTAAACTAATCCAATGAAGATGCATTGATAATATTATGGAGTTAGTTTTGTTCGATTTCGACCTCCATAGGAGGTCTGTTAAACAGACCTCTACAAAGAGATGAAAGAATAAAATCAAAAAATTTATAAAAAAAAAAATAGAGTAAAGTAAGGATATTTTTGGAATACACTTACTTTGGTACCTTTAAAACATAAGTTATTAAAGTGGTAATAGTTTTGAAATACCAATAAAAAATAAAATAAAATAAAATAAGTGACAAAAACCCCTATTTCCTCGTAAAACAATTACCTTGTGTTTGTTTGTTGAGAAAATATGGGAATAGAAAAGAAATCCTTTAGGGTATATGTCTGATATTGTATCAGAAATTAGTGAGTCGAAGCCACATCAACAAATCAAAATCAAATTTGATAGATCACGTCTATTGAAACTACATAGTTGGGTGGGGGCCATGGCCACTAGGGATGGCCAATACCCTTCGGGGGGGTAGGGGCACCACCCTAGATCTGGTAAGGTTTCGGTTCCAACCATGGAACCGGAACCGGAAAAATCAGAATCGGTTTTTCGGTTTCGGTTCAAATTTTTTCGGAATCGGGCGGTTCAAACCGGAATGGAACCGGCAATTTCGGTTCGGTTCGAACCGCCCAGTTCTAGTTTTTTTTTTTTTTTTTTTTTTTATAATTTTTTTTACTTTACAAAATATTACATTTTAGTTATAAAAAAATAAAATGTTAAAGTGGACATTGTAAAGTATTGAGCCATGGCCAATAACCCTTGTCCAAACAATTATGTGTTTCATTCCCTTCTCCTCCTTTTTATATAGGTTAAACATCTCATTTACTTCTCTATTTTTCCAATGTGGGATGTGGGATGTGGGATGTGGGATGTGGGATGAAGGATAAGAAGTCATATTATGCATTTTTAACAAATATTTCAATTATTTCTTTTTGTGTTAGTTTCGAATTATACTACAATATGGAATATTGTAATAGTTCAAAAAAAAAAATTAATGATTCCAATAGGTTATTAATATATGAAATTAGTTAATAATGTATCAAAAAAAAAAAAATCAGTTAATGACTTCTTTTTATCCCACATCCCACATTGGAAAAATAGAAAAGTGAATGAGATGTCTAACCTATAAAAAAAAGGAGGAGAAGGGAATGGAAAACATAATTACTTGGACAAGGGTTATGGGTCATGGCTCAATACTCTAAAATGTTCTTTCTAACATTTTATTTTTTTATAAATAAAATGTAATAGTTTGTAAAAAAAAAAAAAATTTTAAAAAAAAAAATTTTTTTTGGCTGGTTCAGAACCTCTGGTTCGGTCAGAACCGGCTGTTCTAGAACCGGAACCGAAACCGCCCTAGGCCGGTTCCGGATCCACCCAAACCGGGAACCGGAACCGGAACCTTGCCACCTCTACACCACCCCCATTTCCTAATTGGGAATGGTGGTGGGGGCTCCATTTCCCCAATATTTAAATATATACATATATATATATATATATATATATATATATTTATATATATATATATATATGAGTGAGTCTCTCATACCACCATGAAATCATATCGATTTGAATGAATTTTGATATGAATTTTTTTTTTGTTAATAAGTTCATCGAAATCTACCTATGAATAAAATTAAAGTATTTTTCAAGCAATAAAACTATTTTTCTTGAATTTTTTATCTCTCTCATTTTTATGCCTTTATATTTGAAATAATCGGGATAAATAGTTATAGTACTTGCAAAAATTTCCAATTTTATTCACAGGTATATTTCAATGAACTTATCATATAGAAAAAAATTCAGATCAAAATTCATTCAAATCGATGTGGTTTTATGAGAGACCCACTTACATATATATATATATATATATATTTAAATTTTAAAAGTATTACAAGAACTATTACAATAATACTATCAAGAACTATATACTCCTATAACGGGAGACAACTATTCCCACGTCCTGAGAAGAAAACTCTCCACACATACTTGTAAAATAAGCATTGTAAGATTTAAACCCCTCACTGTTTATGTGGAAGAGAGATACACAAACAGCTCTGCTAAGAGGTGATGCGCTATATATATATATAATTTTCTTATCTTTTTTTTTTAAAAAAAAAAATTAACTTTAATTCTATTACTCTAATACTAAATCTAAACAACACGAAAACTTTAAATTTGTTTTGACTTTTTATGTCATAAGTATTTGAATTTATTTTGGATTAAATTAAATCAATTATATATTTTAAATTAAAAATTTTGACTTTTTTTTTGGATTGGATATTAAGGCAAGATGAAATGAAAAATTGAGATAGTCAGATTCCAAATTCTAAATTCTAAATTTTGGATTGAAAAATGGGGAAAATTGGGGATGGGGTGGGGGTAGGGGAACCTCCCCCCCAAACACCTCCATCCTCAGTTCCCCCAAATAGAATTTTGGGATAGGAGTGGAGAAGGGTAGAGGAATGGGGGTGGGGGTGGGAGGACCTTCCCCAACTTCGATGGGCCCCATGCACATCATTATGGCTAACACAAGCATATAAATTAAAAATAAAATAAAAAATTATAACATCTTACCCCACTTTTTCTTTTTTTTCTTTTTTTTTTTTACATAACTCAACTATTTTTTATTATTTACATTTTTCTATTATAATTTTATCAAAATTTTCAATTGGCCCCTTAAACTCTCAAATTTTGATAAAGCTGGTTTCGTCTCTGACGTTACATACAATTAGGATATAAAAGTTACAGTTCGCAAAGTTGGTCACAACTTACAGATTGTAGGATGATGTTGCAACTTACATGATAACGTTGCAGGTTTCAAGATGACTTTGAACACAGAATGGTGAGTTGGTGAGTCCATAGACGGACCTGTGTGGGGGCTAGGGTGGGCTTGAGACCACCCTGGCCCCCTTAAAAAAAATTAAATTAGCAAAATAAAAAATTTAAATTAATTTAAATTCCTAGTCAGAATTTAAAATATATTTTTTTCTTTCCTTTTTCATCTTCTTATAATAACAATTATTTCTCCCCATTCTTCAAACTTGGTTCAATCTATTTATCAACATCAATATTTAGATATATTTGAGTGAATAGGAGTAGTTGCAGTAAGATACCCTGACGTTTGGTAATATAATAGAAATATTGTACTTTTGCTTTAATTATAGTAACATACCATTGACTTGTTTGACCAACGGTAGAATTGACCCTTTTTTTAACCGTTGAAGGATAAAAATGTCTTTTTCACTAATATTTAAAAATGGAAAAGAATATTTAATAAAATATAGAGAGCTTCTTTTGACAATCCTATTTTTTCATTTTACACTTCTTTTCTAAAAACAATCCCTTCTCAAAATTTAAATTTTAAAAAATTCTAAAGACACTTCATTTTGTTACAAGATTATCCTTTTTATCTTTTTTGAATTAAATTATTAAAAAAATAAATTATCTCTCCTAAATCATTAGACTAATTATTATAAATTAAATACTCTCTCCTAAATTTTTAATTACCATATTAAACTCTCTCTCCTCCAATACATATCTCTAATTTTCTATCTCCATTCTTTCTTAAGCAAGACTAATAATTAAGAAAAAAAAAAAAAAAAACTTACTAATATGCTTGATTTTTAGGAACCATATGTATGTATATATTAAAAATAAAAATAAAAAAGTAACTTTTTTTTTTTTTTAAATCGAAATATGAAAATTCTTTTTGTTACTCTTATAGGTATGTGATTGTCTAGAGAACTTTAATTCTTTCATTAGTCTTGGAAATTCTGAGTTTAATTGAATCTAGTTGAAATAATTCAAGCTTTCAAATATCTTTTTTTTTTTTTTTGAAAATTGACTTTTTAATATTTATATATATATATATATTACTGTTAGTAAAAAACTAAAATATTCATAAGTTTTTTTTTTTTCTTTAAATGAAGAGATTAATTAGGAGAGAGTGTTTAATATAGTAATAATAGATTTAGGATAGAGAGTTTAATATGTAATACTTAATCTAATGATTTATGAGAGTGATTTTTTTTTTAATAATTTAATTAGTTTGGAGTGTCTTTAAATATTTTTGTCTTGTTTAATAATTTTAATTTAGGTTAAAATTGTCATTAATAAAAAAAAATTAATTGGAGTATGAATAAATAATTTATGGATTGTAAGGAGAAACTCTCTAAAATATATTTAAAAAAACCACTAGAGTTTGCACAAGAGGAATCTGGTGTATCTCTCCAGATTTGATATCTCCATATTGAGATCTATTTCTCAACAACCAAATCTCTAATAGAATTTTCTAGTGGGATCTCTAACTCCAAGTGCCTTTCTCTGTTTTTCTCCTTTATATTACCCCAGAGTCCTTTGCCGCAACACCCGACTGCTTCAATTAGAGTTTTCTCCTTCGCTGTAGCTCCCGGCGGCTTCCCTTCTTCTCCTCCTTCATACGTCGCCATCATACCCATCCCCCGTTCTTAATGGTTTATTTGAAGTCTGAAGAGAGGCTTCTAGGTGAAGCCTTGCCTCTAGATATTTTGGTGAGCATCAAATTGGAAGATTTTGACAAAAACAAAGAACTGTTTTTTTTTTTTTGTGATTTTGTGGTTGGTAACCGAAGTTGTGGCCTTGATTTTGTGCAAGTTAGGATTATACACAATAATGAAGATATGAAGCAACATTTTCATCTATCTAAAGCATTATGATACGTCGAAAGAATATAATTTACATATAAAAAAAAATACTTTGTTTGAATTTAATTGTTTGTTTTAATTGGTGACTACTTTTGATTTTTGTTTGTGATTCAACTTTTAACGGACCATATTGCAAAGAGTAGCGTCTGGATGCTTTGTTGTAGTTTGGGTTGGGTGGGTTGGAAACTTGGAATATATTGATTTGTTGGAATCTTAAAATACTTACGAATGCAATCCATGATTGATTGATTGTTGGATTTTGAGAAAAAATATGGAGGTCTGTTTGAGTCTTTGAGAAAAATTAAAGAACCAGATTACCAGAGATCTCCTCTAGTTTTTAATTTTTAATTCTTATTTCTTATTTTTCTTACTTTGTTTTTTATTTTAAAAAAATAATACATAAATAACCAATATAAAATTAAAAGAAGGGTAATTTGGTACTTTCTAGATGCATATTGTTAAGATCACAGTTAAATCTAACAGTGGTCAAATAAGTCAAGGGTATGTTTTTGTAATAAAAGCAAAAGTACAATATTGTTGTGCTATTACAAAACGTCAGGGTATGTTATTGCAATTAACCCGAGTGAATATTATGGTTTTAAATATTTTATTTTGTTACTTTAAAAAAATATTTTATTTTGTTTTGAAATTTAAGGGTTATTGTTAAATATAGTTAATGAGATTTTAAGAGTAATCCAATTATTATTTAATCCAATTTTAAATTTACAAAGTAACGATATTATTAAATGAATTTAATTAAATTTCATAGAACATTGTATTAGTATATTTAAAATGAATCAAACTAATATGAGTATATTGTATAATTTAATTAGTGTTCTCATTTGCGTTTCATGTTTCTCTTATAATTTGATTTGGTTTTTTAAAAATAAAATAAAATTTTGAAAAGTATTTATTTAGAATATACATTTTACAAAGACGCCTCACTATGTCTTCCTAACTAGGTGATATCGATGTTTAGTAAAAATAATTTTTTTGGGACATCTCACTATTGTCCCCCTAAGTCCTAACTAGACCTGGCAATGGGTCGTGTTATTGCAAATTCGTGTCGTTTCGTGTTTGGGTCGTGTTAAAATTGCTCCACCCAAACCCGACCCGTTAGCTTAATGGATTGAAATATACAAACCCGAAACCATTTGTTAAATTAATGGGTAACCCGACTCGACCCGTTACAAAATATTATATTTTAGATTTATTAAAAAATTGAAAATAAATAGAACTGAAGCATGATCAAACTCATGCAGTCAAGTTCACTAGCTACTTTTAGAGTTTTAGAGTTAGGGTTAGGGTTATAATATTGTGAAATAATTGATTTATAGTTTTAGAGTTTTTAATTTAGAAAATTTTCCTCTTTAAAAATAAAATTAGAAATTTTTTAAAAATTAATTAGTAAAATATATTCTAACCATAATTTTAGAGATTTTTTTTATATAAATTCCATAATGTGACTATACAATGATTTTTTTAATAACTTTCATAAACACATTAAAAAAAATCTTTATATTAACGTGTTATCGAATTAACGGTTTTCTAAAGGGTGAATCCAAAACTGACCCATTATATTTCGTGTCTTAATGGGTTGACCCATTAACAATCCGATCCTATAAACTTGACCCACCAACCGCTATTTTCAAATGGGTTTGGATCATATTAATGGGTCGTATAAAATTTTACCAGATCCAATCCTAACTAGATGATGTCGATGTTCAATAATAAAAAATAAAAATAAAAAATTCTAACCTGCTGTAATTTTCAATCTAGTTTTGTACCTACATGTGACATCAAATTAATAGTTTTTTAAGGCACAACAGTACGTGAGAAAATAGGAAACATGTGCTAATTTCGTGTGGCCGACGAATTAGTGGAGATCTTCATTAACTCCCTAGTCCCTAGACTTGAATGAAATTGCACCCCCTGACAGCTTTTCCTTTTATTTTACGAACAACCCCTTAAAAGTTTCCTTTTTATTTTAGGAACAATCCCTTAAATTGTTGACTTACGATTAACCACAATTATGAACCAACATTACCCTTCAACCTAGACCAGTCACAATTGCTCTTATCATACCCTTACACTACTTAATTAAATATTTTTATCAAAGCAATAACAAAAAACCTTCACCAGTGGAGGTCCTCCCATGCACGGAGTACGGAGAAGACCATAGTCAGCGAAGAAACTTTTATTTTATTTTTTATAAGTAACATTTATTTATGCTTTATTTTAAAACGTCGGTGAAAATATTTATACTAATAAATGGGCATCTCCAACCCACACCTATTTTTACGTATTTCATCAAATTGGAGCAAAAAACCCTCTACAACCAGGCGTCATTTCATTGCGCAATTTTGTGTTCCTGAACAATGTTGCACATCCCGGCACAACACTGTTCATTTGAGTAAAAATTTTACTTTTTCTTTTCATTATTTAAATTTTACTTAGTCACAGTTTGATCCATATTTAATAAAATCTAATCTGATTGTATCCCTTATTTAAAGGTTTTGTTTAATCACAGTTTTACCCTTAATTAGTTAAATTTATTCCAATTGTATCCTTTTTTATTATTTAATGATATTATTTAATTTATATATTTTTTAATTTAATTATTTTTATATTAACATTTATAATAAACTAAAATTGAGTTTATATTATAAATTTTTTAAAAACAATTTATACATAAATCACTGAATTGAAAACACAAAAATTAAAGCAAAATACATTAATTAATAAAAACATTAAAAACTTCATACAAACTTCATAGTGATAAAATAAATTACCACTAATTGGAAGACATTAAAATTAAGGAAAAATACAACATAAATTACAACAACAATTTAGTAGTCTGGAAGATCATTTCCATATCCTCCAAGATCATTGAATAATTGGCCAAAAGAACCAGAGGTATTTTGAGATATTTGGCCTTGTTGTTGAGCTCTTTTTTCCTTAATTATTGATTGTTCACTTCACAAAAATTGGATCAGTTACGAAATTCAAATCTTTTAATAAATTTTATTTTCCTCCCGAAATTTGGTCATGGCCAATTTTCTCTCTCTTGGATTTCGTAATTTTTTTGCCTATCTGCACCACCTTTTTTAAAATAAAAAAAAAATCAATGAGTTATTGACTTTCTTCTTTCACATTGTCAAGAAATTTTGAACTTTGTTCGTCAACCATCCTTTTTAATTTTGCTTTCTTCACCCCAACGGGCTGTTGAGATAAACTACCGCCAACGTCATCATCAGTTATATTTATAGAAAATGAAGATAATCCAGGAGATGTTGATATGGGAGACTATGGAGTTGGAGAGTTTGATTGTGATAATACAATGTTACCACCTTGCCTTATAAAGACTGATGTTGCACTAGCGTTATCTGTAAATTTTTGAATATCTTTGAGGATGGTATTTTGGCTCTAATCAGCTGCAAAATGACACAAATATATATTGTTAAAATTCAATAATAGATATAATATTTCTAAAACTTTAATTGTAATAAATACTCACAATATCTTGTTCTGAAACACCACTTGGATTTAGCCTTTCTATTTGTCGTAGGCATCCTTGAAATTTGCCAACTACAGTAAGGGTAGTTTGTGTTGAAGTGTTTAGTGGTTCTTCTTTTATATGTTTTGGACATTAATGTAATTTTACATATATTAGAGAATATAAATAAAGGTTAGGACTGCCAATCTAATTACAGCCTTTTCTCCCTACTATTCTCTCTTTCTCTATTATGTAACATGGTATCATAACAGGTTTACGATTGAGATCGATTTCTAACCCTAATTTTTTGATTTTATACTTTTGTTTTTTTTCCTTTCTTTATATATATATATATAAATAAAATAAAAAACATCGCTTCTGCCTTCTGCCCAACCCTAGTTTTTAATGGTTCATCCCACCCTACTTCTCTTTTCTTGTGCCACTACTATTGTGTGATGATGACTTGGTGTTGGGTGTTTGAAGTCTGAAGATACAGTAATCGTTCTTTTGTGTTGACGACTTGCGTGGTGTGGTGAATCTTTCCCTTTCCCTTACTCCGATTTCAACAGAATTTCAGAATATCCCCATAGTTCTTCTCTTTCTGTTTTCTGTTTGTGTTTGGAAGAGTTAATGAATGTCTGACAAAAGTGACAGCCAATCTAAAGGTACATTTGAAAGGAAATCTATATTCCCTACAGATACTTTGGGGAATAAGCATGACAATCTGAGTATCCAGATTACTAATGTGAAATTGGGTGGTCCAAACTATCAATGCTGGGCTAAAGTTGTAAGGGGAGCAAAAGGAAAATTGGATCATTTGACTAAAGATCCTCCTGATGAAAAATCAAGTGTTTTTGCTGCATGGCAAAGAGATGATTACATGATCATGACATGGTTGTGGAATAGTATGGAGGCTTCAATTCGTTCCACTGTTACTTTCCTGGATACTGCTAAAGAAATTTGGGATGTTATGAAGGACAGTTATTCTCACGATAAACATATTTCTCGCATTTATCAACTATATTCACATATTTTTTCTGCTTAATAAAATAGCAGATCATTGAGTGAATATTATGGTGAACTTAAGGGTATGTGGGAGGATTTGCAGGTGTATCAACCTTTGTCTAATGATCTTGAAAAGCAGAGGAAGCAGAGATAAGAGTTTCAAGTGGCTAAGTTTTTGTCTGGACTTGACTCAGATTATAATAAATCAAAGAAAAATACTGCAAGCGAAAATCTACCTTTCATCAACAATGTATATGCGCGGTTGCAGAGGATTAATATGTCATCACCTAGTCCTACTACCATCACTACCATCAAAGATATTTCTTCTATGGTGTCTGGCGGTCATGGTTGAGGATAATTTAGCAGTATAGGGCGGGGTAGAGATTCAGAAGGAGGTAGAGGTCGTGGGAGAGGAGATAGATACTGTACACACTGTAGAAAATCAAATCACAATGTGGACAAATGTTGGGTCAAACATGGAAAACTGGCGTGGGCTAATCAAGTAGAGTCAAATGTTGTCCATGGTGCTATCAATATAAATCCAGCATCTCTTGCCCCTGAAGGCAGCAGTAAGGATGATTTTACTCTTCCTACTGCAACATTGACTCACTCAGGTATTTTTTGTTTCTTCCTTTCTTATGAATAGTGATACCTCTGCTTCTTGGGTAATAGATTCAGGAGCATCTTTTCACATGAATGGTAAGTTTTCCTTATTTTCCTCATTCACCAAGTCTGAAAAACATAGTTCTGTCTCTTTAGCCGATGGTTCGTTATCTCATGTTTTAGGTATTGGTGCTGTTTACCCTATTCCTTCTTCTTCATTTCATCTAACATCAGTGCCCTATGTTCCAAATTTTCTAATCAATTTACTTTTGATTAGTAAATTAACTAAATGCTTGAATTTTTTTGCCTCCTTTTTCCCTCTTATTGCACTTTTTAGGATATTCACATGAAGAAGATGATTGGTGGAGGACTTGAGTGTGATGGTTTGTACTATCTTGATCTTCCATCTCTGGTTAACCAATGCAGTCCTTAAGTGTCCGCTGCTTCTGCTCTCTCATCTTCTACAAATGTTATGCTATGGCATGACAGGCTAGGTTATGCATCGAGTCATCAATTGAGTTCTTTAGGTTTTTCTGTTGGGTCTAAGTCTTCATTTCAATGTGCAGTTTAGGAAGCATCATAGAACTAGTTTTCTGTCTCATGTCAATAAGCGAAGTGTTAGTCTTGTTAATTTAGTTCATTCTGATGTTTAGGGTCTTTGCCGTACACCTAATGTTCAAGGGTATCAGTATTTTGTTAGTTTTGTTGATGATTATTCTAGAGTTTGTTGGGTCTTTTTGATTAAAGAACGGTCTAAGGTTTTTAATGTATTTCAAAATTTCATTAATGAAATAAAGACTTAGTTTGGCATTTTGATTTTCGATCTAATAATGCACTTGAATATACTTGTACATCTCTTTCCATATTTTGTTTTGAAAATGGTATTATACATCAAATTTCATGTTCTTACACCCTTCAGCAGAATGGTATGGCTGAAAGAAAAAATAGATATTTATTGGATATTGCTCATACTATTATGTTTCATATGAAGGTTCCTAAGACATATTGGGGGGATGCCATTCTTAATGCACGTTTTATTATGAATAGGTTACCCTATACGGTGTTGAAGCACAAAACTCCATATTCTGTGTTATTTCCTAGTCAACCTTTGTTTTCACTTCCTTTAAGGATTTTTGATTGTCTTTGTTTTGTGTATAATTTTAAACCTCGCCAAGATAAGTTTACAGCTAGATCCATTAAATGTATTTTCTTTTCTTTTTTTTTGCTATTCTAAGACTCAGAAGGGATACAAGTGTTTTGATCATATTGCTATGAAATTTTATATTAGTACTGATGTTACCTTTTTTGTGGACGTTCCATTTTATACTGATCATGGTTCTCTTCCTCTATATAGAGGTGGCAAGGTTCCGGTTCCGGTTCCGTACCGTCGGTTCCGGTTCCCGGTTTGGGTGGAACCGGAACCGGAACCGAAACCGAAACCGGCCTGGGCAGTTTCGGTTCTGGTTCTAGAACCGCCGGTTCCGACCGAACCGGAGGTTCTGAACCAGCCAAAAAAAAAAAAAAATTTAATTTTTTTTTTTTACAAAATATTACATTTTATTTATAAAAAAATAAAATGTTAGAAAGAACATTGTAGAGTATTGAGCCATGACCCATAACCCTTGTCCAAGTAATTATGTTTTCCATTCCCTTCTCCTCCTTTTTTTATAGGTTAGACATCTCATTCACTTTTCTATTTTTCCAATGTGGGATGTGGGATAAAAATAAGTCATTAACTGATTTTTTTTTTTTTTTGATACATTATTAACTAATTTCATATATTAATAACCTATTGGAATCATTAACTTTTTTTTGAACTATTACAATATTCCATATTGTAGTGTAATTCGAAATTAACACAAAAAGAAATAATTGAAATATTTGTTAAAAATGCATAATATGACTTCTTATCCTTCATCCCACATCCCACATTAGAAAAATAGAGAAGTAAATAAAATGTTTAACCTATATAAAAAGGAGGAGAAGGGAATGGAACACATAATTGTTTAGACAAGGGTTATGGGCTATGGCTCAATACTTTACAATGTCCACTCTAACATTTTATTTTTTTATAAATAAAATGTAATATTTTGTAAAGTAAAAAAAATTATATAAAAAAAAAAAAAACTGGAACCGGGCTGTTCGAACCGAACCGGAACCGCCGGTTCCATTCCGGTTCGAACCGCTCGGTTCCGAAAAAATTGGAACCGGAACCAGAAAATCGGTTCCGGTTTCGATTTCGGTTCCGGTTCCGGTTCCGGTTCCGGTTTCAGTCCGGTTCCACGGTTGGAACCGGAACCTTGCCAGGTCTACCTCTATACAATGGATCGTCTCTTCCAGCTCATATAGGATTTGTTAAAACAAATAATGAGTCATCCCCTATCTATATCCATAAATCTGTTTCTAGTCAAGAAACTGTAAAGCAACCACATTTGCAGGTTTATCAAAGAAGGAAGATGTGGGGATGTAACATCACTCAAGAAACATCTCTTCCACCAACAGCACCTTCTGTGAATGATCCTCCACATCCTAGTTCTTCAATTAGGATCTCGATTGATAATTCAGATATTTTATCTTCTCCTACCCCTATTGATGACTCTACCTTACCAGTTGCTGTTAGAAAAGGTAAACGGTCATGTACTCATCATCCTATTAGTCCTTTTGTGTCTTTTGACAACTTTTCTCCCACATTTCGTACATTTGCTTTTGCTTTATCCTCTATATCTGTACTGAAAACTTACCAAGAAGCTCTTACTGACATGGGGTGGAAGAAAGCTATGGAAGAAGAAATAAGTGTTTTAGTGAGTCGTGGTACATAGGAACTTATTGATTTGCTTGAAGGTAAGTAAGTTATTGGCTGCCGATGGGTTTTTGCCATTAAGTATTTTCCTAATGGTACTACTGAAAGACTGAAAGCAAGGTTAGTTGCTAAAGGTTATACTCAAACCTTTGGAGTTTATTATTTTGAGACATTTTCCCATGTTGCTCACCTTAATTGTGTTTGGGTTTTGATCTCTCTTGCTGTCAATTTTGATTGGCCTCTTTACCAGTTGGATGTTAAAAATGTGTTTCTTTATGGTTATTTGAATGAGGAGGTGTATATAGAGCAACCACCATGGTTTGTTGCTCATGGGGAGTATGGTAGAGTGTGTAGATTAAAAAAAATCGATTTATGGTCTTAAACAATCTCCCAAAGCATGGTTTGATAAACTTAGTCATGTCTTGATTTCTTTTGGGTTTTGTCGATGCAATTCTGATCATTCAGTGTTTGTACTAAAAAGAAATACCGGAATTATGGTACTTATGGTCTATGTGGATGATATTATTGTGTTAGGAAGTGATACAACTGGTATTGAACAAGTTAAAGACTATTTAAAACAACATTTTCAAATCAAGGATCTTGGTAGATTGAGATACTTCTGGGTATTAAAGTTGCTCATGCAAAGGATGGGATTGTACTCTCTCAGAGAAAGTATGTACAAGATCTACTATCAGAGACTGGTATGTTGTGGTGTAAGCCTGTTGAAACTCCTATGGAACATAATGCAAAATTTGTAGATAAAGAAAATCCAGAGTTCTCAGATAAACGAAGGTTTAGAAGCTTGGTTGGGAAGTTTATTGATATTACATTTTCTGTGAGTGTTGTGAGTCAATTCATGGAATCTCCTAACTAATTGCATTGGGATGCTCTATGTAGAATTTTAAGGCACTTGAAACGCACGATAGGAGTGGGTTTGTTATATAAAAAGACATATATCTCCACTCTTGATGTTGTCAGTTTTACTGATGCAGATTAGGTAGGGGCAGCAATTAATAAAAGATCAACTAATGGCTATTGCACATTTGTGGGGGCTAACTTAGTTACTTGGAGAAGCAAGAAACAAAATGTGGTAGCTAGATCAAGTGCCGAAGCAAAATATAGGGCAATGCCTCATACAATTTGTGAACTTATGTAGGTTAAAAATCTACTTCAAGAATTCGGATTTTCACCTAACAAGCCAATGATTATGTACTATGATAATAAAGCAGCTAGTAACCCGGTTTTTCATGAAACAACCAAACACATATAAGTGGATTGCCATTTTATTCGAGAGGTGGTGATGAGTGGTGAAGTTTCTACACTTTATGTCAGGTCTACTAATCAAGTATGAGATATTTTTACCAAGGCATTGAGTAAGAGTGTGTATTCTAATTTGTTTTCCAAGATTGGTCTTCTAAATATATTTGCCCCAGCTTGAGGGGGAGTGTTGAAGTGTTTAATGGGCCTTCTTTTATATGTTTTGGACATTAATGTAATTTTACATATATTAGAGAGTATAAATAAAGGTTAGGGCTGTCAATCTAATTGCAGCATTTTCTCCCTAATATTCTCTCTTTCTCTATTCTGTAACGCACTCAACATTGTAAAGATCTCTTGCTACGAAGTTGAGTGATAAATTCTGGTTTTGTGTTGTTGTAATCAATCTCAACTTGAGACTAGAACATATCTTTTGATTGGTTTATACCTATGATCGGGTTTTGGAAAATATCAAAATATACATGACAAATGTGTGTGTCTTCTTCAGTTGTGTATGAAGAGCTTCGATGACTTGAAGTCATTTTTTGGAAAAAGTGATTTGAAGGGAAAAGTGATTCGAAGGGATAAGTGATTTGAAGGGATATGTTTAATTTAGTGTGGGTTGATATTTATAGAAACTAGGAGGTACTCTTTTGAGATTTAATACCACAGTTCATATGGTGATTAAATCCATCCAATGGTTGGTATTTTAGCTCAGATTTCTTATCTTCAAATTTTGGGAAAAGTGAAAATAAGATTTCTGAAAAAGTTAAGATATTATTTTGGAGGGTTGTCCTGCGGTTTTGATGGTGATGAAATCCATTAATCGGTTGGCTTTTTAGCTTAAATTTCTTATCTTCAGATTTTGGGAAGAGAAGATAAGATATAGGAAAAAGTTAAGATAAGATTCCAGAAAAAAGAGAGATAAATTGAGTTCAAAACTCAAGTAAATTTTATTTCATTCAAAAACTGATTAACTTCAACCTAATACTACCTAATAAATAGAGAAAACAAGATCTCATTGACTCCTAAAACACCTTAACTAAATCGGGAAAGAAAACAAAAGTCCTAATTATTGCGCAAGAAATTAAAAGTCTCTGGTAGGGGTGGGCGTTTTCAGGTTCGGGTCGGGTTGGATTGAAATTTTTCCAACTCGATCATATTTCGGGTTGGAGAAATTCAACCCAACCCAACCCAACATTATTTTCAACCCAACCCAACTCAACTCAATATTTGTCGGGTTGGGTTGGGTTGGGTTGATCGGGTTAGATATACGTAAAAAAAAATCAATTCCGTACGAATTACATCACGCCAATAGAAATATTAAATATCACGTCTATCAATTACAACAACTTACATCACATATTAATATAAATTATAAATATTCCATCAAATATCTTTTTTTTAGAGCACATATTATTAAAAGCCACTAAATGGCAAGTAGGAAACAGCAGAAGAGGAACCCAATGTCTCATCATCCATCTATAAATAAATAAATAAAACACATATAAGTGATCAATTGCCATATAGTGAACTCAAAAATAAGCTGAGATCTCGGATTGGAGAAATTGTTATAAAAATATCTATAATATAAAGCAAATAATTTCTTCTATTAACAAAATTTTTTTTTTAATTAAAAAGAAAGCACAGCAAAGACTAAAATATAGGAAATAAATCAAAACAACACCCTGAAACCATTCAAATCTGATACATACGGAGAACCGGAATCCTTTACTAATTAACTACAGAATTAGAAAAGCAGTATTCCTCAAACATCAAGTAATCAACAAAACCACTCAGATTCAAAAATATTGGACAACCAATCAAGAACCTATTAAACCTCAAACCACACAAATCCCACCAAAACCCAACAATAATAAATTAATAACCAGTAACCCAGGAAAAAGAAAAGAAAAAAAAAACAAACTTTCATGCGAAAACTTGGCAAATCAAACCACAACATAATAGAAGTGCACGACCCCACGCTCTCTCAAATCTATCTATTATCTTCAAAAGATGTCATTGATCCATATCACAGAGAAAAGGCAATAGTATAATACAAAGAGAAAGAGAAGCGCAAACCTTAAAAGTGAGATGGTGGCTGGATGACAACGGCTTGGAAATCAAAATAGAAGCACCGTCATGGAGATCAAAGATCGGCGTTGGTGTGGAACAATTTCGAAGAAATGAAATAGAGAAAGCATCAGATTTCGAAGAAGACAAGCTACTGTGAACTAGAGAGTTAGGGTTGCAACTTGCAAAAGAGAACTGGTAGTGGTCGATAATTTTTTTTTTATACATAATAATATCGGGTCGGGTTTCGGGTTGACCCAAAAAACCGACCCAACTCAATATATTTTTGGGTTGTTGATTTTTAACCCAAATTAGCTTATTTTTAACATCAAACCTGACCCAACCCGCCATTTTTGGGTCGGGTTGGGTCGGTTCGGCTGAGTCGGTCTGAAAGTGTCCACCCTTAGTCTCTGGACAACATACTAAATGACACTTTTTGGGGCCCTTTCGGGCCTAGTCACCATAAACAGAGTTTTCATGACAAATTATAGAGCTCGTCTTAGACTTTTCGAAAACATATTATAATAGTCATTTGGAGCCTATATGCAAAAGTTATGAACCTGAAAACTCAGCCATGTTTTGGGTACTCTAAGCAACCCAAGTAAGAACTTGTCAACCGGTCCTCATGAAAAAGTTAAGATATTATTTTGGAGAGGTGTTCTACGGTTTAGATGGTGATGAAATCTATCAAATGGTTGGCATTTAATAACTCAGATTTCTTATCTTCAGATTTTAGGAAAAGTGAAGTCAAATTTTTGAAAAAAGAGTTAAGATATTATTTTGGAAATTAATCTTACATTTCAGATGGTGATGAAATCCATCCAATGGTAACGGTTTAATAGTAAATATTCATATGGTTTATCTAGAATATTAGCTTTGACAATGTTAAAAAGTCTATACCAAAGTCTGCTAAAATTCATTCAATTTATCTATCTTCAAAAATGAATTTCAATGTTGGAGGTCCATTTCATTTTGCATCTTCATCTTCCGACGATAACAATGACGATGAAGTACAACTTATGGCAGATCTTGAAGCGATCGATGCAAAACAAGAAGTGATAATTCAACAGCACGCTAACATCCACTGGGCATCAATCGGTGACTTAATCAACAAAACAACCAAGTGACTCATGGAGGCTCAATTCCTGGTCATATAGTGATCAATCGAGACCGAGAAAATGTTGATCGTAGTTTGTTCAATGACTACTTTGCTGAGAACCGACGATATAACGAATAAATGTTTTGGCAATGATATCAAGTTGGTAGAAATTTATTCCTTTGTATTGTTAATGATATGGAATCTCATGACAACTACTTTGTACAACGAATAGATGGGCTCGGTAGACTCGGTTTGTCTTCTCTTCAAAAAATAATAGCAGTTTTTCGAATGTTGGCATATGGTCTACTAGTGGATGCTACTGCCGAGTATATTAAAATAGGAGAGTCTACAGCAATTGAAAGTTTGAATAGATTTTGGAGTGCTGTTGTGGAGGTATTTGCAGAACAATATCTAAAATCACCTACCGCTGATAACGTTTCCAGACTTCTCCATATTGGTAAACATCGTGGTTTTCTAGGAATGCTGGGTAGTCTAGATTGTATGTATTAGAAGTGGAAAATTGCCAAACAACTTGGGCAGGACAATATACATGTCGTAGTGGATCCCCATACTATTATTCTAGAGGTTGTAGCTGATTATGATATTTGAATATGGCATGCATATTTTGGTTCACCGGGTACCAAAAATGATATTAATGTGTTGAAGACATCCCATCTCTTTGCTAACCTCACTCAAGGTATTACTCCTTCAGTTCATTATGTCATTCAAGGAAAAGAATATAACATGGGTTATTATTTATCAGATGGTGTATACCCAAAATGGTCTATGCTTGTAGAAACTATTCACAATCCACGTGGTCCGAAAAAAAAAAATTATTTGCAATGAAACAAGAAGGATATAGAAAAGATATAGAACATGCATTTGGAGTTCTCCAATCATGGTTTGCAATTGTGGTAAGACTGGTACGTTTTTGGCATAAACATGTTTTACATGACATAATGACTACATGCATTATTATGCATAATATTATAATCAAGGATGAGCATGAAGTTGATGCAGCAATTGAGGATCACATGGAAACACCAACTCCGGAAGTTGAAATGGTGGCAAATGAAAATACCAGATTTCAAGAATTTCTAGCTCAACATAGAAAAATAAAGGATAAAAAGGCTCATTGCACTCCGAAATGCATTAATTGATAATTTGTGGGATGAATATATTAATTCAGATAATTAAACGACGGTCAATATGATGCAATATTTAGTTAATTAAATTTAATTTCTTAAAGTACTAATTTCATAATTTCTTAACTTATTGCAATATTAACAGAAAGCTAAAGATTTTGAAGGACCTTCGAAACTCAAGAAAACAAGAGTCTTCAAGATTAGGGTTTGTTTTTTGAGAGAAGAAAAGAAGAATTGCACGAAATGCTTGAGATAGAGGGAAAATGAAAAGTTTCAAATTTTATAGGTAGCGCTGACATCATCACATGTAAGGGCATGCATACGAGTGGGGGTTGTTGCACGTTTTCCGAAAATCACTTCTCATGCACCCATTAATGACTTGACAAGTGTCAATCAAAGAATGTGATCAGCCACAATGAGTCCCATCAGCATGTCAAATCAGTTGAATAGTCGAATGATGTTGCTAAAATTAAATGCCTAGCTATTAAAACAAAGCCAGCATTAATGAACTAGAGGACATAACTCAAAGATATAGTTAAATATATCTCGTCGAGCCCATCTTCTTTCATGACCGAATGAGGTACTCGGCTCAAATATTTAAGGGGGTATTGTTATCGGTAAAATCTGATAAACTGATAGGTCAGCATCATTACCGGAGAAAGCAGTGATAAAGTATGTCATGTCATTAAAAGTCAGCTAGATGAAACTAGTTGCAGTTGACCAATTCTCCGGCCTCTTAATATAGGGCTCGAAAATTTAATAGCACTTTTTAAAGAGTGAATTTTATGACTATCACTAACTTAATAACTTAAGTTTTAAATTTTAATAGAATCTAAATTAAGGATCTGATAAAAATACTCTTAAAACACACTCATAAAAATAAGTATCTTATTTTTTTTCCGAGACTTATTTTCGTGTTTCCAAGACTTATTTTGGTATTTCTGTGACTTATTAAGGTGTTTCCGTGATTTATTTTAGAGTTTTCGAGACATATTTTGTATTTCCAAGACTTTTTTTTCTAATTTTTTAGATTTATTAAGTATATTTACAATTTTCGAAACTTATTAGATAAAAATAAAAAATTTCAATTTATTACGTTTTTACAATCTTCCAAAAATGACGAAAACGTAATAAATAAGAGGATGATGGTACCATTTAATCTTAACTTATTAAATTAGCGTTATATCCTCCTATTTCCATTTTTTTTTTAATGTAGGCTGCACACTTCCAATTTCACATTAATGGTGAGAGGTTGAGTACCACACACATTAATGGTGGAGGTCGAGGTGTGCCACATACGTTTCCTGTTGCGAGTAGGTCGCCCAACTGATCATGACCCCTTATCTGGAGCCAGTTACTCTTGTCTCTAACATCACCAAATGCACTCAACATGGACATTGGACCATGCAGAGCTCTTTATCAAAGGCTACACTCAAAGCTCACACCCATGAAAGGCTTTGAATTTCTATATCGATATGAAAAGAAAAAGTCATTGATTGTGGATAAAGAGAGGGTTTTGGAGTGATGTGTTTATGGCTTCAGCTAGATTTTGTTTGATGGGTCTGAGGTTAGAGATTTGGTTTCTTGGAATTTGATGTTGGGTGGCTATGCGCAGAAGATGTTCGATGAAATGCTAATGCCGGAGAAGCTTGTGATTTACCGGTCCATTATGAATATATATTTTGATAAAAGTATTTTGCTTTTCCTAATTAGTATGTAAATGAAGATTATATTTTTTTTTTCAAAATTCTATATTTGATATTTCATTACATTACTACATAACCATGTAACATTTCCGAAAACATCAGTTTGTTTTAATGAAAATAATTTTGCTAATTAATTACTTAATCAGATTTTATTATGTTATTTTTTTTAAAGTTTTTTCTATTATGTTACTTAATTATTATTTTTTGAAGTATTACAACAACTATTACAATATGATTGATGGGACTTACCGACATCAAATAAATACATATACAGTCCAGATATCTACTCTCATAATAGGAGGATAACTACCCTACAAATCAGGGAGAAAATTTCCCACACATACTGCGTATGGTGGGATTTGAAGTTTGAACCCAGCCACTTATGCTAAGAGGTGTTATTTAATTATTTTTGTTATGTAAATAATAGTAGTTTTTGTTTTTTGTTGTTTTGTTTTTTTTTTAAATATTAGGGTTGACAAACTGAAATGTTGTTGAGGGACAAAATTGGTTCAATTTTAAAAACTCAGTGACCAAATTTGGTCACTTTTGTAAAATCACAAACTAATTGAAATTAAGAAATAAAATCCAAAACTGATTTGGTAATAGTCAAAAATTCAATAAAGCTTTTCTTTTTAAAATAATGATAAATAAATCAAAAAAAAATCTCCACCATTTCTTAAGTCAAATATATTATTTACAATTTGATGTATCTTGAAAGTCTAAATCTAATACCCCAAGATGTTATGGACTTTTTAAAAAAAAAAAATCATAAAAGTCCTAATTGAATACCAAATTTATTTAACTTATTAAAAAGTCTCAATCAAACACCATTAGACTTTTACTTTCTAAAATTGTCTATTAAAATCTCAATCCAATACACCTCCCTTAAATTCATATGTTTACTAAGTTTTTGGAGAATTAAGTTCCATGAACCGCAAACACATATGGGAATTAAGTTCTTGAATGAAAGGGAGCTTGATTCCCCCCACTCACGTTGGGAATCAAGTTCTCTTTCCCGATTGAAAGGAGAATTCATACATTTTTATAAAAATATTCCCACTTAAAAACAAATATAAATAAATAAATAAATAACTATACATATAAAACTAAAAATGAATTGTGAACTACTAAAAAAAAAAAAAAAGTTAACAAAATATTAAAAATAAAAATAAATTAATTAATTAATTAAAAAAAAAAAAAAAAAAAAGTGAACAGCTGCCTTGATTACCTATGTGTGTGTGAACCGTGAATTATAAAAATGTTTGATATAAAAATAAATAAATATACTGCATCAAAACAGAAATTTTGTGAACGGTCACAAAATCAGTTGCTTTTGCATTGAATTTCTTTGTCATTAAAAAAAACCTTTTTTTATTTATTTATTAGCTACACTCATACATCA
This sequence comes from Acer negundo, assembly GCA_035582765.1. Classification (NCBI taxonomy): domain Eukaryota; kingdom Viridiplantae; phylum Streptophyta; class Magnoliopsida; order Sapindales; family Sapindaceae; genus Acer; species Acer negundo. The sequence continues at coordinate 17,967,384 of CM069241.1, read as the reverse complement.
CTCATATGTACAAATACGTCTATTTTTTGTACATAGGGATATTTTTATAATCAACTTTGTATAAATTTAATTTCATTTCTAATTCTTAAAAGTTAATAAACACAGTAATTGAATCTAGTAACTTAATTCCAATTCCGATTCCATTCCATTCCATTCCTTTCCTTTCCTATTTCAATAGAATTTGATTTCGATTCCTCTCATTCATGATTAGTAAACACGAATCTATTTCTCTTGTCTCCTATATAAATATATAAGTAATGTTACATTGTCCAAATTTAGTGTTCAAATCTGGTGTCCAAATGATGTAGCAACACTCTGGGCCATTCATTTAAAACATACAAATCTAATACAATTTAAATAAATGGCCTACGGTGTTACCACATCATTTTGGGCACCAAATTTGGGTACCCATTTTGGGCACCAAATTTAGCATTACTCTAAATATATATATATATATATATATATATATAAACGGTCCCGTTCCTATCAGGGCATTCTTATATAACTTTATCAAGATATTGAATGTGACCCACTCATTTATAAAAGTGATTTGACAAATGTATACATACTAAGTCAAAGTATGTAAAACAAGTGGTTCACATCCAATGTCCTTAAAGAGAATCAACGTGATATTGGTAATCTTTATTCATTATTATTACATCTTATCCATGATTTGAAACTTAATACAAGTTATAAAAAAATATATAATGGAGTTAATTAGATTACTTGGACTGTTGGACATCAGTTTAGGAGATGAACCAAAAAAAATAAAAATTTGCTTAATCAAATTTTTATTCTTATTTAATTTCTTAAAGTAAATATACACTTAAGATTGAATGAGCAGCAATTGAGGGCTGGATATAGACCGGACCTTAAGGCTATGTTTGGATTAATTTGCTTCTGAAATAATCTGTTTTTAGCTTAACTTAAGAAATAATATAAGTCATAGGTGTTCAGTAAATTGACTCTATGAATAGTCAACTTAAGAAAAAACCAATGAAAAAGTGTTTGATAAACTTTAATTGATTATGGAAAATGATTAAAATGGACATAATTGTTAAAATGTAATATATTATTCAAATAGATTTTTACTACTTTTTTTTTTTTTTGTTTAAATTGAAAATACAAATATAAAGCATTGAAATATAATATATATATATATATGTTTTTTTTTTTTTTGAAATAAGAAATATAATCTATTATTCAAACAGTTTTTACTAAATTTAAAAAACAAAAATTGAAAATACAAATATAAAGCATAGAAATATAGAATATATAAATATATATATATATATAGTTTTAAAAAATATTCAACTCATTTATCTAAGGGGTTTTTACAATTTGGTCCCAATCTAATTGGGAAAAGATACTTTTTTACTTGCTAATTAATTTTTTAACAAATTGGTTCTAATATAATTCAAAATACAACAAATTGGTCTTAAGGTTAGTAAAAAATTAGGACCAATTTGTTATATTTTGAATTATATTATGACCAATTTGTTGTATTTTAGGACCAATTTGTTGTATTTTGAATCATATTATGATCAATTTGTTGAAAAATCAATTAACAAGTAAAAACTGTCTTTTCCCAATTAAATTGGAACCAAATTGTAAAAATCCTGTTATCTAGTACTAAGTTACCGAGTCAACTCGCTCTTCTTAAATCGAAGTTGCTAAGTCAACTCAATAATTCAATCTTCATTAATGAATCTCTACAACTAGAGCTCCAAATCTACCACCGTCCCCCACTTGCCGTCGATATCGAATCATCTCCATCACCGAACTGAAAGTATTGAGAGATTTCAAGATTTCGTCTCGAATCCATCGTGAAAATGGAGGAAGCCTCCTCCATCGTCAACAAGATATCTCTGGTGCGACAAAATCGCGCCATAACTGTTGAGAAATCGGGATGGAATCGCAATGGAAACACGACGAAACCGGCATCACCAACAAGTTTCACAATTTCAATCGTGAAATAGTTAGCCTCCTCCACTGCCAAAGGAGGACCGGCTTCCTTTGAAGACTTCGACGTCGCCGACTGTCCTCCGACATCCATCGTTGGTGATGGCCACCACCAACAAACAGTGGCTATTGATTCTTAACAAAAAAATAATTTTTTAATTTGTTAATTTTTCAATTTTTTAAAATATTATTAATTAAAAAAACATCATTATTTAATAGAAGGGTATTATTATCTTTATATTAAAATAGTAGGGATATTATAGACATTTTAATGATAAGAAACCAACTTTCCCAATAATCAACTTTGAAAAGCAACCCTCAATCAACTTCTCAAAAGATACTTATCGAAGAAGCAAATTATAAAATAAGTTCCTTTTAGGAAGTTTACAAAACACCTATCTGTTCAAAACTTGAGAAATAAGTTTCTCAAGTAGAAGCAATCTCAAACATAACCTAAATTTCTTTATGAGGCCCAGCCCTATCTATGAATAAGTAGAGAAAGATAGGCACCGCCCAGGAAAGGATACAGCAGAAATTGTTCAACAAATAGATTCTATCATATCTTTTCAAAAAAAAAAAAAAAAAAATACATGAAGTTGCTGCTAATTTCTTTTATCACTAATTCTGACAATTGGCGCATGTATACAAATCTTTCAATTTTTTTTTGCTTTAAACAGTAAAACATAATTCAACAGCACAATAGGATGAACAATATTTGAGGTCTTTAAACCTGATAGGGAAAACCAGCGGCAAGACCCCCACACTTCATAGAAGCACGGCTCTCCGTACCTGCTGATAAACACAAATGTCTATTCAGTTTTTAGGCTCCAAATCCTGCTTTTGAAATTGCTCCAGAACGATATTACAGTTGTTCATGCTTCGAGCATCAAGGAAACCATGATTCCACAATTTGATCATGAATAGTCTCCAGCACCTGACAAATCCAATACAAAGAGATACTATTTAGGACAAGTTGAGTAAGAATTGAAAAATTATCAGCAGAGAGATGATGAGGTACCAAATCAGAGCAGGGGCTTGGACCAGCTCATGTCCATGCAATCTTGTAAATGCTTCACATACCCACGGAATATGACCGTCAGCCAGCACCCTGCCATCATCGAAAAAACAAACCTCATGAGTCATGTCAACAACTACACTACAGTATCTGCTAACAATGAACCGAATGTGATACAGGATAGTACCGTTGCTTTCTCACAAATGAATTCCACAAGTGCATCATTCGCTTCTCATCTTTGGTCACATCCACAAAATCATCAAGCATCTGCAACACACTAAAAATGTTAATGTCATTCCGAATGCAAAGATGTAAAAGTGAATCTCAGCTCGAACAAGCTGCCAAACAATTAAAAGTGCTATTACTCAGCCTCTGCCTGATCATTAATTCATGCAGACAATCGGTTCAAATTTTAGTTTCAATGAATGAAATTATTTTATATAATGGGGAAAAAAAAAAAAAAAGATCCGCAAACACTGCCGATAATACATACATAAAACATTAGCTTCAGTCATAATAACTAAACATTGCTTCGCAATTGGCAGCTACAAACTGGACCATGCATTTGAGATAAATAAACTCTCAAGGTGACGTTTTTTAAATTTGCAGAATTATCATAAAACATGCAAAATAATAAAACAGATTGATAGAAAGGCCAATGAAACGGCTTAATGAAGGCCAATGGCAATTAGGAGAGTTTGGAAGAGGTCCAACAAGCTTATTCAATTGATTGACAGGTTGATGGCACAAATGTGTTTATGAGGAGGATCTTTATCTATATACCATGCAATATGATATAAAAGAGGAATTTATTATATTGAAATGCGTATTACAAATACATAAGGAGCCTATTTATAGGCAATAGGCATAACTCTTCAATGTGCAAGCAAGATATTTGCTAACCATGTGAGAAGAGCTATATTCTAAACCAAGCCCCAAATAAAACTAGTACAATAAAAGATTAAGGCGATGTAGCTATTAAACATACTCTCCGATCTTCCAGATCTGCAACATCATCATCAACTTCATCCTCGCTATCCCGATCAGACATTACTTGCTCAATCGCCATTGGCTTCAATGAAAGAAAAATAACTGCTTTCAGTTGATGCATAATTGCATATAATCAAAGTAAATGTAACTTGTTGATCATTGTTGTTTTAATGGAGAAATGGATATGCTGAACAATAAATCAAGTTACTGGGAGTTAAGGTAGCTCTTGATAACCTATGATGACGACTGCTAATAGGATATACTCAAGAGTTGATAACAAAATAATTTTGACTTAAAATTGACCATCATCGTCAACATCTCAAAGTGTTCTTTCTTCTTCTTTCTCTTACTTTTTTTTTTAATTTAAATTGTTTGATATACCATTATTTATGAATGTATTTATAAATTTCATACGGTTTTAAAACAGTACTACACTTAAATGACACTCTACTGTACCCCATTTATCAAAGATAATTATTCCATTTGCAGTTGATAAAATTTTATAGTCACATTGAGAAAACGAAAAAATTCTTGATATGTGTGATCCAACAACTACGAGGAGAATAAGAAGCAAAGCAAAAGCTGATTATCAGTCAAATGACAAAAACATTATCTACCTTAGCTCTCTGCGAGTGAAAAAATTCTCTCTTCTGGAGTATCCGGCTGAAAAGGAGGAAAATGAAGATCAAACCCATATTCATAATTTTAAATATATGGCCAATTTGAGATCTATTTTCTTAACGTGAGAAGATGTAATAGCATCCTAAATAGGCCATGTCCAACCTCATCTCAATTGAAGAACTAATATCTAAACTAAAATTGCATCCCGATACATCACTTGTAAACTGGCAGTGTGATGATAATTTACTGACCAATTAGTTCCCTTACCAAATAACTGTTTAATACAAATTATGCAAAGTAATCAAGAAAACATTTAGAAGTATAACATTGTAAAACCACTACCCTAAACAGAAGGAAACCCCCAATCATCAAATCAAATTGACAACGAGAAAGCTTCATGTTTAAATAATTTAGCATGCAAGCACATACAATTGCAATTATATTTATCTGAAAAGGAACTACATGAAAACAAAGACCACATGGCTTGTAGTAAACATTGGAAAATAGAATAGCTTTACCTTCTTTTTTTTGTTCTGTTGGGTGGGGGTGGGGACATGGGGTTTGGGGTGTCCTATGGAGAAAGCAATGACAGAAATATAATAAATTACAAAACAATAAAATAAAACATACTTTCTTGGGTCATAACGTTCAATAGATAACTTTCTAGTCTTTGCAAACTGTAGCATTGCAGGGGGAGTAAGATTGTTTCCAGACACAGACTGAAGGCATTCAGGATCAGTGCACGACTGTGCAGCAGCACTTGAAACCTCAGCAACATTAAAGCTTGAAGGAACAGGCTGTGCACACTCTACAACACCAGTGCTAGCATTTCGAAAACCATTCCCACCTGACAATAAATTCCGCATGGCAAGTGAGTAAAAATGATATTCAAGCCGGCTAAAGAAATCAGCAATCAAGATTTGGCTGCTATCTTTAGTTAATAAATCAATTATTACATTCAATGTCACCAAAATAATGCATTTTAAGTTCAAGTCGGCTAAACAAATCTAAATCTGCAAATAAAGGATTGGCCACTGTCTTTAGTTAATAAATCTATTATTACATTCAATGTCACAACAATAATACATTTAACGTTCAATATTGGGCCCTGACCATAGATAGGAAAACCTAATAAAGACTTTTATTAACAAAATTATCCATTTGGCAACCAGATTAGTATGGATCATAAGGAAGCATCTGGTAGGTCAGCAGGTGATATTGTTAGGAATGAAACATGTTTATGTATTGCCACGCTAACCGAAAGTCTGAAATATAGAAATGAGAAAGTAAAGCGGATTTTCAACAGACTTGCTATAAAACAAATCCATTTTAGGAATGGAATTCATTTCAATGTATGGTATACCATGGATAGAGGTCAGATTCTGACCTGGTCATCTTTGAGGCACATATGATAGACTAGTGTGATTATTGACTTGATGAACATCTTAAACTGTTTCGTAGTTCCCACGTCAGTGATAAAACCAAAGTGTGTTTACTTCTCTCTTAATTTCATAGTCAAGTTATTCATTTATTCTCTTCCACTTTAGACGTCCCAATTTACTTTAGGGAGGTGCATATATTATTTTTTTTATCCAATCCCATTCTACACCAAACAAGAGAAAATACTATTTTTACTCCAATCCGTACTGCACCAAACACATCATAGTACTAATTTAGTCCTATTCTATCCAATCAAATCCAATCCCATATAAATAGTACAAGCAATCCAATCCCGCACACTAAACGAGCCCTTGAGGACTTGGCTTATCCATTTCTTCACTGCCAACTTTGTTCAAACATATGATCGTGAAAAAGCTATTTTTTTTATAGGATTGTTTTCTTTCATAACACCAACCCTCACATGGATGATAGAGTGTATCATTGTTTGTCTCCAAGAGTTCTTTCTATAGATCTTCACGATGACTTTCTTCATCAATAATTACAACTTTGGCCCTAGAAAAAAGATTTTTGAAATCTTTCTCTTTTTACCACCCACAACACATTATGGTAGAGAGATGCAACAATATCAAGTGGCAGGTAACATTAAAGCCTTGGGGTCCCTATGGATCTCTCTAAGTGGGCTCCTGGGTTCCCACAATAATGTTGTCTCATAATTAAGATAAAAGAAATTACTCATTTTCACCAGATTCCATCTTCACCTTCTCATTTCTGTACATTGTTTATGAGAGCACTAGTCCCTTTCTATTTTTCTAAACAAAATTCCCCTTCTATTTTTCTAAACAAAATTCAAACAGACGACAGTAAAATAAAATGCAGTTTTAGAAGTCATGCAACAACTCGTTCACAAAATCTTCTCATTACAACACATACCATCAGCCTTCTCATGAAGCTCACAGACACCTGAAGGCAAGTGTGCCTCTAGGACAAGCGGATGTACATGCTTTGAACGTTGAACTAGGCTCTTTGATCTTTTGTATCTGCATCTCCTTGAGCTATACAAGACAATGAGTCCATTTTCAGTGGCACCCAAACATGGATATACATAAATAACATAAGGCAAAGAAAACTTTAGAAGAACAAACTACAAAAAAGGAAAAATTGGATGACTTACCAAAAGAAGAATGTTTGTTGCTTAGGATCAACACCATCGGAAACAACCTGAAAAGAACATATTGCCACATTGCAAGATTAAAAAATATGAAAAATGCAAAGTTCGTGAATATCTCCAAGATTTGCTCAAAAACATAAAAGGCTTTACGATTTTCTCATGTTCCATAACAAACAAAAGGTAACATCTTTAATATATACCACAATTTTCCTCTCAAACAAGTCAGTAACCAGTCTTGAACCACCCAATAAAATGCCAAATAGCAACAATATTTCATAGTGACTTCTTCCAAGTCCCACTTTCTGCCACTAGTCTTTAACCAAGATCTAGTTGAAATGTCCAAGATCACCAATGCCAATGCACATGCGTGCACACACACACACAATGAGAGAGACACTCCGGTATTTGTTAAAAGCCAACTCTCAAATTTGGAGATAACAGAAACACAGAGAAGAAGTTTCTAATTAACATGTTGGAAAGTGTTGACTAAGGAGTAATTCTAGGAGTAAAATCCTTAGAGGATTTCTAGGGATTAATTTCCTATAACCATAGACCTGTAAATTAATTGTTAGTTGACTAATTGATTAGCTAAAAGTTAGGAATTAATTAGTTAGCATTTTTATCCTTAATTGTAGGCCTAATTGTAGGCTAAGGAAACTTCTCTTGTATATATATGCCTTATATCAAATACAAAAATCTTCATGGTATCAGAGCCTTAACAAATTTAAGGTTCTTTTTATTTTCTAAATTGTTCAAAGCCTATAACTCTTTAGGTTTACTGTTTCAATTTTTTCTTCTCTTTTCTTTTTTGTTTTTGGGCTACAGTAGCGGCTATAGTATCCGCTACAGTACTTTGCTATAGTGTCACTACAGTACTTTATTTTTTTTTGGGAGGCAACAATTGATCATTCAATGAAGATCCCAACTGACGACTCAGTAACCATTCATGCTAGTGCTTCTCTTGCCCATACAGGTAATCTTTCGACTAGTTTTTTGAGTCAGTTTAATTCTGCACTGTGGGTCATCGACTCCGGCGCATCAGATCATATGACAAGTATCTCCTCTTTGTTTAATACATACTCTCCCTGTTCTGGCAACAAAAAGGTCCGTATTGCCGATGGAAATTTGTCATCCATTGCTGGAATAGGTTCTGTCAAGATTTCTGATTCTATCACTCTTAAAGCTGTCCTACATGACCCTAATCTCTCTTGTAACTTATTATGAGTTAACAAACTTTCTTTTGACCCTAACTGTTCAGTTGTGTTTTCTCCAACACTCTGTAAATCTCAAGAACAGACTTCGGGGACGGTGATTGGCAGTGCTAAGATGCAGGATGGGTTCTATTATTTTGAAGACAGTATAAATAAGTCGGCTTTGTTTTCAAATAGTAATGTAAGTTCTCTGCCTGTAAAAGAGCAGATAATGATCTAGCATTTCAGATTAGGTCATCCAAGTTTTGCTTATTTAAAATACTTGTTTCCGATTTTATTTCAAAATTTGTCTCCTTCTCAATTTCAATGTGATATTTGCTGTTTTTCTAAAAGTACTCACAAAACTTATGTCTCCAAACCCTATAGGGCCTCAATGCCCTTCTATTTAATACATAGTGATGTTTGGGGGCCGTCTAAAATTCCTACTTTAAATGAAAAACGTTGGTTTGTAATTTTTATTGATGACCACACCAAATTATGTTGGCTCTATTTGATGAACTCCAAATCTGAGGTCGAAAAACTTTTTCAAGATTTTTATACTCTAGCTGAAACTCAATTTCATACTAAAATCAGCATTTTAAGAAGTGATAATGGCACACGGTATTTTAACCAATATCTTGGAAATTTTTTAAAACAAAAAGGAGTTCAACATCAATTTACGTGTCGCCATACACCCCAACAAAATAGGGTTGTGGAAAGAAAAAACCGCCATCTTTTAAAGGTGTGTCGAGCTCTCATGCTTTCAATGCATGTCCCAAAATATCTGTGAAGGGACGCTGTTCTAACATCTACATACCTCATTAATAGGGTTCCCTCACGGATCTTGAACCATAAGACACCTATACATTGTCTTAAACAATTTTTTCCCAATAATAGATTAATTTCTAATCTTCCTCTTAAAGTTTTTAGCAGCACTGTTTTTGTGCATATACCAGACTTACTTCGGTCTAAACTTGATGCTAGAGCCGAAAAATGTGTTTTCATCGGCTATCCCCCTAATAAAAAGAGGTATAAGTGTTTCAATCCCCTTACAAAAAAAAAAACCCATATTAGTATGGATGTGACTTTTTTTTAATAAAAACCTTTTTTCTCTAAAACTCATCTTCAGGGGGAGAATAAAAATAAATATGAGTTTGAAAATCTTTTGGAAACTAATCTACCAGTTTTGGAAACTAATAATTCAGTTTTACCAAATCCTTTCTTTCCTAATAGTTATCCAAATTCTTCTCATAAAGAAACTGCTTTTGAAAAGGAAACGAGTGTTAATGAACAACAATTAGGGACTGATATGGTGCCAGATCTTACTGATTCTAGTTCAGGAGGAGAAACATTACTTGGTGAAGATCTTAATCAAGATAATCATCCTACAACAAAGTTACTGGTTTATACTAGACGGAAGTCTCATACTAATAGAGAACAACCTCATCTGGTACAAGACCAGTCAGCTTTCCCGAGGTCTGATCCTGTTCATCTTACAGATAAGCATAAACCAGGTAATCACTCATCTTATCCGATCATCTCAACCTATCCCTATCACTCATCTTCCTTCTACTTCTCAACCCAATGTCTCTTCTGATCTTAACATTCCCATAGCTAATAGGAAAAGTGTCCGGAAATGTACCCTACATCCTATAGCCAAATACCTATCATATCACAGACTATCCGAAAATTAAAAGCCTTTACTTCAAAAATTTCCCACTTAGTCATCCCTAGGAACATACAAGAAGCCCTAGGACACCCAAACTAAAAGGTAGCTATTATGGAAGAGATGAATGCATTAGACAAGAATAAAACCTGGGTTGTTGACGGTTACCAAAAGGAAAGAAAACTGTGGGATGTAAATGGGTTTTCACAAATAAATGTAAAGCTGGTGGATCCTTAGAAAGACACAAAGCTTGCCTTGTTGCTAAAGGGTTCACTCAAACCTATGGCCTTGACTACCAGGAGACCTTTGCACCCGTGGCCAAGATCAACACCATCCGAATCCTCTTATCTGTAGCAGTAAATCTAGATCGGTCCTCACTCCAGTTGGATATAAAAAAATGCTTTTTTGAATGGCAAGTTGGAAGAAGAGGTATTCATGGATCCTCCACCTAGGTTTGAGGGAGAATTCAATAATGGTAAAGTATGTAAGCTATTAAAATCCTTGTATGGATTGAAGCAATCACCTAGAGCCTGGTTCGAGAAGTTTGGAAAGGTTGTAAGAAGATTCGGGTACAACCAAAGCCAAGGAGACCATACACTATTCTTTAAACATTCGAGTGGAGGTAAGAAGGCTATTCTAATTTTCTATGTAGATGACATCATCATGACCGGTGATGATATTAAGGAAATAGGAAGACTAAAACAGTTGCTAGCTCAAGAATTTGAAGTCAAGGATCTAGGCGACTTAAAGTATTTTTTTAGGGATGGAATTTGCTAGGTCAAAAAGGGGGATCTTTGTTTCTCAGTGAAAATACATCCTAGATTTATTGGGAGAGACTGGGATGACAGGCTACAGGGCTGTAGAAACTCCAATAGAACCAAATCTGAAACTTGAGGTTGCTAAACCAGAGAGTCAAGTAGACCGTGAACAATATCAAAGGTTAGTAGGTAAACTGGTCTACTTAGCTCACACTCGACCTGACATCTCATTCGCAGTCAACATGGTGAGTCAATTCATGCATTCACCAGGACCACAACACAATGAGGCAGCCTTAAGAATCCTGAGATATCTAAAGGGGACACCTGGGAAAGGACTATTATTTGCTAACAAGGGTCATTTTCAGGTTGAAGTCTTCACAGATGCGGATTGGGCTAGTAATGTAACAGACAGGAGATCTACATCTGGCTATTGTACCTTTGTTGGAGGAAACTTGGTGACTTGGCGAAGTAAGAAACAGGGGGTTGTAGCAAGGAGTAGAGCCGAGGCAAAATTCAGAGCAGCTGCCCTTGGAATTTGTGAAGTAATCTGGATAAAAAGGCTTCTTGAAGACTTAAAGGTTCAGGTTTTCTCTCCTATGAAGCTATATTGTGACAACAAGTCAGCCATTGTCATAGCTCACAATCCGGTTCTACATGACAGAACCAAACATGTGGAGATAGATAAGCATTTCATCAAAGAAAAGATAGATAGTGGACAGATTTGTATGCCCTATCTACCCACCACAGAACAAGACATCCTCACAAAAGGCTTACCAAAGAAGCAATTTGACAAGTTATGTTGCAAGTTGGCCTTGGAAGACATTTTTCGACCAGCTTGAGGGGAAGTGTTGGAAAGTGTTGACTAAGGAATAATTCTAGGAGTAAAATCCTAGGAGGATTTCTAGGGATTAATTTCCTATAACTGTAGACTTGTAAATTAATTGTTAGTTGACTAATCGATTAGATAAAAGTTAGGAATTAATTAGTTAGCATTTATATCCTTAATTGTAGGCTAAGTAAGGAAACTTTCTTGTATATATATGCCTTATTGTAACCATTTGATAATTCAATCAAATACAAAAATCTTCATAACATAACAATCTTAATTTGAGAATTACGGGGAGGGAGAGAGAAAGGGGATGCGGTTCCAGGACTAATTTAAATTCAATTCCAAAATTTGGAGACTGAAATTCAATGAACTAATGAAGTAAAAGTTACTAAACATATTAATTCTAAAGCCTATGCTTGATTTAGATGTTTAAAATAAATGATTTTGACTGCAGGTCAATATGTACTATACATTCATCACAACTACGCAAACATACTCTATTAAGAAATTAAATTTGTTAAAACTAGATTAAGAAATTCTAGTTGGTGCATTAGCTGTGTATTAGCTATGCATTAGTTGTATCATTCAATTTATTTTCTTTTCTAGTCTATCTCCAGGTCTATATATATAGTTTAATTTTCATTAGTAATATATACTACAACTTTCTTCTCCTTTTCTAATCTCTAATTTCTTTACCATGGATATTTTTCTGCCTTAACAGAATTAGAAATTAAATCTAACCACATATCACCATCTAAGAAAGATATAGAATACAATAGAAATAAAACTAGACAAAGTATCCCAAATTCTCATACAGGTTAGGAATTTCAAGCCAATTCTTTTATACTCAAACAGTTACCGGTCGATACTTATGAATTAGCATGAAGACAAGTACAATAAAGAACTAATGTCTGACCTCAGATCTCCAAGAATCAGTTTTCACTGATACATTTACAGCTTGATATTCTTCAGTTACCTATCAAAAAGTATTTGTCAATTTAGTAATCATAATTCACAAAAACCAATAATATCACTATCACAATGGCACTGCAAATTCCTAAAGTTTACCGACCCAAAATTCAAAGTTGAAGAGATCGTGTGATGAGGGCAGGTGGTATTTCATACCCTACAAGAAAACATAGGTGGTGAGTGAACACCAAGAAATACAGTTTAGCTGCTATAAGGTCAATTAAATTTAAAGAAAATGATATATCAAAGAAGTGATGTCAGGTAAAGGTCCAACCTTAAAGCTTCCACATTTCATCAAGCAGAATGGACAAGAAAAGTCTTCAGTTACTGCAAGTCAAGGAATCAAGGAATAATCATCTTTACACCACAACAATGAGAACAAGTTGCTATAGCATCCATTAACTAAGAATGGTCAAAATAAAATAAATAATAAAAGAGTTGAAAGGTACATAACATATTCAAAACTTGATACTTTGAAAAAGTTTTGAATGTACACAAAGTTGATAAAATTCAGGAAGTTGGGATCAAAAATTTCTGTATCACCTTTGAATGTAAATACTATTGCTTCTACATGAAGACTGTTTGTAGAATAGTTATGTTAGTGCAGGAAGCTACAGTTTAGCTTGTAAGAAGGCATTAAAAAAAGTTTAATTTTTTTTAATTGTGAAGGACTCATGAAATGCTGGCATTGATCCTTTCATATTTTTATCATTGATCATGCTCAGATAAAAGAGTAAAACCTTAACACAGTTACAGGATTCTGGCCAAATAAAAAGTATGGCAAAAATTGATAATTATTCCTTATATTGTTTTACTACTCTGTCTTGTAACATGTGAGAAAGCAATAATAATTTTTTTGAGTGCATTTGTGAAGGAACAATCATGAGTCATGACCTAGGAACCGATAGGCCTGAACCATTCAATAACTAATAATCTACAATTAGATATGTGCAAATTACAAAGAGAAGGAAGCTATACAAATTAAGAACTGAACGAAAGTAATAGATCAATGTAAGAAATGTTACCTTCGCTTCTCTGCAATTTGTTGTTGTCATATCTATAGTTGAAGACAACATTTCCAGCCCTTAACCTGAAAATACAAGCAGCAAAATAATTTTAACTTAAGGGTTTGAGTAGTCAGAGGGAAAGATGTTGAACCATTAAACAGTAACAAAACTAAATGGAGAGTTACTGGCTTCCCAGTGCAGAGAAATTTATATGTTCAGTTCAGGTTAAATTAAAAAACTAAATACTCTAATAATTCACATGAGGACTTAGGAGATACACAATATGGTGAGTCTAGGGAGCAGACTATATATAGATAGATAGACAAAAAAACAAACAGATAGGAAAATAAACAGATATATAAATAGAGTGTGATATCCAAGTATAGTGAATCTGTGTACATAAAGAACAAAACCGCACATATTGGTGAAGCTTATCACTTAATATTTCCATGACTAAGCATAGGAACAAGTTCAATCTTAACAATTGTGATTAAATATATAGCCATAAAGCAATTAAAAGAGGAAATGGCCATTATACCCCATAGTAAACAGCACACTAGATTTAAGAATTGAAATTCATATTACCGGATAATACGAGACAACGACGACGAAGAAACATCACTACATGTGTATGAGTTGTAGGGAGATTTTTCCTTTGCTCCACTCTCTTCTGCAGAAATGATGACATGCACCTGCTGCTTCATACTCTTTGAAAACCCAAACAATTGAAAACAACGAAAAAATTCAGAAAAGAGATTGTTAACAATAAAAAAGAAAAATTCATTGTTTCAAAATGAACTAGAAACACTGAAAACAAAACAAACCGAAGCTCCAGAATTAACAGGCATCTGAATTGAGAGACATTTGTCCTTGTTCAAACAACTCAACTGCAACATGAAAAAAAAAAAATCAAATATAATTTAAATGGGAAAATTATGTTTAAAAAGAAAAGAGTCACGAGTCCTAAACTACTGAATGCAATGTCCTAAACCACCGAATGCAACAAAAATATTTCTTGCGTTTTAAATTTCCAGTTAAAACTATGGTTCCTATTTCCTTCCACAAAATCAATATACAAACTGCTTATTGCTCTGACATAAATATCAGACTCCAACCATTGTTGTTTATCCCACTGTATGTCAAAACAATGTGGATAGGAAGTATGTCAGGCAAATCACATACAGCCTCTTTGAATATTCACACATTTAATGGCACAGAGATTCAAGTACAGAAGTTGGAGTTTGTCTTCTCAATTTCATTATCTGTGTAGCGAGCCTAGCGACTATACGTTCTGGACTCCTATTTATTCTCTGAGATTACTTGATAATGAAGATTATAGTGCTCATTAAGTTTTCTGTTTTCTTCATGTTTTCTCTTAAATAATGCTCCAGTGCTCTTTAGAGAAACTTATAAAAAGAAAATACAAAGAAAAAGATTTGTCATCACACACTAACTTACAAGTTACAACTTACAACAATACTTTCAAGTAAAACCATCAAAAAGCATGCAAAAAATAATAGAGAACTGGAAATCATAGCAATCCAGAAATTAACAAATTCAATATCATGCTTCCATCTTTATAAATTTCCAAGTTATTTTGTGTACTACAATCATTAATTGATGAAAAACTTAAAATGAACTCAATTCACCACACTCTCACGAATGATAACATAGCAAGCAAAGAAATACTTAAATGTTTTATATCGAACAGATTTATTATATTATTGCATTTAAGACAACTCTCAAGCAACTATGAATATTGCTGAATGTACAAATCTTCTATTAACAACGTAAATGTCAAAGTTGTTTTAATGTCTGCACACCCTTGCTTAACCAAAAAAAAAAAGTAAATGTCAAAGTTTAATGCAACCAAATGAAAAATTGAAACACATGTGACAATGGCCTCGATATAATTCATGAATCAATCCAGTACAACATTAATTTATTTTTGAAATAAAATTTTGACAAAATAATATAAAATCCAGAAGAGCAAAGGAGCATGCATAGGGGTCGTCTAATCAAGCTCACACAGAATAAATGATATAAATTTAAAAGGAAACTTTTAGACAAAAACATAGTCTTCACAGCTTAGCTAAGCAATAAACTAGCACATTAAAAAGAGAGATTAAGGAAAACATGAAGACAAAAGAAGAAGAAAGAAAAATGTTACAAGAGTTTGTTCCTACTCTACCTTCAAGAAGCAAGAATGCATGTCAACAGGACATGTCACCTCAGCTCTCTGTCCCAGACTAAAATTTGGGCATTTCTCCCACATCACACAGAGTTCCTCCAATGGAATCTTGCCCAAAATACAGTGTCCTCCATCATTTGCTGCAAAGTATTGAAGATCAATCAATAAAATGCGGAGAAAGAATTTTCAAGGTTAAGAATAATAACAAAAGCTTTACATTTTACTCGAGTGGACCAGGGAATGAGAATGGTTTAAAATAATAGAGAGATCAAAATATAGCAAATAGATTAATATATCAAGAACCTGCCATATATACTTAGACACTGCTAAGTGCTAATTATGAAAAAGAAAAAGGGTAGAAAACAGTGATTGTTTAAAAAATATGTATATAAGCCACCCTACAAACTTATACATGCAGCAATGCAGGCTTACAAAATTTCTAATAACCAATTACATATTTAATATTTTTGGGGAACTTCTAATCAGAAAAGGTAGAAAAAGATTACAATCCTGCAAACTTTAAATAAAGAATATCAATAATTTAATCCATACTTCCCAAAACCCTCCAATTTCAAACAGACAAATATGTCACAGCCACCCCTTTTTGAGTTGTGGATAATTAGGCAGTCAATTTTATCAGCCTAGAAGGACAAGGATCTTGAACAAACACTATAAGCATTTACCATCACTTTCCTTCACCCCTTCTTGAACGGCGTTGCTAAACTACATTTCTGTGGGCCATGCAAGAGAATACTTGCAAAGGAACTTCAGGCTATGTACCCAGATTTATTTAATTATAGATAGAGCATGTACCCAGGTAAGAATATATCAAGGAAAATTTTCTAATTGCCACAGACTCTCATCTACGACAAGTGTTTCAGCGGCAGAAAACAGCGAAACACGTGATAATCTGTTTTCATGCTTAGCTGAAAGGAATAAGGAAGCTGCATATTGAAAAGAATGGAATTCTCTTGTAGGATCTATTTGAGGATGACAAAAAATTAATAATAAATAGATTTGAGACAGTAAAATAGTTCAGATCTACCTAGCAGATTAGTTTGAAAGTTACAAAGGGTCTAATGCTTCTTCAGTGTGTTTCTTATTAAGATAAATAATTAAAATCCCCTTGTAGATTGCATTATTCCCCAAAATCTCCCCTCTAGTTTCATTTGTGGCCAAAATCCCCTCTAACATTTACAAAAATCCCTAAAATTTGAAAACATGCAAGGGTAAATAGGTAAATTACTATAAGCCGAAAATTAAAAATAATTATCTAGGATTGGTAGACGAGAAGATACAGATAATTATGTTGACAAATTTGTCTCCAAAATTAATCCCCAATAAATCAGAAATGAGCATTGCCACCAATGACAAAAACCTACCAACATGCATTGACAAAAATGTATTAACACAATAAAAAAACCTACCAGCATGGCAGTATGGCACACATGCACACACAAAAAAAAAAAAACACAAAAAACAAAAACAAACAAAAAAAAAAAAAAAACAATGTAGCAATATTAAAGAAGGCTATCTAAATTTTTTAGCAATTCAATTGCACTGAAAAAGTCATTAGGCACATGATATTACTTAAATAAAAATAAGAAATGAAAGTATATCTCACATGAAAACGGCATCATGCCCAAACGATCCCTGCTTAAATCAGTTCCACACAAAGAATTTGGGGTTCCAGCTGCAAGAAATATAAAATAATGTGACTAAATTTTATAATGAAAGTCATATACGAATCCTGGCTCATCAATCAAATTATACATCCAAAAGTTTGTGCAAACATTTTTTTTTAAATGAAATAATAATTTTTTTCTTGACAAAATAAAATAAAAAAATTACCAAAGTTGACAAGCAAGAATGCAAGTGAACCATGTTTGGCCTTCCATGCCAGCTTATTAATCTCAGAGAGTTTAAAGGTTGCATGAACCTGTGTACTGCCCTCAACTCCAGTGAAATCGGTCAAGATACAAGCTCGACTGAAGCGATATACTGCAAAATGCTTCAATATTGGAACAAGATATACATATATCAGAGAACCATATTACAAATAAAATTTTAAGAAACTGCAGAATACTGCCCTCAACAACATCAAAGCAGGCAGTAAATATTTACACACAAACATTATGTAACAAATACATGTTTTTATTTTTATTTTATTTTAAAAAGAAAACAACCTACCTGTGCAACTGCAACGTCAGAAACTAGTCTTGCCAACAAAATGTATAAAGGGAACGGACACTGAGCTTGTTTATCTTCATTCACAGTTCCTGACAGGGAAATTGTCATTTGTATTCTACATTTCAACACACAGATACCTAGTTAGTACTTCAAATGCATTTGTGTGTAAAATATTCAAGCAATGCAAATAAGCCAGCATTGTTAAGAAAAATTCAACCCGACCAGTATTTCAAAATATTATGTAGTCATCTGAAATTATCAGATGGTCATGGTCCCCAACCCAAATAACTAATCTTCTTGACATCCTAAAATTAACTCAAAACTATTATATTATAAAATCTCTCTTCAATATCTTCCCCTAGTTACGCTCTACTGTTCCTATAAATTTTTTTTTCAATAAAACAATTAACAGAAAGAAAAAGAAAAAAAAAAAAAAAAGGCCATAGCAAAAAGCTTAGAATCAAGCTCTGGCTTTTGGTTCATCAACCAAATCAGCAAATAGAAACAAAATGCATTGAGGGGCATCATCCATAATATTATTACTCTGCTAAGCCATGACCTATTTAAACATAGACATGTGTAAGTGATGTAGCTTCCAAGAATGTGATAAGTGGTCGAACATGCATGATGCATCCATAGATGTTCTAACAGAAAACATTTAAGCTTCGAACTTGAAAAAGTTTTAGAAGTATCTTGAACACGCTGCGGACAATCATCGACAAAGAATTAGATATGACAATAGGAAAAGTTATGTAATTCATGCAAAGTTTTTTATAGCATGTGACTAATTAATGCTTCGACATAATACTTGCAACTTGAACCCCAGAGGAATGGACTCTTTTCAAACAGTTTGCTAGAATATGAGAAGGGTAATCTTGCCCGTAAGAAAGACTGCAAAGGTAATTATGTACAGAAAAAAAAAAAAATTTATTCAGCCACTCCTAACTTCCTAGGATGGACTTCCTATTAAAGTTTATCACTGGCAAGGCCATCCGAAATACTCATCAGACATCCAAAAAATTTTGACAGGCTTTTCGAAGGCTTCCCCAAGGGACACCATCTTAAAGTAAGCCTTATGTATCCTAAATCATACATCTCCCCTTCAATATTTCCTGCACTAAAAAATTTGCTCCACTATGAATATATCATGATCACGTTAGTTCATTTTTTTATATTTAATGGACATTGCATTCTTAAAAGTATCCTACTCTCATTCCTCATATGTGAACACCAAATGAAGGTTGTCCCAATTCTCTGATGAATCCAGTAATCCATTTTAAAGAGGGATAGGAACTCCAATTTCCCACGTTTTTTCCTTTTTTTTCTGAAGAAACCACTATAACTCTATAAGCAGATTTTTCCTATAAGTTTATAACCCATACCCCAAAAAGAAACAATCTAACATACTCAGATACAGAAACCATTAGATTGGAATTTGACATTATTACCTTCTTCTGCGCTTCTCCTGTATTTGGTAGAGTAAACATCTTTGAAGAAATGATGGCTACATCAGATAAAAATTCTCATTCAGACAAAACAAATAGTGGAACAATCTGTTAATAAAAAGAGTGGAATTTACATCCAACAAACAATGAGCATGCATGGTCATTCACAAGGTCATACATCAGTATAGTGTCACAAAAACATCCATCGCTGCATTCATTTAGCTAAAATAAAAAACCTCATCCAAGCACACAAAGACAAGATGGTTCAAACAATCGGCATGCCCATTTAAACGATTTCTTTCCAATCAAAATGTTGTTTCAAGAACACAAAGCCATCTCTTTACAAAGAAACAAACAAAATATAAAGCAACAAAACATTGGGAACAATGACTGATTAAAGACATTACATTTCTTATAGCACGTCGCTGAAGAATGTTGTAAAGTTCTACAGGTTTGCAATAAACCGAGAGACTCTCTTCGGCAGCAATTTCCACTTCTGCGGATAAAATCACACGAGAATCTTCACGGCACATCTGATATGCGCTTCTAGTGCAGCTGCAATAGCAAACAAAATCTCCCTAATATGAATTCATAAAAAATGGTGAGGTTCTCATCTAACCTCAACTACCTTACAGAGACAGCATTGATGTTCTATCGGTTAAATTTTCATACTTGTGTATTTTTATGAGTTTATGAGAAGTAGTATATATATCGGTAGATAGTCATACAAACCAAAAAACTAGTCTTTGGGTTGTGACATCCATTGATATATGTATAAACCCTTCTCTTACTTTTATCTTTTCAATGTAGGATTCATCTCATCTTCTTGAGCTTCACATGTGTATTTTTATGTGTTTATGAGAAGTGATATATATATATATATATATATTGATGGCCTTACAACCCAAAAGACTGGTCTTTGGGTTGTGACATCCATTGATATAGGTACCTACCCTTCTCTTGCATTTTATATTTCCAATGTGGGATTCATCCCATCTTCTTGAACTTCACATATGGGTTCTCTCTAACACTCTGTCTTATCAAAAACCATTGAAAAATACAAAAAAGAACCTCAATGTAAACAAAGCACTATAGGCCTGAAAACAATCTACTAACTACTATCTCTTTATTCAACTGCACTTATTTTCAATGACTAAAACCAAGAAAAAATCGACAAGAACAAAAACACAAATAAGCAGACACAAGCTGTTTTGGGAAGAACATACGAGGACGTTTCATGGACCACTATGGGTACGCCTGGCATTCTTGCTACACAGCTCCGATATATGATTTCATCGCTAACCAAATTTTTTCTCAAACACCTTCACAAAAACAAAACAATAATAATTAAAATAGAAAAAAAAATTGTTAAATATCGACGAAACACAAAGAATTTGAATACATTATAAAAGAGGTAAAATCCAAATAACAGAGACAGAGATGGTGACGAACCTTGTAATGATAGAAACCCTGTATGAATCGCAAGAAATTTTTTGAGGATATTCCAAAGAGAAGCATCAAAAATTGGAAATGAACCTATCTATGTGTAATAGAAAACCAGAAGCTTCTTCAGGAAAACGTTGTGTTTAAGAAGATAGAGAGAAGTGACTACCAACATAGTTCTTAAAGGGACAAGGCGCATCAAGGCGTAAAGGTCCCCCTAGAGCTAGAAGCGCAAGGCGAGGCGCATCTGTTTGAAGTAAGGCTCACCTTTTTACAACAAAAAAAGGGGGCATAATAGCTTTTTATGAATTCCCCAATGGCAATAATTCAAAACAATTGTATTGACTTAATTTATCCTATAAATTTCAAGTTACTAAGCTAAATGTAAGGTTTAGAACTTTACAAACTACCAATAATACGTCACAATTCATTAAGCAATTAACATGCAATCACTATATTAACAATTCAAAGTTGCAAACACATTAAAAAGGGGAAAAAGAAGAAGCCCAAAGATGTTCAAATTAGTTTCTAGGCTCTAGCTATTCCCAACTCAAACAAAATCAACTTCATAACATCATCAAAGTCGCTACGCACCTACGCCTAGTCTTAAGGCGCCAAAATGGAGCCTTTAATAACTATGACTAGCATAATCGTCGAGGCTGAGCTTAGCAGTAGAGCTCCGTAGCACTAGAGGAGGGCGAGAGTCGGATTGGTTCGGTTTTCGGACAAAATCATATTTGACTCACATATACTTGTTTTCATTTTTCAACCAACAACGTAAATAACTAGCATATACTTGTTTTCATTTTTCGACCAAACCTGTATCTAATCAGCATATACTTGACAAGTATATACTAATCTAAATAGCATATACTTGTCAACTATAAGCTAATCTAATTAGCATTTACTCGCCCTCCCTCTCATAGTGTTACATGTCTTGACAAGAGCTATACTTCTCAGCTCAGCCTCGAAGACCGTTCCAGTCACCTCTCTTTATCTCTATGTCTCTCTATCTTCTAAAATGCTTCGTTGTCTTGAAGAAGCTTCCAGTTCTCTATTACAAATAGAAAGGTCCATTTCCAGTTTATGATACTTCTCGATGGAAAATCCTCAAAATTTTGCTTGCGATTCATTTCCACTATCCGTCTCTTTTATTTGGATTTTTAGCTCTTTTATAATGTATACCAATTCTATGTATTCGTCAATATTTTGCATTTTGTGTCTATTTTAATTATTATTGTTGTGTTTTCGTGAAGGTGTTCGAGAAAAATTTCAGTGTTTATTTTTATGTGTTTATGAGAAGGGTTTATATATATATAAATGGATGACACAACCTAAAGACTAGTATCTTGGGTTCTAAAACTATCTACCGATATATATACCACTTCTCATAAACACATAAACATACAAAAATATGAAAATTTAACAGATAGGACATAAATGTTGTCAAAAGTTCAGTGATAGACAAACATCAATATTTATATAAGTTTAAACCTAGACCCTCAATAGTCTAATTGCTTGCTTAAATAAATGCAGTATCAGGTTTTGTAAAAATCTGAACATTAAATAAGTTTTTGATTTCTATGTTTTTCTCACATTTTCTTGGTACGATTACCGAGAAAACTAAAATAAAAAGATAGAAACAAAATCAAAACAAGAAAAACATCAACACTTGTTAGTTATTACAAAAACCAGTAAAACACCAACACACACATGCACTAAGAATAATTTAATTCATCCAAGATAATAATAATAAAAATACCGACAATTACAACAACACTCAAAGCCCCCTGTTCGGTTGCAGAGAAAACACCCAAATCAACCATAACAATTAACCATTTATGGACCAATATACCAAATATCGACAAAAAACACACACACACATAACACGTTCACAGTAAATTCACTCCTGTTAACATTTTATTTCACAAAATTTGAAGATACGTACTGTAACAGCAATAATCACAGAGATAGCCTCTAGAATCCTCTCCAGTTGTAGCAAAGGCAAAAGATGAACTCGAGCCTCTCCAGCTCTGCAACAGTATCTACACGATAAAGGAAAAAAAAAAATTTGTAACTCCACCATTATCCACCAAATTAAACTATGAAGGCTACAAATACAATCACTGGGCTCTAGAAAAACCATTTGAAGAAGAAAAACCAAACACCACTTGAAAATCCATAGTAAAATAGTAATGCATGTAGTAACAGTGAAATTAAAGTGAAAAATTACAAATAAATTTAACACAAAACTTCGAAATATAGAACTAATTAAAAACCCACCAAAATAAAACATAACACGTCAACAGTGTCAAGCTCGAAATCACTAGTCATAACCTACTACTAGAAATATCGAGTTTTGATTACTAGAACCCACCCAGGAATGAGACATCACCCATATGAAAAAGCCCAAAAACAACCCAAAAAAAATTATTGTAGCAAAGTGTTTAACTTACCTTTATCAATTATTGAACAAAAAGAAATTTTCTTGACGAAGATTGTGAAATCCTCTACAGCTGAAGTTGAAGAGTTGAAGAGTGTGTTTTGATTTTCCTGAGTTTTTCGCGCTTTTGGTTTTGTAGATGAAAATAGCTGTTTGGTGGGTTTCACACTTTGTCATGTGCTGTTATACACGTGTGAATGTGTGATGTTTTTTTTTTTTTTTTATTGCTTTTATTTCCTAATTTTTTATTTCAAATTTATATATACTTATATTTAGCAGAGGGTTATTAACTAATGGTGAAGGTTCCAGTCCGGTTCCGGTTCCGGTTTTCTGTTTGGATGGAACCGGAACCGGCGGTTCTGAACCGTTTTTGTTTTTTAATTTAAATTTTTGAAAAAAAATTCTAATTTGTAAATTTGTAATAATATAATTTTAAATAATTAAATAAAATAAAATATATAAATGACAAATTACAAAATAAACAAATGAAAAAATACAAATTACAAAAGAAAATTAAAATAAAATAAACAAAATGTCAAATTACAAATTACATATTACATTTCATTGGATATTTAGGAATTAGGTCACCCGAAGTTCGAAAATAACATAAAATAAATAAATGATAAATTACAAAATTAAATTAAAATAAAACAAAAAAAAAATGTAAAGTTATTAGTCTTGCACTTAATTTTCACTACAATTAAGTTGCCTATGTATCCTCTTGAGGGGTTTAGAGGAATCAAAGGCCATGTAGTTCTCTTACCTTTTATTGCAGGTTTGTTGATGATATGGACTTGTGATGACGTGAATACGTGATCCACATCTTCTATTCCGGGCCCGTTGTACTTGTCTCTCCACTTTCATGTTCGTCATCTTTGAAG
Source organism: Acer negundo (assembly GCA_035582765.1). NCBI lineage: Eukaryota > Viridiplantae > Streptophyta > Magnoliopsida > Sapindales > Sapindaceae > Acer > Acer negundo. Next base: position 17,943,215 of record CM069241.1, on the reverse strand, counting down.
AAATCGTATGTTATCTCATGTTCGATTTCTTGTTGTCTATATTGAGCCTTTGTCCAATCATCCACACAAACCTGTATCTGGAGTGCTTTCGGAGTCAAGCATGAACGTCTTTCATCCAAGATATTCCCTCCATCGCTGAACTCTTGTTCCAACGCCACTGTAGAAACTGGTATTGAAAAAATATTTTTGGCTATGATAGTCATGATTGGATAGTACTTTGCGTACTCTTTCCAATATTGTAATATATCAAATTGTTTCTCTGACGTATCTTCTATAAACTCATAAGAATTATTTAGATAAGATTCAAGCTCAGAATACTTGTCAATGTTTAATGAAGAAGAAGATCTAGATTTTTTGGTTTTTTTTTTATAATAGACTATATCCTAAATTCAAAAATCTGGGAGATGATGATGTGGGTTGTGCAGTTTGTGTTCGTGTAACATCTAAGTTGAGTGAGGATCCATAAACTAAAAGATATTCATCATATAAAGAATACAATAATTTCTTAATTCTATCATAACATGCATTAACATTATATTCTATATTTAAACCTTGGATGCCATAATAACCATTGAGATAATAACAAAAATTTTGTAATTTACAACGTGGATCAAAAATCATGGCAATCAAATAAATATCCGGCAACTCATGATAATAACGTAACCATTTTTCCTTCATAGCATTAACGGCTTCTCCTATTTCTATGTCGGATTCACAATAAACAAATGCACCAGCAATATTTAGACTTTCAATAATAAATAAATGAGTTGTAGGATAATAAACACCAGATAAATTTGTTGTAGCGGTATGAAAAACTTTCAACAAATTGAAAACGTTGTAACAAGCATCCCAATTAGATTTATAAAGTTGAATGTCAATAACATGAAATTGAATAAAAGAAACTAATAAATCTCTATACTCATAACTTTGAACTTTGAGCAAGCAATTTATAAGTAGAATCCCAACGTGTTGGAACATCACGAGCAAATCTAACGGCACGTCTACCATTTTGTTTACAATATTTTACCCATGCATTCATTATAGAAGAATGTTTTCATAAAAACTGAAAGGCTTGTTTAATAGGTAGAATAAAATGATCAAGAGTTTCTAATCCTTTTTGAACACATAAATTTAAAACATAGCATGTACATCTTTGATGAAAAAATGCACCACCAACAAATGGTTTGCATAAATTAATTAAAGATGGAATAGCAGCAGTATTTCTAGAAGCATTATCAAAACCAATTGCAAAAATTTTGTTCTCAATTTTATACTCTAAAAAAATAATTCTAAGCATTCTAACAATATTTTGAGCAGTGTGTGAATCATCAAAAACTCTAAATGCAAGAATTCTTTTTTGGATATTCCATGCATTATCCATAAAATGGCAAGTGACACCAAAGTATGAATGTGATCGCCAATGGTCAGTCCATATGTCGGCACATACGGAAACACGACAGTTATATTTTTCAAAAAATCTTTCTAACTTTTTTTTTTCTTTTACATAAATCTTTTCAAGTGTATATACAAGAGTGGATCTAGAAACACGGCATGCAGTAGGGTTTAATGCTCGTCGACAATAATTAATAAAACCAACCCTTTCACCAAAACCGAATGATAAGTGTTCTACTGCTACCATTCTAGCTAATTCTTCTCTATTTTGTTCATCAGTATAATGAAATAATTGTTGATTAAGAGTAGCGTACTTGGGAATTTGTGTTTGTGACCTCGATCTGGTCTCTGCTTCTGGATGTTTTGTTTGAATATGATTCCGATAAGTGTCATATCCTCCGGATTTGGACCACTTATATACTTTATTGCAATAATTGCAAGCCGCTACATAGCTTCCATCTTCTTGCCTAACTTTCTTCATATGTTTGACGAATAGATCAGATTTGCTCTGCTTCGGATTCGGTTCGTCCTCATCTGCTTCTGGTGGATCAAAATCATAATCCGGAGGTGTATCAATATCAAACATATTTTTCTGAATGGCTTGTCAAATTAATGCCAGGGGGTGGCATTATGATCGGGTTCTGAAATTATTAAAGGGGGAGTAAGAATGTTTAGGCCTAGGTCTTCAGCATAGGCCCAGCATTGCAGATAATCATGATAGGTGGTGTCGTTATGACCGAGATTATCGACCATTTGACCCTTACCTTTCATCGAAATCGAACGCCTAGGATCGTCATGGTCGTGACCCCTTCCATTTCCACCACTTGCCATTGGATTGGACGGAATAAATTTGGGACTAGAGAAATACTGAAAATCTGAAATAGATAATTGAAAACTTAGAACTTAGAAGAATAATATTATAAAGTATAAATCTATATTCTTTAATAATATAATACTATAATAGTAGTAACTAGTAAGTACTAAGTACTATTATATTAAGTACTAAGTAGTAACTAGAAATAAGATAAATTGCAAATAAAATAAATTGTAAATAAATGAAATTGGAAACTTAGTATTTAGTAAATACTAAATAGTAATTGGTTATTTGGAAATTAAATAAATTAGAAATAAGATAAATTGTAAATAAAATTAATTGCAAATAAAATTAATTGCAAATAAAATATATTGGAAATAAAATATATTGTAAATAAAATTAATTGGAAATAAAATTAATTGCAAATAAAATTAATTGGAATTTTGAAAATAAAATTAATTGCAAAAAAAAATTTATTGGAAATAAAATTAATTGCAAATAAAAAAAATTGCAAAATTAAATAAATAATAAAAACCTTGAAAACTTGGAGTCTTGGAGAGTTGGAGAGTGTTGGAGACTTGAGAGTTGAGTATTGAGACAATGAAACTTGAAATAAAATTTAGAAATTTAAAATTAGAGATTTAGAGAATTAAGAATAGAGAGAATTGAGATTTGAGATTTGAGAGAAATAGAGAATGAGAGGAAAATAAAAAATTAGTGTGAGATTGTGAGAAAAAAATAAAAGGGGGGGAGGGGTATTTATAGATAACAAAAAGAAAAAAAAAAATTATTAAAGGGGTGGCCGTTGAGGCCCAACGGTATGCTGACGTCAACATGCCGTTGGGCCTTTCAAAAAAAAAAAAAAAAAAAAAAAAACCGGCCGATTTGAACCAAACTGGAACCGTCGGTTCCACGACGGTTCGAACCGGTCGGTTCGTTAAACATTAGAATCGGAACCGAAAAACCAGTTCTGGTTTCGATTTTTTCGGTTCCGGTTCCGGTCCTAGTCCGGTTCCACGGTTGGAACCGGAACCTTGCTAGGTCTAGTTATTTACAATTCTTCAAAAAAATATGTAAAACCTGGACGGATACCCGAAATCGATCGACCCGAACATGCAATTTTCGGATCGTTTGGTTCGGTTTCTTATTTATATGCCCACCCATAGATTAAAAAAGTAACCTTGAGATACTCCAGATGCAAACGGGATGACATTGACTTATTAGTATCTGTTTGGAAGAGCCTGTCTACCGGTTAAAAGAGTTTTTTTAATTAAAAAAACTCTTTTTATATTTTTTTTTGTATCGTTTGGTTGTTACTTAGTGTCCGTTGGGAAGAGCTTATCTACCGGCTAAAAGATCTTTTTTAATTAAAAAAACTCTTTTTAATTATAAATTTTTTTTTTTTTGTATCGTTTGGTTGTTACTTAGTATCCATTTGGAAGAGCTTGTTTACTAGTTAAAAGAAAGAAAAAAAACTCTTTTTCAATTTTTTTTGTATCGTTTAGTTGTCACTCAGTAGAGTTTTTAGACGATTAAAAAAATTGTTTTACATCTACTTGGAGAAGCCCAAATTTAAAGCTTTTCCAAGTAGATCTTTTCGAGTTTTTTTAATAACACTAAAATCTCCAATATAATCCTATAATTTAATATTTGTTAGAGTATTTTGGTAATTCTATAATTAAAAAAGCTTTTTTTTAATTGATAATCAAACGACCAACACTTTCATTTAAAAGATCTACCTCTAAAAGATCTACTTCTAAAATATCTACGGTAAAAAGATCTATTTGAAAAGCTATTACAAACGTACTCTTAGTAGAACTTCTGAATGATTAAAAAAGTTGTTTTACATCTACTTGGAGAAGCCCAAAATTTAAGTGTCCGTTTGGGAGAACTTATCTATTGACTAATAAAGCTTTTTAAATTAAAAAAGCTCTTTTCAATTTTTTTTTGTATCGTTTGGTTGTCATTCGGTAGAGCTTTTTGATGATTGAAAAAGTTGTTTTACGTCTATTTGGAGAAACCCAAATTTAAAGCTTTTCCAAGTAGATCTTTTGGAATTTTTTTAATAAAACTAAAATCTCCAATATAACCCTATAATTTAATACTTGCTAGAGTATTTTGGTCATTCTATCATTAAAAAAACTCTATTTTAATTGACAACCAAACGACCAACGAATTTTATTTAAAAGCTCTACCTCTAAAAGATCCACTTTTAAAAGATCTACTACAAAAAGATCTACTTGAGAAACTCTCCCAAACGTACTCTAAAGGTTTTTCAAGTAGATCTTTTGGAGTTTTTTTTAATAACACTAAAATCTTCAATATAACATTATAATTTAATTTTTGTTAGAGTATTTTAGTAATTCTATTATTAAAAAAGCTATTTTTTAAACCAAACGACCAACGACTTTCATTTAAAAGTTTTACCTCTAAAAGATCTACTTAAAAAGCTCTCTCAAACGTACACTAAGGTCTCGTTTGATTTTTCCATTTAATACTTAATGGTACTTAATGTGTTCCATTATTTTATTTTGTGTTATTTTTTAAGTGATAAAATCACTTAAAGAACCCGAAAACCATTTGTTTAGAAAAGTGAAATTTTTTTCACTTTTCACTTAATAAAAATCCACTTGAATTTAATACAATTTATTACTTCCAAAATTATCCTCACTAATCGAACTTATTTCCTATCTTGTCTTCTATCAAAACCCTGATCATATTAATACTATATTTTTTTCTTCTCACCATAAACAACTACAGCATCACAAAACCTAGTTACTTCAAATCTCAAACAACTAGACACTAGTTTTCCAAGTATATTCCGGTAAGGACTTTTTTTTTCCTCATTAATCTAACTTATTTTCAATTTAATCTTATGTCAAAACCCTAATCATTTTTTTTTTTCTTGTACATAATGGGCATCAACGTAATCAAAAAAAAAAAAAAAATTCACATAGTTTTATTTGTTTATTTATATAAATTTGAAATATTATTAATAATTAAATACTTTTTGTTTTAGAATTATTTAATTACTTGTTATAGGTGTCCTTAATATATTAAAATATAAATATATAACAAATAATGGTTAGAAGGACATAGATGTAAAAATATTTATTTTTAGATATTTATAACTTAAAAAAAAAAAAAAAAAAAAAAAAAAGCTTATTATTTATATTCAGTTTTTATTGAAAAAAAAAACATGTTTTTTAGTTTTTAATCATTATTCGGTTTTTAGTAACATTTAACACTGTTTAATACCTCCATACAAGATAGTGGGTTTCGGTCGTACCCCACCACTTTGTTGTTTTTCAATGTTCTCTTTTTCTAATTCTATTATTTTTATTTTATTTTTGAGTTCTCCTTTTCTAATTTTATTATTTTTATTTGATCATTCAGTCCGTCTAAGTGATGGAACGTTGTACTGTTGGAGATAAAAAATAAAAAAAAAATTACAATTAAAGAAAAAAGGGTTTAATTTCACTTTAGTCAATTTTCTTATTTGTTTTCTATTTTATCTTTTCAATATTCATTTAAAAAAACCAAACAGAGCTATGAATTTTTTTTAACAAATTTGTTTAATTTTAAATTTTATAATTTGATGACATGTGTTAATTTTTAATTGGATTACAATCAAAGTTAAATCGTAAAATTTTAAAAAACTCAAAAGTGCTTATGTTGAAACAATTCCATACAGACCCATATTATATGAGAATTTTGTGTAGTCCATCAATGTAGTAAATGAGAGGCAGATTGGCTTTCAAGTGAGCCGAGGACAACGTTCATTCAAGCATCTGCATTCTGCACTGCCAAAGAAACAAACTGGACGTATATTTAACACTAATTCGGCAACAATAACGGCGTTACCAGTCAATAGAATCTGCAAGCAACATAATTTCAGTAACCAAAAAAGTTTTAAGTTCTGTCAAATAATTCTTCCCACCCATGAATGTCATGTCTTCAAAAAATTTCTACCATCATATCTTGTACTCCAATCTTGCCCCAAGATATTGTAGCCATAAATTATGCAGAAACAGAAACGGCATGTCTTGAATTGTAGGGATCGATGAATTCTGTCATTTCAAAACACTGTTGACATATTCGACAGCAAAAACTACACGGGTCACCCATTACTGATAGCTAATTGATTCAGTTCCGAATAAATGCCACAGTAGCGACACGTGATCCCTCCGATCCACCGAACATGAATGTTGGGTATGTGCGAACGTGATTGAAGTACCGGAACGGTATATCTCTAGACTCTTCTTGGTCTTTTGAGGAATCAGGTTCCTGGTGCAAATCAATCCTTCTTTGATTCAAATTTAGAACTTCTTGCACCAGCTCATCTTTTGTATTATTACAAGATGTGATCACCTAGCACCATGATCCAACGATGAAATATAGCATCAAAATGAGCAAGGAAAACTAGAAAATAAGTAAATATAATGCCATTACAAGGGAAGCTAGAAGGTTTAAAATATAACCCAGAAAAGTAGCAGATTGAAAGTTACCAATAATCCACCAGGAGTCACCAACTTAGAAACTGAATTCCAATACAAGATCCTGAGGAAGAAAATATCCGTATATGATTACTTGGAAACTCAATAAGACAGTCAACGACGATTAAGAAATTTTAATAAACTTCCGTTGTACATCTTGGCATACTAAGTTGCACTTGCACCACTTGGTACAATACAATTCAAACAACAATAGTCAGGGTTACCTAATCAACAATCAGTTTCAGGGATATACAAATAGAAGAAGATAATATACTGCAGACATGATAACGATCTTGCTACCTTTTTAGTGGGCCATCAGGATGCAAACCAATGGCATCTAAAGTCCCTTTATCCATTACAAGCTGAAATTGTCTTTCAAGCTTTGTGTCAAGAACATCATCAACCTAAAAACCGGAAAATAACAATGTTTGAATTTAATCAACATATAATGCACATTTGATGATAGAGGCATTATTAGACAACAAAAGCTACCAGATTTGCTAAATAACAATGTTAGGACCATTTTAAGAGTTTGTGGAAACCACTACCAAGTTGAAGGCTGATTTTTCGATAGGTAGTTGAAGATCATTTAACTCAGCAAAAAAATCCCATGCACACACATTTTTTTCTCCTTACAACTCAAAAAGGTGAGCATCCTATTCTTCTCTTAACTTGTCCAGGATTCTCTAAGAAGTTTTCTTCTCGTCTCTAACAAAAATTGAGTTTTGTTACACTCGTTTAAGAAGAAAATGACGATTTACATCTTGAAGAAAAAAAATGAAAAAAATTCAACTATTTCTGTTACTTTCCATGAAACTCGTGGTTTTGCACCAAAAGAGATAAAGTTCTAAAGACAAATAAATATCATATATGAAGAAATAGTCATTAGACTCATTACTCAAGTACCTAAAACTCATTTTACAGGAAGAAATCATTCCAAGATAAGGAAAAAAAAAACACACACACACACACACACACACACGATATCAATTATCAAATATACAATGATTTTTTTACAGCATTATTTATGAAATAGTTCAAAAGTAATTTCAGATATTCTCATATTAACCATACCAGAAATTTAATATTGGAAAATCCATCACGATTTGCAAGGTTTTGAGCAAGGTCAATTGCACCTTCACTATAATCAACTCCAGTTAAATCAGAGAACCTGAACAAAAAGGCAAAGGGTTTTAAATAATACTATCATTTCCAGTAATATGCAACAACAGAACTTAAATTTCAGTTTCTTAACCAATACTTTATATTAACTGGAAGTCTGGAACCAATAGTTTACAGTAAAGCCTTTCTTATTTCATTATTACTTATCACCAAAAAAGAAAAAAAAACACACAATAGAATATTCAAGATATTTTATTCTTTGTTTGTGTCTGGTCACAACAAAATTTTCTAATTTCCTTCCCCATTTAACATTTCTTTCCAATCTTCTTAATCTGCTTAATTTATTTAATCATCTAGCAGTAGTTACATACTTATATATAGGAATCCAGCAATCTGTTTATGTTCACAAGGTTCTAAACTAGGAGTAGCTAGACCTATAGAAACTTAGTGGACAAGAAATTTATCAGACCACTCAATCCAACCTCATCTTGTAGAATGGTTTAAAACTGCAATTTGTTTTTTCTCTGTTGGAGAAAAACGAGTTTCAAAAAGTTTTCGTCTCATAGTATTTGACCGTATTTAAAATTAAATAGTCATAAAGAGAGATTAGAGAAATGGGTTTAGGAAAGCTCGTAGTGTTATATGTATTTGCTGTGATGGGCACAATTTATGTAAGAACTGAAGAATTAATTCTGATCAAGGGTTAATATCTTTAGACTTAGGGTTAATATTAGGAAGAAGAAGAAGAAGAAGAGCAATAGCTAAACTAGCAGTAAGACATTTTAGGATGTTACAAGTGTTCCAAACTTCTTCTTTGCTTACTCTTCCTAGCAGTAAGACATAGCAGTAAAAAACAAATTATCCCATTATTTACAACGTCAAATAATGGCCTAACTTTTTCACTTCTTGGTAAATAAAACCTATGATATAGCAAAGTGGACCAGTAAGATCATATTGCAAGCAAAATATTAAGAAGAAGAGAAATAGAACCAAGGAAACTTATTATACATCAAAATTATATATTTACAATGTGTGAGCCATAAGTTTGCCTTGGCTTCCTAAGAGGACACTTCCTTCTGGGACCAAGCAATCGATGTGGCCTTAAGAACCCTAGATTATTTGATAGTCTAATTGGCATTGATGCCCCTTAACTCTTCAAAAATTTTCATTATGCACCCTATACTTTTTTTCGGCACTAAACTCCTCAAACTCTCGTTTATTGGCAAACACTTGGGTTTATTGCCCCTGTGAAGTGGCATCTACGGTCGGATTTTGCCAATTTGTGAGAGTTCAAGGGGTTTAGTGCCAAAAAAAAAAAGTATAGGGGGCATAGTGCAAATTTTTGAGGAGTTTGGGGGGCATCAGTGCCAATTAGCCTATTTGAAAACAAGCTTGAGTACAATTTGAGGATGTTATAAGTGTTCCAAACTTCTTCTTTGGTTACTCTTCCTAGTGGTAAGACATAGTAGTAAGAAACAGTTAAAAAATTATCCCATTATTTACAACGTCAAATACTGGCCTAAAATTTTCTGATAAATAAAACCTATGATATAGCAAAGTGGACCAGTAAGGAAGTGAAATGTCAGTGAATTTAAAGCATAAGAACCAACACTAAATTAAAGGTAAGAATAACTTGGCTATTAACTATTTCATCCCAACAATGAGAGATGACAATGGAAGTATCAGGAACTCATAATCTTACTTTATATTGGTTTATTTGGTGTTTCTAGTGATGAAGTCAAACCACTTTGGAGCTCACTAGAGACTAGCCACAAGCCATTTTACAGTGCTAGGCTTCTTTGGGTTTAATTTTCAAATACATACATTATCTGAAAACATAATTCACTTTCTGTCCAACAATGTACATAGATTTGAAAATCCTGTATACCTACTCAAACGGTGGAGCTTTGACAGTTAATATTTATGTTGGTCAACCATAAAAATCAATCTTAAATTACTAACCTCCCAAAGAACTATACAGAGATTACAGATTACTGACTTTGTTCAAACATCTAAGCCTTCTCCTTCCCTCCTCTCCACCGCAATAAACTTCATATTTTGCAGTTTTAAATTAAAGAATATAATTCACATGAGAATAACTAGGACTTATCAAATATCCAATATTCCAACCCCACCAGCAATGACATGGAAAGAAAAAAATTGTGAAGCACAAACGCAAGATTCATATAACCTTTTCCAGAGAAAAAATAATTACCTAGATATGGTCCCAAAGATCAAGTATTTGGGACAGCTAACAACCACTGCCCACCTTCCAAGTATTAAATTTTCAAAGTTGTTATATTTTTAATTTTTTTTTTAAGAAGTGGTTTATATATTGTCAGATAGCCTTAAAACCCAAAAGAATAAACTATTGATTCGTGGTATCCATTGTTATATAACCCTTCTCTTCTTTATCTTTTCATTGTGAGATTCATTCCAATCTTCTCTAGCTTCACATGTGAATTCTCCAATACCAACTTTACATCTGAACTCTCAAGTTTTTTATTGCTTCATTTACTAAAAGTTTCTTCATTAGTTGAATTCACATGAAAAACAAGTTCATGTACATGCTAAGCCCCAATAGAAGTCAAATTATATCCTAAATCATTAGTGCATGAGCCCCAGTTATATGACATCTTAAAGTATTCCTGCAATGGCTCTTAAGGAAAATACAGAAGTATATGCGATGTTTCCATACAAAGGTAGACCTAAAAATGACATAAATCAAGATATTGCAAGTCAAGTACTAGATTGTTTTAAACTACGTTAAAAATTTCAAATTAATACAGCACATAATACCAGAACTATAGGCAAAATCTCAGAGTGTACCCCTGCTTAGCGAGTTCTTGAAGGAGCAGACCATTGCCAGTCCCAATATCAAGTACACTCCAACTAGACAAGTACTTATTGTTGTCTCCCACAGGCTCAGGCTCAGACTTATTATCACCAACATGATTTGGAATGTGACCTTGAGAAATGTCAATGCACAAGCTTTTCGTCCAAGAAGCAACAACATCCATGACATTGGCTCCAAACCTGATGAAAAAGAGGGAAAACAGAACATTGAAAGATAAGGTAAGGCAATGTAATAAGAATAATAGTGCAAGAGATTTTACAGTTTTCCACCTTATCTTTTCTAATGTGGTTATAAAATATTATTATGGTCATGCTCTGCTAAAGATAAAGTCAAGGTAATTTTTATGTGGGAAAATGTGGGTTTGATATACTCCAATTTATAAATGTCATTGTCCCATTGATGCATTCCATCAGATGTACAAAGCCAACAGCCACTGCACCCTTCAGTACACGAATCCATGAACCTTAAAGTGTCTACTTGATGAATAAACCTTAGTCTTAAAATTTGATGTATTTCCATCAGGCATTAGATTGAACTTTTTTTACGCCTCCTAAGCATTACAAAAGATACACAAATATGCATGACAAACTCCGACTACAATAACTAGTAAGTACTTCTCTCAATTTTCAACTTTTGATTCAGAACAAACTAATTATATATATAGGGCATTACCAGATTATAATGATCAAAGATCATTATTGGCAATCTAAATATTGCAAGGTTTGTGCCACAGGAGGGTTAACCAGGACTTGCAAGCTTACAAGATCAATCCAAGGTCATAAAGACAATAGGGTACAAAAAACTCCAGCATTTAATATTCTACTTTAGTTTTTTCAATGACATGCTATTTAATGATGAACAATATTGATAAAACCTACAATGCAACAACTTGTATTACGACAATCATGATATCTGGGTACAATTCTTAATAACTTTATGACAGATTAAACCAAAAACTCTAATGCCTAGATTATATAGTCCTAGCCTCTTGGGCAAAATAACTAAGGAAATACAAGAACTCTGGTCAACTACCCACAAACAACCAACGGATCAATTAAGCAAAGAGAGTTAAGGAAATCCTAACGGATGAATCAAAGAATTCAAAGTCCCTCTATTCTATACTTAAAAACAGCAAATACTTGAACAAAAATTTTGTCTTTTCCCCTTTCTCTTCAATAGTAAACTCAACCCCCAGTGCTATGTGTAGTTAAGGAATCAAGCAAATACACACCAAACGAAGAACAAAGAAAACAGGATAAACAGACTATAAAATAATGAGAAAGCTACGAGCTTCCATACCCACAAGAATACGAGATATTGCAATTATTCACTAAAACGCTTGCAAAATACACGGTCAACGTACACCGCTTACCAAACTTCACCGGCATGGCCATGCTCGCGAAAGTTTGCCAACTCATCGGCATAAGCAGAATCCCAGTAACTCTGAAGACCTAGCAACGAAGAAACCCCTTCTGCATCCAGCTCCTCCTTGTCAGAACTGAATACACAACACACGTAGTAGAAAATCAACATAAAAATCCATCAAAACAAAAATCAAAGATTTACATATAAGCATTCATTTTTCAACTCACAATTTTAGACTTAAACAGGTGTTCAAGGTATATAAATATCCAAAATTAATAAATCGAAAAATTAAAACCTAAAATTCGGACTTATTTTCCTCTTATTTTTCTTCAAAAAATTTTGAACAGAAAATATGAGAGAAAGAGAGAGAGATGGAGGGGCGTTACTTGTAGTCGGAGGAAGCGCGGAAGTTAGCGGAGGAGAGGGCTTCGGCGGCGTCGGCGTGGCGCTGATCGTCGTCGAGAGTGCTTCCGTAGTCGCTCTTAATGGACCAAGAGTCCGCCGCCACGGACCGCTCATCGTCCGACACCAGATCGCCGGCCGCACGGCTCTGCTGCTGCTGCTGAGAGAGCTCGGATTCTTCCGGCAGCAGTCGGATTCCAGCCATTTCGATGAATTTTTTTTTTTTTGGGAGTGACTTTTTGTTGAAAATTGGAGGATTTTGCGAGGTCACTTGTCGCTTTTGACCTCTCTCATTTATTAGAGAGAATAAATAAATAAAAATAAAAAAAATAAAAAAACTAATCGGCCTATGCCCCAAACACTTTTAAAATATACAATGTGCCCCCTATACTTTTTTTTTTTCACCATTAAATCATCTGATCTCTCATAAATTGGCAATCGCTGAAGGAATATATACCATGTGGTTGCACCTGGTGAGGAGGCAAATTCCTTTAGCAATTGCCAATTTATGAGAGTTCAAATGGTTTAATGGCAAAAAATATATATAAAGGTTAAGGTGTAAATTCGGCGATAGTTCAAGGGTCATTAGTGCCAATTAGCCTTAAAGAAATGCCCCTAACTTTTGATGAAATGCAAAATTAAACTCTAGTTTGCAATATTAGTAAAATAACCCTAGCCATTAGTTAAATTTAGTTAAATTTAATAAAAGGCGGCTCTATTGCCGCTGGAGATGGCAATTGGAGAAATTGTGATGGATATCAGTTCTCCTATCCTCATCCTCATCCTCATCATTATCATCATCCTCACTCCCATTTCGTAACACATTTTCCTCATTCTTTAGGGGAAATGAGGATTAGGGAGTTTGGGGGAGATATTATCATCCCACCCCGTTTCCCCCATTATCTTCATCATTATCTGAAGCCTTAAAGATCCTTGCAATTCTAGGTTTCTACACAAACCTTTTCATTATTCGTACTTGATCCACAAGACGAATGCCTATTTTCTACAACCGATATGCTATCTGTTCATATTCATTAGCTTTGTTTACAGCTAATATTTGAACAAACTCCTTAAAAGCCTCAATTGTCTTTACCATGCCTCTTTCATGACATCAAAAAATCTATTCATACTTGAAGCTATTGGATCTGTTAATTTTGAGCTCAATCTTTTTCTACGTAAAGGTTGAGATGCAGCTTGATTTCTATTGAGGTCAGATTGACTTAAGTTCATTGACATTGGTGATAAGCTTTCAAGTATCTCAAACTCATTACTAAAGTTGTCTCCTTCATCCAAATTTGCAGCTTGTTGATCAGGGATTTGTGCTACTTTTTCAGTGGCACAATCTTTGCCAAATATATTGGCTAACCTCTCATAAAGTGGAAAATGTTAGCCTCTTAATCCTTTTGCCTATTTATAGTGTTGTAAGGAAACAAAATTATGATATTTTGAATATGTGACATTTAAATAATTAATGAAAGCAATTTATATATGAGATCATGTCAAGCGTTAATCTAACCTGGACATAGGATTGTCATGCTTCATCACTATCAACTTCAATACACTTTCTAACGTCATTCCACCCGAACTTAGTAGTATTTAACATGTCATAAACAACTCTATGTTGCTTTTTCCAAAACTTCAATTTTGACTCAATATGAGGGTTAGCTTTCAAATCGCAATTAGGTACAGCAAATACCAATCGTTTTTATATTTTTTACTGTACTTGATTTGAAGTAACCGGAATCGACATGTCCACCACTTACTACAATTTCATCTAAGATACTTAGCAAAGCATCTTCTTCTTCTTTTGTCCATACATGCCTAACTCCTCTCCTTTCTTGCTCATTTGTTTGAGAAATACCTCCAACATCCATTCTTATATAATAGGAAGCCACAAAAAATATGCAACAAGCCATAAAAAAAAAATCTATTTCCAATAAATTCTAATTAAGTAAAACGTGAGTGTAAAAATATAATAAATCGTACATACTATTAATAAATGTCAACTTATATAATATTAAATAGTCACACACGCATGCATACATTTATATTATTTAAGTTTACATCGATAATTGCAGAACATAATTAATTGAATCAATTTCCTCTCTATTAATTAAACATTTGTAATGCTAAGTTGTTCCTCTATATCGTCCAATGATTAGATGAACCAACTTGACCAACGAATTCATGATCCATTGGGTCCTATTCGGGTTGAATTAGCTCGTCTTCCATTGGATTTATTGACATTTCTTTCCTAATAAGATTTTGTAAGAGAACATGTAGTTATTATTTTACATTGTGTTCTCAATGGATAAAAAGATGGACTTCGTAAGATTGCCCAACGCCTCTTGAAAAGTCCAAAACAACGTTCAATTACATTTCTTGTTGATGCATGCTTCATGTTAAAGAATTCCTCAAGGTTAACATGGGCACATGAATCTCTCAATTCTGATAAATGATATCGTGTTCCTCTATATAGTTCAAGAAACCCTTCACCATTTGTGTATCCACCATCCACAATGTGATAATAACATATCACTCAAAAAGAATAAAGATATGAAAATATTTTTAAAAAATGTACCTTTTTTATGTTTAATAAGTTTTATTATAATTTTATGAATCATTTTATTAAGCCTACCAGTGAGAACTTTCAAACCAGTTGGTCTAGATAATGCATCTCGAAAAACTCTAGAGTCTAAAACCGAACATTCCTATCCCTGAAGAACAAATGTGAATATCATATATCTAGAACATACTCCTAATACATCTGTTGCAATCTCACTTTTTCTTGATCTAAATCGTGGTTTATCGGTGTCAGATACATGCACTTGAATAAAAGTTTCATCTAATGCCCGTAAAAAATTCTACACACAAGTACACTTTATAAATAAGGTTGGTAATGTGAAAAGGAATTAAAATCATTTGATTATTATGTCTATTACATACCTTAAACCATTTCCATTTTTCATCAGTGCAATTTTCAAACAGATGATCTAATGATATTAATAGAATATTATGCAGTTGTAAAACTGCATATAAAATTGAATTAAATTACCTACCTACTGTCTCTCCAGATTGTTGAAACCTATTATGAATGGTTCTATTTTTGACATGATGAGCTATTATGTGCAAGAACATGCATACTTGTTCTTTAATAGAAACCAAACCATCGATCTTCAACCTTCCGGTACCACGAAGTAGTTCACACAATACAGCAAAAGTTTTTCCATCCATCCTCAATCGATTCACACACTCAATATCATTATAGTTAATTATGCTATTTATATAAGTCATACGAATTACATTACATACAAATGTACGATTATTAAGCAATCTCCTTTGATATTTGTAAGTCATCACACAATATATCATATAACTCATTGAAGACTTGAAAATCCTTCGTATATGAAAATGTTATGCAATTAAAAATAACAAAGTAACTTATTGATTCATATCTAGTTCATAACAAAATGTAATTACAGTTAACTTAATTGAATATGCTATATTATAAGAAAATATATCACATGAAATAAATAATTCAACATATTTGACTTCTATTTCCTAACTCAATCAACAAAATTAAGTTAATAAACACATATAATAAAACAAGATTGTTCATACCTTTGATTGAGAGAATTTTTTATAGATATAATTATGCTTGTAGAATAAGACTTGCTCTTACATAAGATGAAACTTTAGTTCAATTTAAATAAAAATAAAGGCCATCCAAGTAAGTTGAATAAACAAATTAATAGTAAACAATCATCATATGCAAATCAAGACATGTAAAACAGTAAAACCTTTGAATTCGAGTTAAATAAAAATATAACTTGACAATCTTTAACATTGTGGATCACTGATTCAAAATCAACAATAGTAAACAAAAACAAAAAATGATGGACTCGTCTTGTTCCAATGATCAACTTTGTTCGATCGGTTTCTTTTTCTAACATGAAATCTCACCAACCATCTCAAGTTCTCAACCAGAAAAACCTCGAAACATTAACTCATTTAATCCAATTTCACTGTGTTCATTTTTTCTCTTTGTCCCCATAATCGAATACCACTCCACAAACTCTCTCTCTCTCTCTCTCTCTCTCTCAAAATCCCCACAAAAATCCCACCTCAATTAACCCTAATATATATATATATATATATATATATATGTATCAAATTGCACTCAACCTCCCTGAGGTTGACCTCTTACATCTAGAAACAACTTTATCATTAATTGACACTCACACCCCTACCGTTAGGTCAAACTTAACTGTTGACTAACTATTGCTTTTAAAAGACTAAACTACCCACGATTCCTAAATTAAATTAATAAAAATACTTTAAAAAAAAAAATGGATCCCCATCATCCATGCCATCTCAAACATGACATGGAGGGTGGAGATCAAATAAAATTTTAAATAATTGAAAATTGAATTGAATTAGAAAATATATAAGTTAAAAGAAAACCAAAATTTAAAAACAAAACAATTTTAAAAAGTAAAAATAAAAAAAAAGAATTGAAAAACTGGAAAAAAAAAATATGTCATTGTTTGTGCATGTGAGATGCATCAATGATATTTGTAAAATATGATTTTTTTTCCTTCAGATTTTTCAAAAAAAAAAATTTGCTTTTTAAAATTGTTTTGTTTTTAAATTTATGTTTTTCTTTTAATTTATATATTTTCTAATTCAATTCAATTTTCAATTATTTAAAATTATATTTGATCTCCACCATCCATGTTTGAGATGGATGGTGGAGATCCATTTTTTCTTTAAAAAATGTTTTGTTTTTGTTTTTGTTTTTTTTATTAATTTAATTTAGGGATTATGGGTGGTTTAGCCTTTTAAAGGTAACAGTTAGCCAATAATTAAGTTTGACCAAACGACAATGGGTATGAATGTCAATTAATGATAAAGTTGTTTCTAGGTGCAAGAGACCAAACCTCAGGGAGGTTTAGTGCAATTTGCTCATATATATATATATATATATATATATACACATACAGATTTTCTATTATCAGTTCGAACTGACAAAAAATATATCAGGACGAAGAACGTGGATCACTAGTTTTACATACTTTGACTCAAAGTGTATGCACTTATCAAAACTTAGGTAAAACTAGTGGTCCACATTTTTCGTCCTGATATATCTTTTATCAGTTCGAACTGATAATAGAAAGACTGTGTATATATATATATATATATATCTTACTAAATTCTAGGTCTTAATGCAATTGTGTTAATGAAAACCCATAATCATAAACACAAGTATTAATCATATTTAAAATAAATAAAGAAAAGAGGAGAAATATAGAGAGAAAAAAGAGAATATCGATTTGAGTAGACAAAAATAAAAGAAGAACAAAAACAGAAATTTATTGTGTCAAAAAATATATATGATTTCAGTTTTAAGAAATAACTCAAGAGCATTTTATATTTTGATAAAAAACATATGAACTCATTAAAATCTTGTTAGATACAATAAAAGAAATAGCTTTCGTACATTTAATTGAGAGTTTGAAAACAGAAATTTACTCAAGCTTGAGAATGGCATATGAAGGTGCCATTGATGCACAAAACAAAGGAATTTTGAAAGAGAGATTTGTTGAGATTTTATAAGAGATAAGTGATGATAGAGGAGATAGTTGAAATGTGATGAAATAGACGGTGGGTTGGTGTGGGTTGGTGGGATGAATTAAATGTGTGAGGCCATGTGTAAAATAGTCTTAGGATAAGTAAAAATAAGGGGGGTGGTGGGTTTATTTTATCCCATAATCATGAGACTATTTTACTTTTGGGATTATTAATCTCATGTTTCAAAACATCTCCAAATGCCGGATACAAACTAAAATAGTCCAGTCCCAAGCCAATCCTATATGCCAAACAGGGCATTTATACTTAAGGTAAAACTATGTAATTAAGGAAATAGAGAAAATTGACTATTAATACGGTTAAAATGGGTAATTGAAAAAATGTGGAAAATGAGGATGACTTGTCTAGATATATATATATATATATATATATTTTAAATGAAAATGGGGATGAGGCATGCGGAAAAATGCCATTAAAAAATTTCTCGCTACACCCATTCAGGGCCGGCCCTGAGATTTTCAGGGCTCGAGACGAACTACAGAAAATGGGGCCCACGATACTTTATGTATGTTTACTATATATTTTTTCTCTAATAAATACTTGTAAAGATCAATATAATAACTCAAACTTAAGACTATAACACTACAAAATGACAAATAAAAAGTTGCCAAAATAAAAGTTTTATAATTTTCATCAAAGAATTTATTATTTAAACCTTACTCGTCTTATATTCTTAGCAGCAAAAACACTAATTAAGCTTACATAATCAAGTTTTTTTATCATATTCTTTTCAATGGATAACATAGTTAAGTCATTCAATCTTTCTTGATCGAAAGTAAGATTTAATCAATTTCAACTTCAAAAACTTCTTTCTGCAGAGGCAACTAAGACTAGTATAGTTAACAAATTTCTATAAGCAATCCATGCATTTGGAAAGCAACCATCCATTTCTTTCAAGTAATTCAACACTTAAATTGCCTTTTTTTTGTTTCTTTTGGTAAAGCTTCTTTCAAGATTTATAATTCTAAAAATAAATCTTTCCCATTAATATCAGAAAGCTCATCATACTTCATCAAATCTTCAAGATTGGAACAATAGCTCTTCAAACTATCAATGTTCGCAGACTTTAACTTCCCTAAATCATACAAAAACCCAAAAGTTTCTTCATATTTTTGAAATTGTTCATATCTTTTTTTTTTAATAAAGAAAGTTCATGATCAGCTATATAGATGAAATAATTAACTTCAAAAGATTACATGGCTAATTATGTTATCTCTTCATTGGCATTATCATCAAATTGTTTTTTCCTTCGAATAATGCGTTTTTCACGAAATACAATTTCAATTTCCATCTATTTGCAATCTCTTTAGCTTCAATCATAGTCTTCTCAAATCTAGTTTCTTTATATTTTTGGAGATATGAAATATGAGCTTTTAATTGTTTAATAGTAACATCAATATACATATCTTCATTTAAAGAATTTTGCTAACATAATTAATAGCAAAAAAATAAATTATACCAAATAACCATGCCAAATAAGAACTCAAAATTCTCCAATTCATTTGTTACTATTGACTCAGCTTCACTCTTTATTTTGGGAATCTTTAGTAGTTTCTACTTGGTGAGCTAAAGCATCTCTTATTTGTGGAGGTTGGTATCTTATGGCTTTAATATTTTCCACATGACTTTCCCAACATGTTTCTGACAATGGCTTAAGCGTGAAACCTTCCACATAATCTTTGAAAATTTTCCATCGTTTTGTAGAAGATGAGAACAAAGAATATATTTGTTGTACCACTCTAAAAAAAAGATTTAGCTTTGGAACAACAATTAGCCATATCACAAAGTGCAAGATTAAGACTATGACAACTGCATGAGGTGTATAATGCTATATGATTTATTTCAAGTAGTCTTTTGTGTACACCTTTGTGTTTCCCTCTCATATTAGATCCGTTGTCATACCCTTGCCCTCTTATATCACCAATATCAAGCTAAAGAGTGCTCAATGCATTTGTAAGCACAGAAAAAAGTCCAAGATCTGATGTATCATCTACCTTTAAGAATTCTGAAAAGAACTCTTCTACTACAATAGGACTTGCTGAAATGCCCACACATCGTACTACAAGAGATATTTGTTCCTCATGACTTGCATCTAGAGTACAATCAAGTACGATTGAAAAATATTTCGCTTCATTGATTCTTGAAATAATTGAACTTTTTATCTCACTTGCTAACATTTGTATTAGCTCATTTTGGATTCGGTGACTTAAATAATGGTAATGAGTTTCATGTGATAAAATACGTCGACCATGCTCTTACATTACTGGATCAAATTCAACAATCATTTCTACCATTTGTAAGAATATTCCATTATTTTCCTAATAAAGCTTATCATTATCTCCACAAAATGCCAAATTATTTTTTGCAAGTGCTTTCACAATAGCAAGTATCCTTAATAATACTCATCTCCAATGTTCTCTCTCTTTGTTGATTTGTTTTGGCACGTTTTCATCAATTGTTTTATTTCTTTGTATATAACAAATAAAAAGTAACGACAACAATAAGAAAATCAACAACCAAACAAAGTCGATCATCATGACATCACCACTAGACACCAAGTCAATAAAGTCATGCAGACACTTACAAAGTTGCAGATCCTTACCTTCTTGAATTCTAACAAAAAGAGGTTTTGCAAAAAAAAAAAATGATTTAATTAATAATTACCTTTGAACAATGACTTCAAGAACGACTTCAAGAGTTCAAGTTTAGATTTTGTATCTGAAATATAAATTTTCGTAGCAACTAGCAAGATTTAAAAGAGATTTGAAGAACCCTAATTTGATTTTTGTTCAACTTCGATGTCTGGTTGTCTGAATCTGATAAGAATAGTGTTTTACTGTTGTTTTTACCTTTTTTAGATATGTAAAAGATAATTATTGCTAGAAAAAGAATTCAACCCACGTTTGTTGACTTGATGTAAGAACTGAAAATGATAATTATGTTTTATAATTTGTGGGCCTTTCTTAAAAAAAATTATGTTCAGTGGGCTTATTTCAACTCATTTTATGGGTTTATTAATTTAACAAAATTATATGTTCAATGGGCATATTTTAAACTCATTTATAAGATTGTTAGTTTAAATTCATATATATGTTATATCTGAAATTTATAAAAAAATAAAAAAATAAATTTGGGGGGCCCTAGGCGGTTTCCTCACTAGGCTCCCCCTAGGGCCAAGCCTTCAACCATTTACTTTTTATTTTTATTATTTTTATTATTTTTAGTTTTTATGTATTGAGGATTCCGGACTTCGTACAAACACTTATCTGCATGTCCTCGCCCAACTGTGTGACTCGTCGTGCCCTATATGTTGGAAGTAGGCCCTCAACTGTGTGACTCGATATGACCTATATGTTGGCTTTGCAGAGTATGACAGATAAGAAACTTCGGCCCATACCCTTGGCTCCACAAAGATACAAACACGTAAATCAGAACTTGCCCCCGTTTGGGTAGGATTCGAACCATTGATGTTAGTCCTATGTCCGTCTTTCCACCAATAGAGCTCAACGCCCTAAGGGCTGGTTACAATGTAATTACCAATAGTAGAACCAAGGACTTGAGCTTTTAATCTCAAGCCTTGGACCACCAAGGCAACCACTTTATGGTTTATCCATTTACTTTTTACACTCATCATTAAAATGAAAAACTAGTAGTTGACTATTTACACCTTCTTTAATATGAAAAATAACCTTATAAATTAAGACTCATTTTAATTAAAAGAAATCTCTACACCGTATTAGTCTAATGATTTTGTAAAACACTTTCATTTTCATTTTCTATGACATAAAGAGGAGGGTCATGGTGTCGAGAAATCAAAGCTATCAACTCTCTGATAGTCATGTAAAGATTCTTACACATTTGTTGGTCATAGCAAATAATAACTTTTGTGCTTGTATTGCTGCTGGACAAACGAAAAGGCATTGCTTTCAAATCTAATAACAAATTCAAGATTTTAAATGTAAATATTTTTTCTTTTTGAAAACTCTTGCATAGACTTATGATACGTTGAGTGTTGTTCAAATTTTGTTCATTTATTGTATCTATTTTTTTTCTCTTATGTGCAGTTGCATACATCTATATAATATAATAAAATAGAACCCTCACGGCGCCACGTGTCGTCGTGAGAGAGCTTTAGCTTTAAATTCTATATAATGTTTAATTAGTTTTATATTAATTTCAAAAAATAAAGTGCTTATAAATGAATTTAATCATCAATTATAATGAGGTGATTATCTCTAGGAAACCCTTAGGTATATAATGACATTATGAGGAAACTCTTAATCTCCCTCCTTAAATTCTATATAATGTTTAATTACTTTTATATTCATTTCAATAAACAAATTGCTTATAAATAAATTTGACCATCAGTAATAATACGGTTATTATCTCTAGGGAGCTCTCAAGTATCCAAAGTCATTATGAGAAAATTATTAGGTATCTAATTTCATTTATAAACAAAGACTCCCCATTTTCACTACTATCAAGCCTATTTAGATGAACCATCTATACATAGCAAGCATAAAATTCTTAATTCACAAGCAATATTCAGTCAAAATAAATTGATATGAATTTAGGCCACTTAGGCCAATCAGTTTGCACCATCAGATGCTAGCTTCAGAATCTAGCACACCAAAAGATTCAAACTATCAAATCACAACGTCAAATACTTTATTCTCAAGTTTTCCAGCGATTGCCTTTGCTTTTCATTTATCACTCTTTAAGGTCTCATTCAACTCTGTTTTCTTACCCCCTTTTTTTTTTTTTTTTTCTTTTGTTTATGCGGTTTGATTTGCCATACTGATTTTTGTGTACTATCTCGGATGATTATACTCATAAATGACTTTTTTTTTTATATTTTTATTTATTTATTATTATTATTATTATTTTTTTAATATTAGTGACTCATTGTTCTGATTTCTCTTTTTGTGTAGAACCCCATTTCTGATTTATTTTGTTTTCCTTTAAAACACAACCCTTTTCTCATAGATCAATTTCACAGCCTTATGAGAAAACAGACAGATAACTGTTATGGAAATGCTCTTAATTATTGGTTTGTTATAGGCTAATAGTGTCCTTAGATTATTTAATATTTAATTTATTAAGTATAATTTTGATTCATAGCAAGTAAAATGTAACTAAAAAATGTCCTTGATTAATTATTAGTTGAAAGGAACTTTCTTTGTGTATATATTTTTTGTTTGATCAAATAAAGAAGATTGAACAAGTAAAATTTTACATATTATGACAAGGTAAATTCTTGAATTGAAGTGCTTAAATAGTTGGAAACACTATATTAATTTCTATCACAAGTATCTCAAGTACAAGTTTTAATTAATCGGTTCTGTTTTAGCTATAATTTTTTGTTTGTTTTGTTCAAACTTATTTGCATAATCAATCTAAGTGTTTTTGTTATCATTTAAATCTAATGGAATTCTGGAGCAGATAGTTATACAATAGAGTTTAAGACCATTTTCATCTGATGTTATGTATGTTGCAGGGACTACAATATTTGAATTCGACTGATGGTTGCTAGATGTGTTGACTTCAAGGAGATTGCTTAAGTGATTGCAATGGTTTATTCTAATAACTTGGCTTAATATAAATTATAAAGTGTACCAAATTTGTAATAAATATATGTATATACATGGAGAGGAGTATGTCTCATATGTACTAGGTAATAGATGATGAGTATGTTGGCTATGTACATTGTAATATAATAGATGAAAAAAATATGAAATAAAATCAAAGTCGAAAGTCTTCAGGAATTGCTTTTTCTGACATATATAACGAAAATGCTTTGATTTCACTTTTATTTTTCGTATTGTTAAGTTCATGCTTAACAACTATTTCGTTATATCAGTCTACCGCAATAATCATATTCCCATGTCATAACTTAAAAAAAAAAAAAATGAGGGAATAGGGAGAAATAGCACAAAATTGGATTGGTTTTGTGGTAATATCACAAAGTTAATAACTCTATGTTTTATAGCACCAAAGTATATGATTTGTTAAAATTGCCTCTCTCTCTCTCTCTCTCTCTCTCTCTCTCTCTCTCTCTCTCTCTCCCCTTTGTTTTTTTCAAAGAACTTCATTGATCCATCAATAGATGGAAGAATGGAGGTCGGACAAACCTCAAATGGAGGTCGAAAAGACATATATTGGAGTCGAAATTACCTCGACCTCCATTGGTGGTCGATGAAGAGGAAGATAAAAAAAAATTCTAGAAATAAGTCTAAAATATTTGGAATAAGTGAGACTTATTTCAAGCTATTTCTAGCTACTCGAGACTTATTGTCAAATGTCCGAGACTTATTTCCAGAATTATTTTTTATAACGGAGGTCGTTTTGAAGACCTCTAATGGAGTTGACCGTTTTGACGGAGGTCGATTTGATCTCCATTGTGGATCAATGGAGGTTTTTGAAAAAAAAAAAAAAGAGGAGAGAGGAAGAAAGAGAAAGATAAAGAAATATTATGAGCAATTTTGGTAGATCCCATTAATTTGTGCTATTTCTACAAAATATGTTAAGTGAGTGACTTTTTCATAAATGACTTTGGAAAAAGTGCTATAAAAATTTTCAACCCAAAAAAAAAATTCTTTGGCAAAAAAAAGAAGCAAAAATGAAGATGGTCAATTTTGTTATATCATAATTTTATTACTTTTTTTAGGAATATTTTTTTTTTTATAATTGTTTTAACCATAATTTTTTTTTTCAAAGCAACCATAATAATTTAATTCATAAGAAAACTTTCATAAACATAATTTTCAATATATATTTTACGATACCTGCACATCGTGCAAGCTGTAAACTCATTTTTTTTTATGATAATTGGATTTCTATTTGAATGTATTTCAATAGAGTGTGAAGATTATAAAAAAGTTGTTGAGAGAAAAAAATAATAGAAGTTGTGAGAATCATATATAATATATAATAATATAATAACAGTCTTTTTTATTCGGAAGCCACCAAATAGCAATTTAATAAATGCTTACAAAATATTCAAATCAATATTATATAATAATCTTAAAAAATAATCAAATTATATCATATCATATATAATAATATAATAACAGTCTTTTTTAACTAGAGACCGCCATGTGACAATTTAATAAATGTTTAGAAAATATTCAAATTAATAATATATAACAATCTTGGTAATTTAATAAATTGTTAGAAAATATTCAAATCAATATTATATAATAATCTTACAAAATAATCGAATAAAATATATAATCATATATCATATATAATCATATAATAACAACCTTTTTTAACTAGAGACCGTCATGTGACAATTTATGTTAGTATTAGATACCTTTTTTTAATCTATATGGCAATTTAATAAATGCCTAGAAAATATCCAAATCAATACTATATAATAATCTTTCAAAATAATCAAATCAAATGTATAATCATATATCATATATAATCATATAATAACAGCCGTTTTTAACCAGAGACCACCATGTGACAATTTATGTTAGTACTAAATATTTAATTTTTCATATATAATAATATAATAATCATATAATAAAAATTGACATTATTAATATATCATAATCATATATATATAATAATAGAGTTTCACTAGCGCCACATGACGCCGTAAGAGAAGTTTGATATTAAATATCGTTAATATATAATAAATTAATAACAAAGCAATAATGCATTTTTTATTTAAAAAATATAATATTCAATAGTAATATCGACAAATGCCTTAATCATCAACATCATAATTATGAATTGTTACTTATTCAATGCATTGATCTTTCATTTCCTTATAATTACTATGAGTTTTTAGTAACCGATTATATTCCTCTACTTATCTCCTTATTAATGAGTTTTTATTGTCTTTATATATTTTAAATATTATTACTACTTATTTATCTTTAGGAATTCTTTCAATTAAACCTATTTAATAAATGATTAAATATATTTAAGAATATTATTAATAAATATTTATCTTTTGGTATTCTTCCTATTAAATCAATTGAATATATAATTAAATATATTTTTTATTAAATATTTAAAATTCTTTTGACATTCCTCCAAAAAATTTACCAACTCTTCATCTATATATACATGTAAGTACGTAACCCTTGATCCAATCTCTTAAACCAGATCACTGTAAACACTCTTTCTGTTGTTTTGTGTGGTCTATTTCTCTAAAAAAATTTCATGTTTAAACATCTCCAGTACAACCTTTTTTTTTTCTTTTTAATCTTTTATGTTCATAATCTAGATGTTTTATAACTATAAATTGTTCGTGTTTATTTTAAATGATTATTTCTTTTATTCGATCATGAATTTCATGTGTTCATACATCTTTTTATATATGTACCACTAATTTTGTTTAATTCCCTCTGTGTTTTTTAGGAGATTTCTATGGTTTTTACTACAACCATTATTATCACTTAAAATGTACAACATTCGAACATTAATCATGATTGTAAATTTCCCTCGCTATATATATAATCTTTTAGAATTCATTCATATATTTTTAACCAATTTTTTTTTTATCCGCTACCAATTTAGTTAAATTTCTAATTCCTAGGGTGTGTTATTAAAGTTTTCTTTCTTTTTTGTCTCTAACCGTTATTATTATTATTTTTTGTGAATTGTCTCCATCTGTTTATAACCCATATTTTTATCTTCTATGTATCTAATGTATTATTTAAAATTGGAAAGTTTAAACAAATGTGGAATAAAAAATATAATCACAAAATTAAAACAATTTATGTAAAAAAAAAAATTCAGATTTTTTTTTGAAAACAAATCTAGAAAATAAAAAAAAGTATTCAAAAAATCAAAACAATCCGAGTAAACAAATAATTATAACGATATGGATTAAAAAGAAAAAGGCTAATTTCACTTTTTCCTTTACAACAACAATAATAAATTAAATCAAGTGAATAACGTTATCAGAAAATTAAAAAACGTGGAATAAAAGTAATCAAATAATTTTAAAAAACAATCTACCAAAAACACTATCAGAAAATTTGAAAAGTTAATGAGTTACAATATTTGTAATTATATTCTTATTAATTACTAATTAATGTAATAATTTTTTTTTTCATGGCTAAATAAATAGAGAGCCACGACCTTTATAATTATGTTAAATATAATTACCAAAAACATTTTGGAAAATTTAAAAAGTTAAAGAGTTATACTATTTGTAATTATATTCTTATTAATTACTACTAAATAAGAACATAATTAAAAAGATATAAAGACACAACCGTTGTAATAATATTAATAATGATTATTATGTTCTTATCATTAGATTTGTTTTAAATATTAGTAAACCACTATCTATATTATGAATTTTAATTTAAATAATATCATTTAATATGATTAATTCAAATTTAATATTTAAACTTTGGGTTCAAATTTGCATTTGACTTTTACTTTTCTCAATTGATATGGGACTCTTATTAAATAAATCATAAATATCGAAGACTTTTACATTTTTTAAGAGTGATTTTTGTAATTTTTAAGAGTCTATAGACTCTAAATTTTGTTATTTCATTATTAAATAGGCTCTTGCATACAAAGAGTCTAATTTTTTCTTGGGAGAAATTTGTTGGGTTGCAATTGAGCCATCATTTCAATAATTATGTTGCTTTACTACATTATTCAATACATTTGACACATTAATTTAACCTAAATAGCTAAATTATATTATGAAATGAGAAATTAATGAAATAAATTATGGTGTGTTCAATATTAATCTATACGGGGGGGTGTGTGAATAGATTTTAAGCGATTATTACCAATTTTCGCGATTAGTCAATATTCACGAAAATATCCTAACTAGTCAAAATAAACAACAAGTATAATATGGTGCGGAAATATAAACAACACTTGAAGTATACGTGGAAACCCTCAATAGGGAAAAACCACGGGCTGATAAGTGCGCTACACTCGAACCTCGAATCTACTAATTGTGATAACGTTTGCAACCTAATCCCGGTATGTAATCCGCTACCGCTACCACTACCCATAAGCTTGTAAAAGTGGACCTGGTCCAATTGTTCAATCCTCGCAATCACTACTTGTAATGATGTTCAAATCCTACGTTGACCTCAACCATGCTCGAACTGTAACCCACCACTACTACTCGTAGGCCTATAATAGTAATCCTAGATCAAGACTTAATTCTCCGAAGAGATGAAACACCCTAAGTGAATATGCAAAGATATCCAAATATGCAAATAGAGCTAGAGTACAATATATGCTTATCTAGGATGATAATATGACAATTTACACAATCCTAGATATCAAAAGCTAAATGATATGTCATAAATCTTAGCTATGTAGAGGATAACCAATCTTAGATACAATAGCTATAAAAAAACAATCTCAAACATTTCAATGAGATTAATTAGCTAGATGTATATATCAATCATGAAATCCTAGCTATTAAAAAACAATCTCAATCATGCAATGAGATTAATTAGCTAGATGACATATAAACAATAAATCCTAGCTATCACAAAACAACCTAATCAACACATAATCTCAATTTTGTATGTAGAAATTACTCTAAGAACATACAAATAATAAATGAGATAAATTGATAAGTAAAAACACTAATTATGTAAGATAATAGTGTTCAACATATCATACCATGTGTGTTGAGGAAGACCCATGCATTAGCACATACTATTGATCCTAAATGATGCTTAGATGATGATTTATGCATGTGGAAATGGGTTTGGATGATAAAAGATGAGTTCTTGGGTTAATTTCTCTCTTTTGAAAATCCTCTCAATCAAAAATATAGGTTTTTTGAGTCATTGGGACGATCTAAGGTCAAAGATGCATATATATGCTATGTCGTTTTGGAAATTTTCCAAAAGTTTTCCCGCAGACCGCTTTACGTAGGGCGGTTGTAAGGTAGGTGTAAGGCGGATTGAAAAATCAATCAGGTGCCCGCTGTACGTAGGGAGAGTGAACAGCGGTTTGTTCGCGACAGTGCATTAGCTTTAACTTCAATTTCAAGTGCCTCAAAACATGACTAAACAACATCGAAACCTTTCGTATGATATATCGTTGGAAAGGTATGGAAGTCTACTTTCTACTCCAATTTATGGAATGACATTTT
Source organism: Acer negundo (assembly GCA_035582765.1). Classification (NCBI taxonomy): domain Eukaryota; kingdom Viridiplantae; phylum Streptophyta; class Magnoliopsida; order Sapindales; family Sapindaceae; genus Acer; species Acer negundo. The sequence continues at coordinate 17,914,011 of CM069241.1, read as the reverse complement.
GATGTCTATAGAAAATGTTATGGTCAATTGAGTGACCAAAGGTCAGAAACAGACAACAACATAGTTGCTCTGTTTTGATGGTCACTTTGGAGATTTCAAAACCAATCCAAACGGTCATGAAATTACAAATGATATAGCGTTGGAAAGGTATGTGTGTCTAGTTTGTTCAGAATTTTACAAAACTCAATTTAAATCTTTTCATAAAAAGTTATGGTCACAAGACCATACAAATGTGAGTTTTGAAAAACATTTAAAACATTGAAATCCAATATTTGAAACTAGACACTTTACTCCAAACAACCAAACCAAAACTAACACTTATCCAAGAGAAGAATGAAGCCTTCTCAAGTGGTCAACCATCGCGCTAAGAAATGTACACCATCGTGCAAGTGCGGACATTTCCAATCACACAAACGAAAACGAATTACACCACACTTAAGACTAACATGAAGTGCAAGTGTAGGAAATGAATGCATCCTAATGCCTAACATATCATGGCATCGTCGTTGAACAAGATGCACCCAATTAAAATATGCATGAATAAAATTCATAGCTTTGCATCCTAATGCCTAAACATTTCATGGTATTTCTATGAACAAGATGCAATCATTTAAACATGCATGAAGAGACTTCATGACTTTGCATCCTAATACCTAAAAATGTTATGGCATTTTAATAAACTAGATGCAATCAATTAAATCATGCAAGAAGAGATGTTCAAGAACATGCATGCACTCATATAGAACACACAACATACAAGAATAAGATATATGCATGAGTTGTGTGTGTGTGCAACTAGATCTCTTCAAAGCAAGAAAGCATTACAATATACCTTTGGTACTTCTTCTCTTGAGGTCGTGAGTGGGTCTTGGTTGTGCAAAACACTAACCATCAAATACCTAAGCTACATTTACATCAAGCCCTAATATGTGGTTTGTCCACGAAATAAGCCAATCAATAAATAGGATTCCTTACAATCTCCCCCTTTAGCTATTTCGTGATAAAACCACCACTCACATTAATCCTCACAACATAAATAGAAACTAAAGGGATTTTCTACATTACAAAGAGATAATTAAAAGCTATGATCTTCAAGTCTTCAATCTCTTGTAGAACAATCAATCCTTCAATATAAAGTTTCTATACTTTCCAATACAAGTATATGTGAGATTAATTAAGTGAGATAAAACAAGCACTTGCAATAAGAATTTAAGCACAACATCATGTAATGTATGTGTAATGCAAATGCTCCCTTTCAACGGGTTACTCTCCCTCAATAGGTAAGCTCCCCAATCATGAGAATTCTACAACAATTTAGCAATTTAGCATTCTCCCCATAACTGCATACTACTCTCCCTTTTTGTCATGAGATGGGTAATGGAGTAGTCCCCAACCAGATCACTTGTAGCAAAGAGAGATAGTAGCATACATGTCATTTGCATAATCATATAATGCACTTTATACAACTCAATTAATTGGAGAAAACAAGGAGATTTATTTTCATAAAAATGTGTGATTATTATGCTTTGCATGCAAGATATGTTGCATTCAAATCCAAAAGCAATGGTATTTGGCAAAGCAAATGACAAAGGTTTCCTAAAAAAATTCAAACCAATTTCATCATTTGTCATGAATCTAGCAAGGATATAGAGTTTTCAATGAATTCAATTCAATGAGCAACTATATCCAAACTTACAAGCAAAACATGGCATGAGAGACTTTTTGCACCCTATTCGATTTTTCCGGGTAAGATACCCGTATGATAGTAGGCATGTTCCACAAGTAAAGAAAGAGAGACATTTCTATTTTCATTTGAGTCTCATTTGCTTTTCACACATTATTTTTGCATTTAAGAAAATAAAATCAACAATTCATGCTTTTCATTTTTAGCATGTCATTTGAAATCATGTTTTCACATTTTAAGCATGTCATATAAAAATCACACTTTTCTCATTTTAAGCATGTTATTTAACAATCATCATATCATTGAGATCATTATAGGTTATTCAAAGAGTACTTCTTATGTATATATCTCATAGTCCAAAAATACATGTTTAAACATAAATATGACATGGATTGCAATACAAGTAAGGTTCACACTTATTGAAGTAAAAACTTATAAGCATATGTGCAACCAAGCTACTCAAGCAATTAATAAAAAAGTATAAGATACATCAAATTTTTGCATGCAACAAGTATGCAAATGCTTATTTTGCTTGAGTTCCCCATATGGGGTTAAAACCCACACCTCTTCAATGAAGGGCATATGGTCTTAAAGACCTACCAAGTCCATTGGACCTAGTTGAACCTATGTGAGACATGTTTGTCTCGTGGCAAGCGGGTTATTTTTATAACCCACCTAGGTGTAGCAATTACATTCCTAGTGGTCATATATTGCATGTTATATGAGATCCTAAGATTATTTACTCTTGTTTTCCTAGGCATATGCAAATGGGCTCTTTTTAGCCTTTTTCGTTCCCTCATGCTTTCAACCCTACAATGCTTAATGTACTTAAAGCACTTAGGCCTAATATGCCCATTAACACCACAATAATGACAAGTTGGTATAAAGTGAGAATTCATACCATGTCCTCGTGAAGTAGTTGGAGACTCATCATGCATTTGATGTTTCCTTTGGTGTTGAGCCGGTTCACATCTTCTTTGTGGTTGAACCGGAATGGGTTTCCTCTTTGGTTGAGGTAGCATGTCATGCCTTCTTGGTTGGTTAGGCCATGATTGAGGAAGGCTTGGGCATGGAGCTCTTTGGTGTTGAGATTGAGCATTGCCCTTTGTTGGTACCTTCTCTTGGCCATTCTTGGATGACTTTCATATCAATATTCCTCCTTGGATGATGAGGAGGTGAAGCTTTGCACTTGTCTTGAGCTTGAGGTTGCAAGATCTTACTCTTCTTCAAGTTTTGAAGGTGCCTCTTCTCTTTATCCCTAAAAATTCTTAAGGAATTTTCTTTGCAAGCAAGTTCATCCTTCATTGCCTTTATCCTTTGATGGCAATCAATAATCTCCTTTTCATACTTAGACACATCAACTATGTGTAACTTCAAGGAGTCATCCATGGAGGACTTCATCTCCATGGTTTTCATGAGAGAGATAAGAATGGTGCTTTCTTCCAATTGCTCAGACATCATCTCCCTAGACTGATAAAGATTAACTTGACAAGTATGCTTGCCTTCTTCAAGAGCACGGATCTTTTCCACTAAGGAAATCTTCCATATCTTCAAGGACTCATTCTCCTTGGAGAGCTTTTCGTTTTTCTTTAGCATATTGAGAAGGAGCATTTGACATTCATAAATTGAGTCAACATTTAAGGCCTTTTTGCCTTTATCTTCATCTTCCCCATAGGAAGCCCCAAAAGCTGTGAAGTTAGGCATATGCTCTTCAACATGGGAAGAGACTTCTTCACACTTCTTGAGAGAGGTCTTCCTCTTTTCCTCTTTCACCTTAGAGGTCATCTTCTTCTTCTCTTTCACCTTAAAGGTCATCTTCTTTTGAGATTTCACAAATCTCTTAAATCTCTCAATAAAGAGAATCACCTCCACATCATAGTTGATTTCTTCTTTATCAAATTCACTCATAGTGTTCGAGTCAAATCAATACAAAGGAGAAAAATGCAAAATGTATGAAAAATTCAAAAATCACACAAAATGCCAAAATGAGCAAGAATCACCTAAATATATCTAGGAACCCGCTCTGATACCAATTGAAACAAATTATGGTGTGTTCCGGGGGGTGGGAGGGGGGGGGGGGGGTGAATAGATTTTAAGCGATTATTACAAATTTTCGCGATTAGTCAATATTCATGAAAATACCCTAACTAGTCAAAATAAACAACAAGTGTAATATGGTGCGGAAATATAAACAACATTCCCTTAATAGGGAAAAACCATGGGCTGGTAAGTGCTCCACACTCGAACCTCGAATCCGCTAATTGTAATAACGTGTACAACCTAATCCCGGTATGTAACCTGCTGCCGCTACCACTACCCGCAAGGCTGTAAAAGTGGACCTAGTCCAATTGCTTAATCCTCACAATGATTAATTGTAATGATGTTCACATCCTAGGTTAACCTCAATCATGCTCGGATTGTAACCCACCACTACTACCCGCAGACCTGTAATAGCAATCCTTGATCAAGACTTAATTCTCCGAAGAGATCATACACCCTAAGTGAATATGCAAAGATATCCAAATATGCAAATAGAGCTAGGGTACATTATATGCTTATCTAGGATGATAATATGGCAATTTACACAATCCTAGATATCAAAAGCGTCATCTTCTTTTGAGATTTCACAAATCTCCTAAATCTCTCAATAAAGAGAATCACCTCCACATCGGAGTCAATTTCTTCTTTATCAAATTCACTCATAGTGTTCGAGTCAAATCAATGCAAATGAGAAGAATGCAAAATGAATGAAAAATTCAAAAATCACACAAAATGCCAAAATGAGCAAGGATCACCTAAGTATATCTAGGAATCCGTTCTGATACCAATTGATCCTAGATACAATAGCTATCAAAAACAATCTCAAATATTTCAATGAGATTAATTAGCAAGATGTATATATCAATCATGAAATCCTAACTATCAAAAAACAATCTCAATCATGCAATGAGATTAATTAGCTAGATGACATATAAACAATAAATCCTAGCTATCACAAAATAAACCAATCAATAAATGAGATTCCTTACAATTAAGATAGAAAATAAGAAAAGTAAAAACAAATTTTAAATATATTTTTTAATAAAGCCCGTGCATCGCACCAGTTGACAGACTAGTATATAATAAAAATAATAATATAATATCAATAGTTTCTTCTCACGTGGGAGTGACATGTGTCATTATTTATATTATAATAAATATTTAATTTTTTGAAATATTTTTACTATGCAAAAATACCTTAATTTATTTTTAAAGAATTACATAGGTATTGTTTGTTGGTATCATGTCATTATTAGAGCTAGGTTGCTATAACGTGTCCATCATATTAGCCTTTATTTTATTTTCTTATTTTTTAAAAGATAAATACCTTAATTAATCATATCATATAACTAAATAAAATTTTCTCAGTGAACCAAAAATAAAATAATCAGTATATAACCAAATAATTAAAGTATGCTAATAATCCCAAAGCTAATCTTTTGTATTCAATTTAGTCAAAAAAATTTTAATAAAAACCCTTTTCTATTCAACCTTAATAAATTACACTGAGTATTAAACTGCCATGCTAAATTCATGCAATTAAAGCAATGATTATTAATTGATTAGTGATAATGTTAGGAGGCTTTGATGGCAGTTTTGTAGAATCTAGAGGCAATCCCAAATTAATTGCCCTTAAATTCTCCTTTATTTATTTATTTTATTTATTTCTATCTTATTTAATATTCTGCCTCAAAATTTAATGTCTCTTCTAATTAATCCAACTCAACCATTTCAAATTTCTAACTTTTTTCCCTTTTAAATTGTATTTTTTGTCTCTTCTAATTCAACTAATGAAATTCCCTTAAGAGATGTAGTGTAATATATACCTTGGGGGTGGTGGGGTGGGGGGCCCAAGATTTTTCCAAATTCAAATTTCACAAATGCAAGAATGAAATGCACATTTAATGTGTCTTAACAAATGAATTGTTATAGTCAACACATGCATAATATCAATATACAAGTGATGCAATCAATATAATATATACTTAAAAACAAAAATTGACACAATTGTTTTTATATGGTAAAACTTCAAAGAGGAAACATCCACCAATTGACAACCACAACCACCGCCAAAACAATTCACTATGATAAAAATGACTTACACACTCAAGGCTATCAACACATAATATCCACCTCAAGCTATCAACTCTTAGTCTACCCTCGGGACTAGTGAACCACCTAGCCTACTCCATATCCAAGGTGTGTCCTACACCTCTAGAGAGCAATTTCCTATCCAAGACTATCAAGCCTCTAGGAAGATTTCTTTGCTTAGCTATCTAGATCACAAAGATCCTAGTCAAACTTCCCTAGCTCAACTATCCGGAGTACCAAACTCCCAGCTAAGACTTTTCCTAACCAAGTCTTCTTGCTCAAATCAAAGCTTCACTCACCTTAACAAGAGACTTCAACATTTCCACAAGGCAATGATCTAAGTGATGCAAATGATGCAAACACAAGTCAAATAAAGCAAGATGATCAATCAAGCTCTATGTACATGCTTAGAGATGATATAGAATATGCTTTCAACACACAATCACAAATCTATCTAGAAATCAAAGCATGTGAGTCAGTAAGAACAAGATTAGAATATTCAATATATCACATAAAAATCTTAGTTCTTAGATCATGAAATTAAACCTAGAATCATGAGGCACATCATATATATCATTTCTAGAATCAATTTCAATATTAATCAAGTTTAGCTAATATATGTTCAAATGAAATCACAAAGTTAAAACTCAACAAAAAATAGATCAAACAACCCTAGAGTATGAACTAACATCATTCATAACACATTTCATCTATCAATTAGGAAGATTAAAAGAGATGATCAAAAGAGAAAGTGAGAAGAATATGTTTCATATACAAAAAATGAGACTCGGACTGAAATCATCTTGCTGCGAAAACTCACGAACTCATTTGGCTTTGAAAATGCTTGGGGTTTGTATCTCTCTTCAAAGCCAAAATTTTTGGCTCTTGAATCGCTCAATTTCGAGTTGAAATGAGAGAGTTATGATCAAAACAAGAAATCAAAAATTGAGAGAAAATTTTTGCTCTTTTATATTTTTCAAATTTTCTTCACATATAAGTTGGAGGGAAGGAGGAGAGTATTTAAAAGAAAGAGAGAGAGAGAAAGAGGGAAAACGAGAAACCAATCAGCACATGCCACCTCAGCACCCCGTGAGGGGTGCGTGTGGCTCACGGGGGCAAAGGGACTACCTGGTCGTGAGGCTTACGGCCACCTCACACGCTCTTCATGCTTGGCCGTTGGCAAAGCTTGCTCCTCTCACGTTCTTCGGTAGTATTCAGGCCTCTGAACTCCGAATTTGAATTCATCTTCAGATTACGAATCGTGACTCCTTCACACACGAGAGAGACTGTGAAACTTTGTAAAAAGGTTGAGAATTCGACTCGATACTCGATACACGATGACGAAGACAACTCAACATATGAGAACGACAAGTAGCGTAGCTATTTGTTTGGACTCGAAACCTAAAAAGTGAGTAACCGAAATGACCGGAACTCAATAACGAATCATAAGAGATCATGTTCAAGTCCAAAATACAAGAAACACAAACAAATAAATACAATGTCACACAAGTATGCTATATCCAAGTGATAGTCATAAAATATGTAATTCTACAATATTTGTCAATATGAGACCAATGCATGTGCATACTTAAATGTTTGTGAATGTATTATACCAAATGTTTGCACAACGATGAAGGACACACATAAATGAATTGTATGTGTGTGCGCTTACACATTGCAAGAGAAAGAAGTAACTTGATACTTTAGCATCCATGTAAGTGATTTTCCTCTTGAAGACGAGATTTGCATGAGAATTTGCTTTTCTCCTTTGAAGCTTATTTTCACCAAGAATCACCTAAACAACTAACCATTACAAATAAGGAGAGTTTTACAATGGAATCAAGCCAACACAAATCTAAGATCTTATAACTAAGCTGTTTCAAATTTTAGGGGATTTTTTTTCCCTTTTTAATTAATTTATATATATTTCAGGTTGAAAATAGTTGAAAAGTTATTTTTGAAAATAAAGCATCACCTCTTTTTTTTTTTTTTCAAATATCCCTAAACCCCCTATAAAGCCTCACTTAAAATCATAAAACCATAAATAAAATCATAAATGTCAAAGACTCTTAGATATTTGATTTCAATATAAAAGAGACTCTTGCATACAAATATCCTAAAAATTTTCTTCAACTTCATATCTGTTTCTAACTTTTTTTTTTTTCAAAAGTTTCACAGTATTTTTATTTATTTTCATTTTTTTATTTTTGGGTTAAGAAAATCTAATTTATTAACCTTTTCTTCTAGTTTTTTCTTTCAGGTTAAAGATCCATATTATCAAACATATCTCTATCATGGTAAATTATTTAAATAAATATTTTATTGATCTATTCATTATTTACTTGTTGAGTATTTCAATTGTTGTTGAAAATCCTTTTTTTATTTTTTATTTTTGCATTTTCTGTGGAGATGTGGAGTTTGAAAGTGTTTACATATTCCTTCTCAATAGCCAATTCCAAGTAGTTCAAAACTTATTTGATGTTATAGGACAAATTTTATTGAAATTTGATTCAAAATTTTTAGGGGTTGTCCGGTAACCTAAAAAAAGGGTGTTTTTGTTTTTGTTTTTGAAAAATGATTTCAAAAACTTGTTCGTTAACCGTTTTCAATGAAAATAAAATCAGTTTTAAAATTGAAAATTTTGAAAAACAACTTTAAAATGTTTTCCATGTTGTTCATTTTGTTTTACACTTTGTTTTTTTTATAAAAAAACTCAACTTTTTTTTAAAAAACTTTTTTTCTTCCTCTTTCTTCTTCTCTGACCTGCTCCTCCAAGGCTAGAGGCCGAGGATCTCACCTCCTTAGACTTTGGTGCTATCGATCTGCTCTCTCATATATTAATTTTTTTTTCCTTTTTTTTTTCCTTTTAAAAGATTCTATTTTGATTTCAGAGAAAAGCAAGACATCTCTTTCCTTGGATCTAAGAATGAAAATCTCCTCCATAACACGTTCCATTCGTATTTACAATCATAAGTAGTTGCAAATCTTTTGGTTGTTTCGTTCTGTGTGGTGAAGTCTCTGTTCAGTCTAGTGCCTTTTTCCCAGGTCGTTGGAGTCTGTTTTGTTTGGTGATGTGTTGGGTAGTGAGTCTGGTCTCTGAACCATGGTTGTTGTTGCTTGGGTTTTCTTTGCCTTTGTTTGTGTTTCTCACTGGCTGTGGGGTCTTTTGTTGCTCTGTTGTTGTTTGTTCTAATTTGATCCAATCAATATTTCGCTGGCCCAAATTTTTTTTTGTTGTAATGAAGAGATATCTTTACTGCTAATCAAGAGATGTCTTCAGGAACTTTATATATATATATATATATATATATAACCTATCAAGATAATTTAACAAAAAAATCTTTGAGGAGCAATTATTAAAAATTTAAAATCACCATAATTTATCGCAAAGATTTATGGTTATTATGAGTTTTTTATTTCTAAATCATGAGTTATTAGATAATTAGTAGTGATGAATTATGGACCCATATTTTATTCAAATTAAAAAATTACAATAGAAAAATAATAGGAAAATTATACAATTTTTAATATTTTTCGGTTAACCTACCGGGCACCTTTTTTCTGTTTTCGTTTTCAGAATATAGCTTTCAGTATATACTATCAGACGCATTTTTGGAATTCGAAATTGAAATCAAAAAAATTGTTTCCATTTCCATTTTCATTTTTCTTTTCTAAAAACAACAAATGAAAAACGCTTATAAGACACGCCCTTAAATTTTGTGACTAACAATCCAAATTCAATTTTGCCAATTCTTGGTGACCTCGATCATCAAGGATATTTCACTGTTATTAAATAATCTAGAGATATTGGCAATGAATTTATCAGGAAACTTACTTTGTTTAGAAATTTACATGCATATATTTCAACTTACATGTTTTTTCTTTCTATATATTTCCATTGACATATAATCATTTCTCTTTATTTTAATAACTAATATTTTATATTTATCAATTGTCAAAAATACATAAATAACATTCCCATTAAAGACAATTAAAATCCTCATACTTTTCTCATTTGGCTTTTATGATGCCTTTTGATTAGAATTTGAAACATCTAAATTATTAAGATTAATTATCAGTATTATATTGAATCTAAAAAACCCGTTAAGTACACTTGGTATTAGGGATGTCAATGGTACGGGTCAGGTATGAGTTTTCTAATACCATCCCCAATACCAATTAATATGAGAAATATCATCCCCTATGAATACCCACCTTAAAAGAAACAGTGCGGGTACAGGGATTCCTTATTAGGGGATCGGTTTTTTTTTTTTTTCCTCATACCATCCCCTTCCCATTAATGTATTTTTTTTAATGATTTTTTTTGACAAATATCATATAAATATTATTGAATAATATGAAAATAATAGTGGGGTATATTATATATAATGATTTGGAATGGAGCAGTGTTTCAATGGAAGGAAAAAAATGGGAAAAAATGAAAGGGAAAATTATGTTAGTCAGAGGGAAAAAATGTTTTCTGAAGACAGTAGTCACGGTACTAATTTTTTTTTTGAAAAGTTAATTCCAATACTAATTACATGCTTCAAATATATATATATATATATATATATATATTGATAACAGGGTACAGGGTAAGGGACGGGGCAGGGACTTAAAATCTTGTAACCGTACCGAAATTAAATCGGGTATTAAAAAAAAAATACCGGTCCCATACCACAACTTAATTGGTACGGTTAGACCCGCCCCTAACCGTTCAAGTCCTCATGGGTCCCTGGACCAATGGGTAATTTTGACATCCCTACTTGGCGCAAAAATTTAATGGTGAATGGTATCCCAAATTGAACTAAATAGCAACCTAAATAGCTAAATTATATTATGAAATGAAATGAAAAATCAGGAGAGAATTTAATTAGAAATGTCCGATTGAAAAAAATAAAGGCAAATTTTAAATAGTTTTTCTTTAACAAAGTCTGTGCATCAAACAGGTTGACACACTAGTCAACTATTAATTTTTCATTTTTAATGATGAGTGTATAAAGTAAATGGTTGTAGCGAGAAATTCTTTACCACCTTTAATGAAACATGATTATTTAGTTTCTATACTATATAATTAAACAAACAAAATTTTGTAAAAAAATAATAATAATTAAACAAACAAAATAAAAAATATATTATACTAATAGTTGTTGATTTTATGAAAGGCTAGCAATCACCCTCAAAATATGTATGTGTAAAATAAAATGTTTAATGTTCATTCTCTAGTCATCAATTAGGTTTCACAGATATATAACAACATTTATTTAAAAACTTTATTATTAGCTATGCTCAAGTGGGAGAAATCTAAAAATGAATGACAATTTAGAAAGTTATGCAAATATCGCAATCCAACAAGTGGTATTTGAAAGTGTCGCTTGGAGAATCATTGGCCTTATCACCTTATGAAATATGAATGTTCAAAATAAAATGTTCCTTTACTTAATGACTTCATGGTTAAGCATAGAGAAATTGTTAAGTTTGATTTTTGTGTTGGCATAATTCCAGATCAAACCAAGAGTTGTTGTAATATTTAGTTGTCTAGGTTTATGATGAAATCAAACTTCAAGAAAGGTGGACAACTTATATTACAAAGCATGTCTTCGAAAGGAAAAAACTTCATTTGAAAATAAAGGTATACTTGAGACCTTTAATCCTTTTGCAAGATTTAGGCGCGCGCACACACCTACACACACAAACACACATATCATACATTTATGTCCCTACATCGCTGTGCAAAATATATAGCATATACATTCACATTTCGTATGTCCATGCATTAGAAATCATATTCTATAAAATAGATTTAGGGAATGACATATTTTAATGTGGTTGTGCATTTATGTGTTTATGTTTGTTTTGGTATGGTCGGTAAAATATCGTTGTATTTTAAAAAAATATATTTTTTGAGATTTTTCATTATTTACGAGTCCAACCGTGTGTGGCCACCATGCCAAATCAACCTCTATGCCCACATGAAGGCAAATGTTGTGCCATGCCAAATCATATTTCAAGACTAATGGACTTTTGTTGTGTGCATTGCATATACATAAGTCTTTGTGTGTCATGCTCTATCCACTGCATGTGTTGACTTGGCGTGACTTCTTATTGGGCATGTGAATGTTTTTTTTGTGTGAGCTCACCATACTGGATGACTCTCTCTCTATATATTTTCCCTCTCATTGAAATTCTAAATTCAAAGAAAAAAAATTCTCATGTTTATGTTTTTATTTGAATTTTTTCTCTCAACTTAAAATCTTGATATCTTACTCAATTCTTAACCAAATTGAGTGATTCAAAAAGTGAGAGATTCTTATTTGTGTTCTCTATCATCTCCAAGTGTTTTTGTAGCAAAATTTTCAATTTTTATTGGTGTTCTAGTATCAATTTCGTGATTGCACATTTTTATCAATGTATTTCTTCATATTTTATGATTTGAGCTTTCAATTGCTTGAAATCCTTGGGTCTTCCATTTCTTTGTTGTATGTGACTTGAACAAATATGATTTGATGGTAGATTTACATATATGAGCTAGGTTTATCCATTTTGTGATTTAATTGTTGATTATGATTTTATTGAGCCAAAAATCACATGTTTGGATATTGCATTGTAACTAGCTTATTTTCTATAGCTTTTTGTGTAATTAATTGATTCATATTCATGATTAATTAGCTCTTATTTGTGCTAGAGATTTTAATTGAATATATTCTTAGATCTAGTATGTTTTAGGTTTTATTATTTGTGTTAGTGAATTTTTAATTGAATATTTTTTTAGATCTAGCATATTTTGTTTGATTTAAAGCTATGAACATGTGTTGATTGAATATCTTATGATTTTATCTATATTTCACATGTTGTTCTACATCATCTCCAAGTGTTTTTGAAGCAAATTTTTCAATTTTTATTGGTGTTCTAGTATCAATTTCGTGATTGCACATTTCTATCATTGTATTTCTTCATATTTTATGATTTGAGCTTTCAATTGCTTAAAATCTTTGGGTCTTCCATTTCTTTGTTGTATGTGGCTTGAACAAACATGATTTGATGATAGATTTACACATATGAACTAGGTTTATCCTTTTTGTGATTTAATTATTGATTAGGTTTTTGTTGAGCCAAAAATCACATGTTTGGATATTGTATTGTAACTAGCTTATTTTCTATAGATTTTTGTGTGATTAATTGATTCATCTTCATGATTAATTAGCTCTTATTTGTGCTAGAGATTTTAATTGAATATATTCTTAGATCTAGCATGTTTTAGGTTTTATTATTTATGCTAGTGAATTTTTAATTGAATATATTTTAGATCTAGCATATTTTGTTTGATTTAAAGCTATGAACATGTGTTGATTGAATATCTTATGATTCTAACTATATTTTACATGTTGTTCTATATCATCTCCAAGTGTGTTTGATGCAAAATTTTTAATTTTTATTGGTGTTCTAGTATCAATTTCGTGATTGCACATTTCTATCAATGTATTTCTTCATATTTTATGATTTGAGCTTTCAATTGCTTGAAATCATTGGGTCTTCCATTTCTTTGTTGAATGTGACTTGAACAAACATGATTTTGTTGATATATTTACATATATGAGCTAGGTTTATCCTTTTTGTGATTTAATTGTTGATTAGGTTTTCGTTGAGCCAAAAATCACATGTTTGGATATTATATTGTAACTAGCTTATTTTCTATAGATTTTTGTGTGATTAATTGATTCATTTTCATGATTAATTAGCTCTTATTTGTGCTAGAGATTTTAATTGAATATATTCTTAGATCTAGCATATTTTAGGTTTTATTATTTGTGCTAGTGAATTTTTAATTGAATATATTTTAGATCTAGCATATTTTGTTTGATTTAAAACTATGAACATGTGTTGATTGAATATCTTATAATTCTAGCTATATTTCACATGTTATTAAATCTAGAAAGTATATGTGATTTGGTTGGATTGCATTTTCTATGATTTAATTGCATGATTAAGGACTAGAGATTTTTGATTGTAAACTTGAATGATTAAAATCTAGTTTTTCATGGAGTGTATCTAATCTATACATTTCATATATGATTTGCATTAATTTGTGTGATGTCAATTGTTTGGATTATAAACTAGAAAAACATATATTGTGTGTATAAAGTTTATTTATAGTTTCCATAATATATTTTGATCACATATTCTATGTTGCTTGTGTTTGCATCATCATTTGATCACATTAGAGAGCCTTGGATTATGCTTAAAAGTCTCAATTAGATCATGTGAATCGAAATTGAGCAAGAGAGTCTTGACTGGAATCATGCAAATCCAGAAAGTTGAGCAAGAAACTTTCTTGAGACACGTGCGATGTATATGATAGAAAGAGAGGCAAGTCTGTCACTAGGAAAAGGCCCAATGGTAGGATAGAATGGGACGATCCAATAGGGTGGTTAATGTGTAATATTGATCGCTTGATGGTGTACATTTTTCTAACTAGTGAAATGTGGTTTTATCAGTGGTTATGAAATCAACCGGTGAATGTTTCCTCTTATGAGATTTACCACTTAAAATGACTTGTGCAAGTTTTTCTTCCTTAACTCCATTTATATTTGTAATTGTTTGTACAAGTTGTAATATTGTGACTTAGTGAATGTGTGAATACATTTGATTACAAATTGTAAATTGAAGAGCTTTGTTGAATATCATATATTGACAACTTTGTAGATTTACTTGTTATTTGTTCTTTTAATTGTTTCTTGTTAATTGTTTTTTTTTAATATACTTGTATATGTTGATGTGAATTAGACTAAGGGTGGTGTATTGTGTTGGATAACACACATATTAAAGGTTTAATTGCATGCTCTCTAAGTGTTTTACAAGAGTCTCGAAAGAGTTTTTAAAAATTAGAGCATCAAACAATTCACCCCTCTCTAGGTTGTTTTGTTCATAACTTTGTAGGAACTTACAACTGGTATCAGAGAGGGTCACTTAAGGTAATTAGTGTGATTCATGATTTACAAGGTTATTTACTTGCTATGGATAACAACCTTAAGTCTAAAAGTGTTTGTAAATGTTGTCCTCCTTTGTTGGTTGGGAAAAACTATGTTTTGTGGAAAGTGCTAATGAAAGACTATATTAAGTTTAGTGATGAGCAAGCTTGGTTGATAGTAAAGAAATGTTTCATTTCTCAAAGTCTTTGTATGTAATGGACACTACAAAGAAAATCAGCTTTTATGACAAGAAAAAGTCATCGGAGGCTGTCACAAATAACCATTTGTCGATGAGCCGTCACAAATACTACCATTTTCAACGGTCATGTCCGTTATTTTCGACGAGGATGGCCATCGGAAAAAGTCGAATGATAAAAAAAAATGAAATGACATGACATCGACTTGATAGGTGGCACATCACCAGGCCCAATTGGAACTATTTTAAAGTCCATACATATTCTGTGATTCGAACCTTTGGCTTGGATGATAGTAAATGTTACTCTTACCATTTTGCTACAAATTTACACATGATTTATCCTATTAATATGTTTGCATAATATCTAATTAAATATATTTTTTGTATACTATTTAAATATAACTGTAGTGGCTAGTTCTAGATATTCTATTTCTGTGGTTATTGTTGAGGGCTCTTTCTTTTGGGTCCTCATGGTGGTATATGTCATTCATAACCCTATTGTCAGGAAATCTTTGTAGGGCTATCTTAGAGCTCTTAGGAGATGCTTTAAGCGTCCGTGGGTGGTTATGGGTGACTTCAATGAAATTGTGAGCAGTGAAGAGAAAAGAGTTGGTAAAGATTGCTTCTCCAAAACAGGTTTTTCTGATTGGATATCTGTTAACGATCTTATTGACATGGAATTTATTGGTTAAAAAATTACTTGGATGACTAGAAAGGATGTTTGTAAAGAGATTTGTGAGAGACTTGATAGACCCTCTGTTCTATGGAGTGGAGGTCTTTGTTTACTAAATGATTTATTTGTCACCTTCCTAGGACTTCTTCTGATCATTGTCCCATCATGCTAAATCTTCATAGTTCCCATATTCCCCAAAATCCCCTTAAGCCTTTTAGGTTTGAGGCCATGTGGATGAAACATGAGGATTTTGGTGAGTTAGTATGACATATGTGGGCTAACCGTATGAGAGATATTATGGAGAAAGTGAGTAGTTTATCAGATAAGTTGAAAGAGTGGAATAAAGAGTCTTTTGGGTGTATTTTCCAAAATAAAAGAAGACTTCTTACCAGGTTGCAAGGTGCTTAAAGAAGTCTTGGTGAGAGATTTAGACCAAGTTTGGCTAAGCTTGAATTAAAGCTTCAACAAAAGTATAATCTTATTATCGAGCAAGAGGAGATTTTTTGGCTTCAAAAATCCAGGAATTCTTGGCTCAATTAAGGGGATAGAAATATGAGAATTTTCCACCTCTCTACTATGATTAGAAGGAGGAGGATTAAGTTAGAAGGTCTTAAAGGGGATGATGATATTTAGAGAAGTGACAAAGATAGTATGATGTCTACTTGTTGGGACTTTGAGTCTTGTTGGCATTATTTTATATCAAAACAACATTTCTTTTGTATTGATTGGTTGTCTAGGATTCACGACAAGATGGCAGCCCCTGATTGGTCTTGAAAATCCCTCTCTTCATTCCTTTTAAATATCTCATATCCCTTCCATTTCATTTTAAGAAGAAAATTTGAATTTCATAGAGTGCGAAATTTTCTCTCCAACTTTTACAACTTCCAAATACCATAAATTTCTCATTCAGACTCTGAATTAAGTGATTCAAGTTGGAGAATATTTGTATTCAAGTCCCCTACCTTCTCCATAAAGGTTTGCAGCTGTTTGATGACATTTTGTGGTGATTTCATCATCAAAACCTAACCAGCTCGGGATTCCTAGGTATTGAACTAAACTTTGTGATTTCATCTTTTATGATCTTCAATTACCTTGAGTTTTCTTTTTCTATATGTATGTGTATGTTTGATGAAATCTATTGAGAAGGATAGCTTCAAATCAAAGCTAATCTAGTCTAATTAGAGACTTGACTGTGAACTAGTTTTCTAGAATTCTAGGTTTTCACATGTTTGTGAGTTGTATTGTGATTAGCTTAATATCTAGGGTTATTTGTGTTTTGATTGCCTCATTTCATGATTAATAACCTTAGCATGTGCTTGGATCCTTTAATTGAACAAATTTAGGATTAACACATTTGATTTTTTATTTAGAGCTAACTAGGATTTAATTGATTATTAATTATATCCTTGCTCTAAATACTTGCTAAAATATTCATTGATCATATTTTGTGATTCTAGCATTTTTGTTATATGTTTCTAATATCTTAAATATGTGCTTCATGTATTGATTTATTCAAGTGTTAGCTTTGTGAATGAAACTAGGAATCACATGTGTTAGGTGTTTCACATGTTCTAGGTTTCAATTCATGTTTTTGTAACTAGATAATCTTTGACTTGTGTGCTCACATGACTAAGTCTAGTTTCCATATGATGTATTGATCATATATTCTATGTCGCATGTGTTTGCATTTTTCATTTGCCTTGCAAAAGGTGGAAGTCTCTTGTTAAGGTGAGTGAAGCCTTAATTTGAGCAAGAAGACTTGGCTAGGAAAGTGTTCTGGATAGCCAAGCATGAAGTCTTAGTTATGATCAAGAGGATCCAAATAACTAAGCAAAAGTCTTAGCTAGGAATGTGATACTCTGGATGGTTGAGCAAGGGAAGCTTGACTAGTATCTTTTTGATCCGGATAGCTAAGTAATGAAATCTTCCTAGAGACGTGAGTGTCTTGGATAGGAAAAATCAATGTGTCAAATGTCTCTATCTCTATCTCTATCTCTTTATATCTGTATGTATTATCAATATATCTTGTTTAAGATCTTCATGTTCTCATATCCTTGTAAACAAGATATTTGTAGAGAAAGAGATGCACATATTATTTGTTGAATCAACATTTGTTTCTTGTATCTTGTAAGTGTTTGAACTTATCCTGTGATATTCTATATTAAGTTGTAAAGTTTACTTAGTGTACTTACATTGTAATATTCAAAGTACAACTTGTAGAATTTGCTCTTCATTGAATATACTTGTATATAAGATACATTGTCTCTTATTATATGTTGTGCAGACTAAGGGTGGTGAATTGAGCATACATTGTTAATTGTTTTCTCATAACAATCATGTTAAAAGGTTAATTTGTATGCTCACCAAGGTTTTTACATAAGTCACGAAAGAGTTTTAAAATTAGAGTGTCAACTTATTCACCCCCTCTAGGTTGTTTAGTATAACCTTGTAGGTATTTTCACTGCTGTTATCTCTTACTTTAACAATCTCTTTTCGGTGCAACCTGGTACGTTTCCATATGAAGACCTTCCTCAATCTTTCCCTCGTCTAGATGATAGTGAGACTGTTGGTTTAAGCAGGGAGGTCAGTGAGGAAGAGGTTAAAGTCAGTCTTTTTGGTATTGGTGAGCTTAAGACCCCAGGACCTGACGGTTTTTCTGCTATCTTTTTCAGAATCAGTGGAATGTGTGAATAGAGGATGTTATGAAGTTAGTGATTAATAGTTTTAATTCTAGCTCCTTTCCTGCTGTGCTTAATCAAACTTTTATTTCTTTGATTCCTAAAGTCCCTCGTCCTCTTGACATGACACAACTTAGGCCGATTAGTCTTTGTAACACTATTTATAAAGTGATTAGTAAAACTATTGTTCAAAGACTTAGAAACCTCTTGCCTGTGCTTGTAAGCCCCAATCAAATAGTATTTGTCTATGGTAGATAAATTCAAGATAATATTATGGTGGCGCAAGAGGTTCTTCATAAGTTCAGAACTATGAAAGGTAAGAATGGTTTTATTGCTTGGAAAATTGACCTTGTTAAGGCTTATGATAAGTTGCAATGACATTTTATCCATATAGTGCATGCTGAGGTTGGTTTAGGGAACGTGATGGTGGATCTCATTATGTGGTGTGTTACTACTGTTTAGTATAGGTAGGTTTTGATAGGTGAGTTGACAGAGCTTTTTACTCCTAGGGTGTGGTATTAGGCAAGGTGACCCCATTTCCCTTTATCTTTTTGTTCTGTGTATGGAGAAGTTTTTCCACTTAATCAATCATCAATTGGCCTTATGGCATTGGAAGAGTGTTAAAATTTCCAAAAGGGGCGCTGAGATCTCTCACTTATTTTTTACGGATGATCTTATCTTGTTTGGTAGTGCGTCTCTTCATCAAGCTGGTTTCATGAAGGATTGCCTAGATGCTTTCTATCAAGCTTTTGGGCAGCAAATTAACTTTAGTAAATCTAGAGTTTTTTACTCTAATAATATTAATGAGAGAGAGGCTAAGCGTGTTGCCAATGTTTGTGGTTCTCCACTTACGAAGAATCTCGGCAAGTATTTGGGTGTTCCCCTTATTCATAGTAGAATCTGTTCCTAAACTTATGTTGAGGTGATTGAAAAAATGCAACAAAGGCTGTCTGTTTGGAAAAGTAATACGCTTTCTTTGGCAGGAAGAGTGACACTTATCAAGGCTGTGCTATCTGCTCTCCATGTGTATACTATGAAGTCGATTAAGCTTCCCAGTGAGGTTTGCAAGAAGATTGATAGGATTAATAGAAACTTCCTTTGGGGCTACACTAGTGAGAAGAAAGCGATGCACCTCCTCAAGTGGGATACTGTTTGTTTCCCCAAGTGCAGTGGTGGGTTGGGTTTGAAGAAAATGAAGGATTTGAATCAGGCTCTCTTTGCTAAGGTTGGATGGCACTTGATTTAAAATGATAGTGGGTTATGGTGTAAGCTCCTCAGGCACAAATATTTAAATTCTAGGTGTTTTCTTGATCCTGGTCTTAATAAGGGGGTGGTGTGCTCTAGTACCTGGAAAGCGCTTGCTTTTGGTGCTATATTAATTAACAAAGGGTTGTTTCGGAGAGTAGGGAATGGTGAGCATATTCATTTTTGGACTGATAATTGGGTCCCTAACATGGGTATTCTCCTTGATCATGCTCTTGTTGGGCTTTCTGATAATATGGTGTGCCAAACTGTCAACCGTTACCTTGTGGATGGTCAGTGGGATATTCAGCAACTTGCTTTAATTCTTCCATGGAGTATTATTCACAGAATTTCTAGTATCCATGCGGTTAGGAACCATAGTGGTCATGATAGAGTTATTTAGGGGTGGTCCAAGAATGGTAATTTTACTATTAAATCTGCTTATAATGGCCTCTTAAAGTTAGATGATAATTCTTTGTGGAAGTGGAAGTTTATTTGGAAGCTTAAGCTTCCCCATAGAGTGCAATATTTCTTCTGGCTCTTTCTCCACGGTAAAATCCTTACCAATCTTTATAGAGTTGCTCGTGGGTTGAATGTTGATTCTTTATGTCCTAGGTGTGACAGTGTCGTTGATGTTGATCATTTGTTGCGGGGTTGTAGGGAGTCTATGTATATCTGGGGCAGTGTGTTCAGAGGGTTACCTCCGGCTGCTGCTGTTACATGGGATCTTGAAGATTAGATTATGAACAATTTGAAGAACAAAGCTATGGCCTTTGATAGAGTTCCTATGTGGCTCCTTTTTGCTTGTGTGGTTTGGTTCATTTGGAAATGGAGATGTAAGAAGGTTTTTGAGACTGATTTTGTTGTCTCTCATAATCCTTTCTAGTGTATCAGCATGTTTTGCAAAGAGTGGGTGAATGCTAATTTTTCCAGTACTGTTAAAGATTCTTTACTGTTGCCTATTGCCTGAATTCCCCCTTCTGTTGGTTGGGTTAAGGTTAATGTGGATGGTAGTTGAAACTCGAAGTCTCGTAGCATTACTTCAGGTAGGGTTCTCAAAGACCATCTAAAGAATTGGTTGAGAGGTTTTTCTCTGAATAGAGGTATTGGTAGTGTGTTGGAAGCTGAGTTTTGGGGCCTGTTTTAAGGACTTTTTATGGCATGGACCGCTGGTTTTAGAAATATTATTATTGAAACTAACTCTCTTTCTGTTGTTCATCTTCTCTCTAAGGATTTACCTATTCGTCACCCCCTGTTTAGCATTGTTGCTAGTTGCTCTACTCCGTTGTCTACAAATTGGAGTTGTGTTTTGAAGCATGTCTATAGGGAAGGGAATAGACTTGCTGATGCATTGGCTCATTTAGGGCATAACTTGGATTTTGGTTGCCAGTTTTTCGATCCTCCCCTCCGAGATATGTGAGGTGTTCCAAGCCGATCAGATTGGCCTTACTTCTTCAAGGATGTGTTCCTCTCCTCTCTCCCCGTAGTTTCTCTTTTTGCTCGGGCTGTTGCCCTCATTTGTACCAAATATATATATATATATATAACTATTGAGATATTGTTTTTAAAAATAATATTTTATTAAAATATTTCTCTTATCTGATAGGAAATTACATTTTACTACCACTTTATCTTTAAATAGAAAACGTATATTATATCCTTATTGATTTTATTTTTTATAATCAACATTTTACTAAAAAAATAATAATTTTTATTAATTAATAATTTAAACTTATTTATGTAATAATTTAGTACGATATACCTATAAAGTAGACTTCTAATTAGTACTATTACTTTATCCTTAATGGCCGGTCCCTATTACCTAATTTTCTTGTGGTGATCATCATAAATTTTAGGTTATTTTTTTATTTTTTATTTTTTTATTTTTTACATTATCTATGACTTATTATTTGAAAAAATATAAATTTAATCAAAATGTTTGATGGAGTGATTTCATTAAAAAAAATAATAGTGATAAAAATATATATATATATAACACATATAGTGATAAATTTAAAATATTGACCTACAAGACACATTTTTTTTTATAGTGTATAAATTATCACATACATTTCATTATAATTTATTTATTAATATAATAATAATAAATTATTTATTTTCTCCATGACAATGCCATAATAAATAATGTAGAAAATAGTACTACATTTTCGACATCGTAATAAACCTTAAAATTAATTTGAATTCAACGACACTTTTTATGCCGTTAGAAAAATGGGTAATATTGACAGCTTATTCGACTATTTCTGACAGCCTAAAAGCCGTCAGAAATGTGGTACATTATTTCCAATGGCACAAAAACTATTTTCGACGGTCATTGGACCGTCAAAAATGTTGTATTACTTTTTCCTCATTTCCAACGGCACAAAGACTATTTTCGACGGTCATTGGGTCATTGGAAATGTGGTATTACATTTTTACTCATTTTTTATGGCACAAAATGTGCCATTGGAAATGGAAACAACATTGACAGCTTTTCAGCCATTTTCTATAGTCATTGGACTGTCGGAAATTTGGTATTCCATTTTACTCATTTCCAACTGCACTGATATGGGCATCGGAAAATGTACCATTATCAACGGTAATTAGCACCATCGGAAATAGTTCGTCATTAATAGGCTTTTTTTTTGGTCTGGGAATAGTCACTCCTAAACCAAAATGTTCATGAAGTATGAATGAGATTTATTTAGAGAAGTTGAAACTCTTAGACCTTTTTACCATTCATAATGGTGTAAGCTTTAAACATCTTTCTCTTAATAAAGATACTAATATGGCGAAAGAGGCATTGGATGGAGTCCAAGCTATTTTTGAAAAATGGTTTTTGTTATAAATTTCATTTGTCTACTAACAATTTTGCTGATAAGTTTGAAAATTAGCACCATCGGAAATAGTTCGTCATTAATAGGCTTTTTTTTTTGTCTGGGAATAGTCACTCCTAAACCAAAATGTTCATGAAGTATGAATGAGATTTATTTAGAGAAGTTGAAACTCTTAGACTTTTTTACCATTCATAATGGTGTAAGCTTTAAACATCTTTCTCTTAATAAAGATACTAATATGGCGAAAGAGGCATTGGATGGAGTCCAAGCTATTTTTGAAAAATGGTTTTTGTTATAAATTTCATTTGTCTACTAACAATTTTGCTGATAAGTTTGAAAAGAATGTTAGTAGCAAAAGCGAAAATGAAGAAAAAGAAGATTTCCCAAAGGATGATCATTTTAGACATGATTACTTATTCAAGCAACTCGATGAAGAGATTTGCTAGGCAAAGACTAACAACTTCAACTTGAAGACTAGAGTTCAATATTATATATATTATTATTTGTATTATTGACTATAAAAAATAAAGTTAGGAGTCGGATCTACTCAACTTATTTTTCTGGGTCAATCCAGATTAAAAAAATATATATATCCAAGTCGGGGTTTAGCTACAAGTCTAGAATACAAATTACAGCTATTGTAGTGTTGCTGGATATATAGTTATAAAAAATGAAATATTTTCTTTAAAGAAAATTGCACCAAACTCTTATAAGGTTTGTCTTTTTATATTTAGAAATAACTTTATCATTAATTGACATTGACCTCTCATGTTGTTAGTCAAACTTAACCGTCGACTAAGTTTAAATATCAAAACTGAGGATATTTTAACCATTTGAAGCTTTTCAAAAAAATATGTATCAAATTGAATAAAAATTTTAAAATTGAGATTGATTGAAAAAGAAAATGTTTAAAAAAAATAATATTAATTGAAAATTAAGAATTTTCTAAGAGAAATTTAATTTAATTTAATTTTATTTTAATTCATTTTAAATGTATCATGAATATTTCTATCTTTTATCATGTTTTTAATGGTCAATATTTACACTTAACAGTCAAACCTTAATAGCAAGGGATGGGTGAATGTCAATTAACATAAATTTGTTTCTAGATCTAAAGGACAAACGTCAGAAGAGTTCGGTGATTTGCTCTTTTCTTTAATATTTTATTTATTTTTTATTTTTCAAATTTTTTTTTTTAATTTTGTCGTTTTTGTGTGCTTTAGAATTAAAATCCAATTTATGGTTTAATCCCAAGTCAAAGTTTTGACAGAATATGGACCCATCCCAAGTCGTTAATATCAAAACGTAGAGTCATTGACATAACCGTCCATTTTCCCACCAAAAATCGTCTCTATGCACGCCCACCCGTACACAAACAAACTGCTCTCTTCTCAACTTGTTATTTGTTTCCCGAGAAACCCACCTCAAATCTCACTTTTTCTCTCTGTATCACTGTGCCAATCTCTGTTGACGATCAAGATGATGATATGTCAGAATCAGATACAGGGTGACGAAGATTCCTCCGGCGATTTCAACATGCAGTCGATCGGCAAGTTCTTGAGCTTCGCTTCAAGAGGTGACAGAGTCGGACTCAACCAGATGTTGAGGAACGGCACTTCTCCAAACGTGCAGGACTATGACAAGAGAACTGCTTTGCATCTTGCTGCGAGTGAGGGTCACGCGCCGATCGTCGAGCTTCTTCTTCATTACAACGCCAATGTCAACCTCATCGACCGCTGGCAGCGAACTGTGAGCACCCAGTTGCCCTTTTTTGCTGATTTTAGTATTTTATTTTGTCTTAATTGTTTTTATGTGGTTTAGTTCTTTGTTTTGTGTTTAACAAGTTTGAATGCCTATAACATGTATGCAAAAATGCTTATAACATGTAGAGCTTTTTTCCTCAATTGGCTTCTCGAAAGTTGAATCTTTTATGGCTATGTACTATTGTGAAAATAATTTTCATGTGTGATTATCTGCAAGAAATTCGGTTTGATTGTCTTTTAGTGGATGTGAAACGTTACAAATTGGTTGTTTGCACATAATTTTGTGCAGCTGATCTAAGTACTACTGTGCCGTTACTAATGTGCAATGTCTTGATCATACTTTAATCAAAGTTAATTATTGAGCTTAACATTAAGTACTTGTAATCTTTGGTTGTAATGTGAAGCCCTTGAAAGATGCAAGACTTTACGGCCATCGAGATATATGCAGGATCCTGGAAGTAAACGGAGGCAAGGAATTCATCAATGATCAATCGATGGTAATCTAATTATTAAGATATTTCATGATTTGTTATAAGAGCTAAATCAGTTACAACAAACTGTTCAAATCTTGAGACTTTTTTAATATCTGTTATACATGGGGGTGTGGGGGGAAATGAAATCAACCTGATGAAGATTAATTAACTGGTTGGGCTATTATATAATTCAGTGCAAAATGATGGAGAAGAAACAATTAATGGTCTTTCAATGGCTTGATAATGGATAGCCTCCATAACGGGAGGTAATGAAATGATGTAGAATGAGAAAGATTCGTAGTTTGGCTTGGGATATTGGGTTATATGTTAGGCACGTACGCCATTGATTGATGTGTTTGGCATTTTAACGAAGACGAGTGTCAGTGCTATTAAGTTATAAACGTTAAATCAGATGGCTAGTTGATTTTGTGTTCAAAATTCTTTGATGTTAAGCTAAGTTCTTGCAAGTTTTACAGCATTGCTTCTCCCTTTTTTGTCAATGAAGAAAGAGAGTTTACAATATTTCGCATGTTTTATGACTTCATGTTCTTAATTTTTTTATTTAGACAGTTCGACACGAGCAATATTCAAGCGAAGTAAATTTCGATATTTCAGAATTGGATATACAGCACTCCACAACTGTAGAACAGGTACATAAAGAATGAAGACTTGCTTCATTAATCAAAATTTCCCTTTATTATTGAAACAAGCCGCTTTTGGTAGTTATCCACTTACCACTTTCTTCTTATTTTTCCAAAGCAACATATAATATTTTCCTTTTGAGGGAACATACTTAGTTTAAATTTATTTTACAATCTTGATTCTGAGATCAAAATCATTGGTATTAAGTGACATATTTTTTCATTTGTATGCTGAAAGCAGAGATTAACTAATAATATTGTACATGAGGACAAATATAAATTTCGCATTCCAAGTGAGGATTGTCTCATACATCATATCTGACATTGACAAACCCTTCAAATCTTACAATACTTTCATTTTGACGAAAAGAAAAGTAGAAATTGATGCTAAGGTTTGGTTTTAGGAAGGATGGCTATCTATATTAGAAATAAGCTAAATTGTTGAAATTTAGTTTGGTTATTAAAGTTCGGCTAGGTTTCACAAAACATAGGTTTGTTTAGATTTTAGTAAATGTAAATTATGATTAAGCTTTCATTGTTGCATCCCTTCATATTGTACCAAATTAAACAACACAATAACAGTTCCCTCGAGAACCAATCTCTTACTTGGGAAAAACTTGCCAAAGTTTTTAGTACATAACTAGCTTCTAAGTATTGTTTTATTAGATGCGTATGTATAATAAATCCAATGTGGATATATGGTCATCTTTATTTTCCTTGAATGGTTTGGTCAACTCATAAAACATAACCTGTGCGGTATAGTGTTTCCTCCAAAGCTATGTCCAATGATTTTCTTTGCAAATTAATTGATTAGAGATATTCTTCTTGTCCTAGGGTGCATTTGGCGAATCTCAAAAGGTCAAGTGGCGTGGAACGTGGGTGGTCAAAACTGTGATTAAGAGCCACATAAATTATCCTGTAAAAATGTATATGAGATAAATGAGATTGTACCTTTTTTCAATCTCATGTCACGTATTTAGTAATTTATTAAATACAATGGTGCCAGCCTGGGGATTATTTGGACAACCTAGATACTGATAACTTTCTTTTTCAAGTATGCTGCAGGATATTGTCTGCTAAGGATAATACTTTGTTACAAGAACTTCGACATCCCAATATCTTGCAGTTTCTTGGTTCAATTGTGCACAGTGAAGAGATGATTCTGATTACAGAGTTTCTACCAAATGTATTTCTCTCTATGAATATCTGAATTGTCATTTTTTTATAGCTAGTTAATGGGATTGATTATAATTTCAATTACAGATAATATCCCTCACAACATAGTTAGGAGTTTAGGAAAAAAAATGTTGTAATGCTACCGTATTAATATTTATGTCATATCATTGTAATGATACTGATTATGTATGAGTAGTTCTACATAAAACACTATAGTTAATGTCAACTGAAATTTAACAAATTTCTGTTTACAGTTTTTGTTGTCATGAAAAGATTAAATAATAATATCACATCAAAGTAGATGATTTTGCTTAATGATATTGGTTGCCTTTAACTGCATTGGCATTGTAGCTTTCATTGCATAGTACTCTTTTTAAATGCTAAAAACTGTATGTGTGCTTATATTTACAGAACACGTTATTATTTATGTGTTTGCAAGTCGGAAGCTAGAATACAAGACATACAAGAAGCACAAGCATATAGTGCTTTTCATTTTCTAAGACTCTGAACTTAGAAAGTAAGAAATTATTATTTTATCTGTTAGAATCTGAAAATTGGTTAAATTTGCTGTTAGAATAATGCCTTTTGGTTTAGCTTATTTGTGGACTGTAGCTATCTCTGTAGTGAAAATCTCTATCCTTTGAGAACATGTATTTCTGTCAAGTTGCATTGAGGTTTCATTGGAATAAATCTGTTGTTTTGTTTCATGAGAACTATAATTCTGACAAGCTTCTTAGAAATAATAAATCGTGCACAATTGCTTCAGTCAGTGGGTTGTTTGCATCCAACTAAACTAAGATGTACTTTTTTCTTAATTCAAACATATTATGATGCATAAAATGCAACAAACATCCACTTAAAGTCATTGTTTGGTATTATATTGTCTCTGTATATTTCTGGTCCAAGTCAGATGATTAAAGCTGAAAATGGCAAGCGTTTTTACAATAATTCTGTATTCAACAGTTATATTGTAGCTTACAAAATTGTTACTTCTGCTAATTCAGGGAAACTTGGATGATATCTTGTCCAAGAAGGTTCGACTTGACCTACCCACTGCACTTCGCTATGCACTTGATATTGCTAGGTGATGTACATTTGTTTGTTTGCACGGATTTTGAGAGGAAACAAATTGTAGATGGCACAAAAGGGAATATCATTTCCAGTTTCATATGAAAATTTTCCCTTTCTCTTATATGCAATACATGTAGCCTGTACAGGTTAGAAAATTCTTTTGCAAAAATGTAATTAAAATTTTCAGCTTTTTCCCCCAAAAAAGGGTTATTTTCTGGGAAGTAATTACATCATAGCTTGGTTTCTTTTATTAAATTGTACTTATTAATCTGGTGGCCTTTTTTTTTTTTTTTTTTTTTTTTTTGTGTTCATGGTTTTGTTTACTCCACTCTGCCTATCTCTCTCACATTACGAAACACAGATTGGTATACTTTATGAGGTACATTTGAATAAGAAGGGGAGCTTTTCAACCTTGTATCTTGTTTACAGTCACTCTCATTTTTATTTTTGTATTCAATCTTCCTCATGTCCTCTTTATTTGTAAGGTCCCCTACTACTTTTATCATCCATATCCTTTAACAGTATATACTTTTGGATGCAGTCCCTTGCTTACAGAAAACTGGTTTATTTGCTTTCTTTCTCCTCTTCTTTTCTCTATTGTTCATTATATATGAAACTAAAATTGGTAAATCAGTATATAAATATCTGCATGTATGTATAACTGCATAAGTTTCTGGATTCCACACTGTTTAGATTTATAATATTGTAGTTCTTATGCACCACATTTGCTGCATTCTTTTGTTTCTCTTCAACGTGAACAAAAATTCAACTCTTTAATTTGTAAAACAATTGGCAGGGGAATGAATTATCTTCATGAGCACAAACCACTCCCCATAGTTCACAATCATTTGAATTCCAGGTAATTTGTGATGTCAAGTTTCGTAATTTCTTTAATTTGCTCTTGGTATCATATCATGTCAGGATTTTAATATGGTCTTACTAGCTATTATCAATTTTAAGAGTTCAATGAAAGAATTGCTGTCTCTCTTTTACCTTTCCTTGTTTGGTTGATGTGACTACAGCCTCCGATAAAATTTGGTCATGCACGCGTGATGGCTTGCTAGTGTTATGTTATCCGGACTAGCTAGTTCTAATGTTAAATACTATTGTTGAGTTAGATATGTGTGCAATCAAGTAATGATCTTACAAAATTGTATTTTTTTTTTCTTTTGTGAATGTAGAAATTTGTTGCAAGATGAAGGTGGCCACTTGAAGATTGGAGAATACTGGGTTCAAATGTTTTATAAACTAATACACCCTAATCAAGACAACTGTATGTAACGTAATCCTTTCATGAAGTTTTGATTTTCAACATTGCTATTGCCTCTCAAGTACCTATCTTGTTTTACAGCCCAGCGAAATGATAACGGTATTGTTACTAGCAACCTTTTGGATGACACCGAGAAAGATTTTCATTCATTCGGGTACATATTTTATCAGGTATGCATTTAGATTAGATTGACAAGATGAGCTACAACTTAATTCTTGATTTTGTCATGGTGACACACATTCTTCATATCTGTGTTACAGATGCTAGAAGGAAGGCACCTGCTGACCAACACAAACTTTGACTTCATGCATCCCAATTTTGAACCAAAGTTTCCTATAAGTCGGTGCCCTAAAAGAATTAAGCAGTAAGCGAATACCGTTATATGTTAATTATACATGTATTCACTTTCTCGTATATGTTTTATCTTTCCTTTTCTTGTCACGCATGCGTGCGTATTATTCATGAGTGTCGATTAATTGTATGGTTTACTGTTTTCAGATTGATAGAGAATTGCACAAGTAAATATCCTCGTGTAAGACCGTCGTTTTCCGGCGTCATAAGGATTCTAGAAGAAGAATCTGACAGTCTGGGAAGAGGTGTATGCCCCCCTGTGTGTTAAGTGCTTCCTCATACAAATGTGCTACTAAGGTGGTAGACAAAGTTATCTATATTTTATTATGTTAAACATGCTTACTACTTGTAAGCTTCTTGTGCAAATATTTGTTGTTTGAAATAAAATTTACCAGGATAATATAGACATTTTATAAGTATACCAGCTTGGTTTTGGCCACATGGTGGAGATCGAAGAGCCTAGAGGGACCAGGTCCCTCCAGGTTCTTGGAAGATTTCATCTTACTCTATAATTAATTTAAATTTTTTATGTTTGCTTCTTGTAAAATCAAAATTATGCAGTTTGACCCCCTCAAACTTCATTAAATTTAAAATTCAGACTTCGTCCACACCCGCCCATTTCAGTACGTAAATGGTAAGTGCGTCCATTTTATTAAAAAATATATTTTATAGATTCGAGTGCCTGTGGCCGTATTTGTGGTATATATATATAAAAAATAATATTTATTATTATTTTAAAAAATTATACATATATTCTAATCTATAAATGTATATACATGTCTTATGCATTAACATATATCTAAAAAAAAAAAAAAAAAGGTTACAAAATTTACAAAGGGAAATATTGATGAATCTACTGAGATGATTCATATATTTTAATGTTTGTCTGCTACAATGATTAATACTTATTATATACCTAATCAACAAATAAATCATACTAACAAACTGTTTTTTTTTTTTTTTTTTTTTCGTTTATTATAATTTAATTAGGAATTATCGTACAATCTACGTATTGCTATCTAGTTACAGTGACATTTTCCTCAAAATAAAATATAGTATACCCAACAGAGTACGAAATCGTATTAATATTAAAATCGAAATAATTAAAAAAAAAAAAAAACAAAGAAATTAAATAATTAAATATTGATTGTTGGCAGAGAGTGGTATCAACTAATTATGAATGAGAATCATGAGATGTAATCCAATAAGCAGAAAGATGATCATGAGATGTGCGGTGGCGGTGGTGGACAAAGCAAATCTTCAGTCTTCATTAAACATTCACTTTAATTAATAGGTAATTAAATAATTATTTAAATAAAAATTAAATAAACTTGGTCCCACAACGTAAATAAATAATTTATATTTATTTTTACAATATATCACTGCCCAACTTTTTATATTTGAACGAGTAAATAAAACTCTATGTCTCTATGTAATATTTTTATCGACGAGGAAAGTTTGAATCGGTATATTAATTATTCAAACTTTAATGTACCGATTCAAACCTTCCGCTAGATTTGTAAGAGTAGTTATTTAATTCATATTTATATAGTCTGATTTCGATAGGTTTTGATAGAGCGATTATAATAGCCGTAATACTTTAAAAAAATAATTAAAAAAATTGACTATATCAATTTAACTAGTAAACTTTAACATTCAAAGAGAGTAGCTCTATTCTCATTCATAGGAATAGATATCCGACCCGTACTCATTTGTAGAAGTGTTTGATTTAAGAATTTTAAGGAAGAATCCTCATCCTCTGATATATTCTCCAAATTAATCTTTCATCTTCTATTTCTTGAAAGGGAAATGCTATTTACCTTTCTCATTCATTGTAAATGAGAAAGATAGATAACATTCCCCTTCTTGAAATCCCATAAAAAACTTGTTGATCAAAATTCTTATTAATACAAATATTTTCTAAAGAACATCGAAAATTCTCGTTATTATATTCCAAATTTAAATACTTTGTATTCAAATAATTGGAGATATTAACATTAATTTCCGTATCTTAATTAAGAAATTGTTCAACTGTTTGAATTTAAATCGGAGAAAAACTTAAAATTAGATCATGATCTTTGCAAATGCCTTAAATGTGTCAGTCGTCGTCGATTGCCGCCCTTTACGGATTGGGTCAACCTCTTGAAACCCAAATTTATCGACTTCAAAATTAGTTATTCTTTCTCAATTCACTTCATGAGTATCATTCATATTTAATTCAAATATATGTGGAGATAATTGGATGCTAACATTTTTATCTTCATATTAGTCACGGGATTTTAAAATTTTTGAATCCGCACAATTTCCTCATCCTTTATCGTTTCCTGATTTCGTGGGAATGTATTGCAAGTTTGTTCTCCACGTTAGTCCTAAAAAAAAATAATAATAAAAATACTTGAACGAGAGGAGAAGACACAAAAGTTGATGAATTAAAATTTATAAATAGAAGAAGAGAATGACAGCGTCGATCCCGTGACGCAGAAGCAGAGGAATATTTATGCAATGTTAGATCAGCGTGAGCTGGACTAACTGTAACCGACACCGTCACCGCCATCGCTTTGAAAATTATCACAACGAATTTTAGGCAGAGCTGACTAATTTATTGTTTGTCAAACATCACTATCTTGTGTATAAAAAGTAAAAACAATTACTTATTCAAGACAAAAATGATTGAACAATTAGTATTAATTCATTTAATAAAGATCCTAAAATTTATTTATAATTTTCATTTAAATGATAAAATAAATTAATAAATTTTCTTCTTTTAAAAAAA
The DNA here is from genome assembly GCA_035582765.1 of Acer negundo. Lineage (NCBI taxonomy): Eukaryota > Viridiplantae > Streptophyta > Magnoliopsida > Sapindales > Sapindaceae > Acer > Acer negundo. The sequence goes on along the minus strand of CM069241.1, from coordinate 17,882,083 downwards.
AAAATATATATATATATATAATCATTATCATTTTGGATATAGTTTTTAAGTTGTTATGTACATCTTCGTTTGCTTACCCTTCTAAAATCTACGATTTCTAAATCTAAATATTCAAGTTTCTTGAAATTCATATATATATATATATGGTAAAATTCTTTTAAAATTTCTAAATTTAAATATTCTAACCTTTTAGATTCTCTCTTAAGTTTTAATAATCTTATCTTAACTAATTTTAATTTTTCTATTATTAATGGTTGTGGGTAGAGTGTAAACACAATTAATGATTTCTACATCAATTTGACAATTTGATTTAGATACCAAAGATACTCCAAAAATTCTCCTATACTATGAGAATGAAAAATATTAAGATAACAATCATGAAAATAACTTATAAATTATAATTACCAAAACTAACAATTAATTATCACAAATATCGGTAATACTACTACTAGCTTGATTTTCTACAATTTTTGTAAAATATTTCAATTATTCTAATAGTTGATCTATTTTATTAAGAGTGGTGCTATTGGCACACCCCCTACCAATTTATATATACCCCACTTTTTAAAATTTTGACTTAATAAAATAAAATTAAATGTTTTTATTAGTTGTTTTGATTTATTTCCAAAACTATCCAATTTATTTATATTTCAAACTTAATACATCTCATCTTTGATCTATGTATACATCTTTCTCTCACCTCCATTAAATGATTTATTTTTTCTTCTTATTATTTTATTTTATTTTATTTTAAGTTTTTTTTTTCATGGTGGAAAAGAAAAAAAAAATAACAGGGTTATTTCAATACAACGATAGCTTAATATCATTTTAAAGAACGATTCTTCCTATGCTTGATATCTTTCAAAGACTATTTTATAATATTTTTGTATGTGTATAAGAAGCAAAATTTAGAGTTTAAGAGTTAAAAAATTAAAAATTAAAAATAAAAAAAAGGTTTAAAAGAACTTTTTTTTTTTTTTTTTTTACAAGGAATGTGGGGTTTTAATAGATTTACTTTGTAAAAGATTTTTTTTTTCCTTAAATTGTATGTCTCTTTAAGTAATTTTGATAAAGGAAAAAAAAAAATACTGCATAATTAAAAAAGTGGGGCATAAATAGATAGGTAGAGGGTGTGCACCACTCTATTCTAAAATTTTTTTACGGGGATATCCTGATAAAATTATATAAAAACATTGAATGTGAGTCACTCTCTTTATATACTTTGATTTGTATATATACACTTGTCAAATCACTTTTATAAATGAATGACTCATATTTAACAACCTAACCAAATTATATAAAGAAATCCTAATACGAATGAATCAGATATTCTAAAACGTAATTTAGATATTTTCCGATTAAAGCATATTGATGGCTGAGACTTTTTTTGAGAGGTGTCATTGTTGGGAGTTGTGGACCAATAAATAATCACCGACAGTTTCACGTTAATTTGTCCTGTAAAGGAGATAAATTTCCATGCAACGCATCTCTTGCAATCTTAATGGTTATACATGTCATGTGGCCTCACATTGGTAAATTGGATATTTGAATCAAATGCATCCTCGAGGATTTTTTCTCCCTGTAAAGATGTCCTTTTAAAGAAAAAAACCTAGAATTTTTGGGAATGCTAATGAATCTTTTATAAAACACGGATTTTTTTTTTTAATATTTATTTATTTATTTATTTATTAACAATTTCGATATAAATATATATTTTTGAGTTTCTAAATAATATTATATTAGTATTTATATTTATTATAGATCAATTTTTAAACTTCTTTAAAAATATATATTTATATCTCCAATACAATTATTTAAAGTCAAATTCATTTTAGAGATAATTACCCGGATGACCACCAATTTGATGACACGTTATCAAAATGGCCACTAGATTGTGAATTGGTTTCAAAATGACAATTTTTAACGAAAAGTGTGACATTAATGGTCATTCCATCAAATTCCATCAAATTAAACAATTAGTGACATTTTGGTAAATAATGGGATGTCATTAATTTATTTTAGATGTTTTTTGAAATCAATTTTTTCTTTTGTTTTTTGAAACGAATAATTATATTTAGTGTGTGTATATACATATAACATATCTCAAACATATAAATATATAGAGAGAAAGTTTTTCTATTGTCAGTTCGTCATGATATAACATATATCAAGATGAAAAATGTGGATTATTAGATTTACATATTTTGACTCAAAGTGCATGCACTTGTCAAAACTTCTTCATAATATATGGTTCATATTCTTCGTTCTGATGTATTTTATATCAGGATGAACTGACAGTAGAAAGACTATATATATTGTGAGTATTTTATGAGAGATCCTTTATTTTAATTTCGATAAGAACCTTAATGAAAATACATCGATTTTAATGAATTTTGACCTGAATTTTTTTGTGGATGATGAGTTTATTGAAATTTACCTATGAATGAAATTTGAGAATTTTTCTAATACTAGAACTAATCTATTGGCCATCCATTTGATTAATTGGTATCAAAATGATCATGTGTGTGTGTGTTACTAGAACTAATCTATTGGCCATCAATTTGATTAATTGGTATCAAAATGTGTGTGTGTGTGTGTGTGTGTGTGTGTGTGTGTGTGTGTGTGTGATGTGCTATACGTACATATACACACTAAATATAATTTTTCGTTTTAAAAAAACAAAAGAAAAAGTTGATTTTCAAAAAACATCTAAAATAAATTAATGGTATCCCCTTATTTATCAAAATGTCATTCATTTGATGGAATTATATGGAATTTGATGGAATGACCATTAGTGTCACACTTTTCGTTGAAAATTGCCATTTTGAAACTAATTACCATTCTAGTGGCCATTTTAATAGTTTGTCATCAAATTGATGTCTACCGAAGTCATTATCCTTTGATTTTATTTTTAATATTCTTTGATGTAATTTATAATAATCTAATCCTACTTTCCTAAAAATGAAAACACCTAAAACAACCTTTCATATGCTAAAATAAAATAGGAATCAAATCTCAAATACTAATTAGAAAATAAAATCTACTAAAATAGAAATTCTCCTATCATCTCTTGCATGGAAAAAGAAAAAGTTTAGTTGCATATATGTCTCAAAATATGGTAAGCTCAATAATTATCATTTAACTATACGGCACCTAATTAATTGACAAACAATTTATGCATTCTCCGAATACATTTCGAATGATTTGTGTGTTGATTTCTCTTTGTACTTGTTTGGTTGAGCTTTTACCGTCTCGAAAGTACTACAAATTAATTTTTATTTGAATTTTTTAGAATTGTTGTTTGATTGATATTTTTAGATTGTTTATTTTAAATTCAATAAAAACTAATAGAGTTTAAACTTCTACTAAACAAAAACTCATAATGAGAAGCAATTTTCCAAATAGACTTAAAAAAATAATAATAAATATCTAGTAGCAAAACATCTATAATTTTTTTTTTCCGAAAGCTTTATTTATGATAGATATACTACAAGTATACCTCTTATAAATAGAGGTTTTTCAAAAGTCAAACCAAACAAGCTCTTAAAAATCTTTGTCATTCACACCATCTCATATTGCTTTAATAGAAATAGATCATTGAATTTGTAAGGGTAGTTAAATGAATTTGTAGAATCATTTAATATGTTAGTCCCTTTTTTTTTTTTTTAAGTATTACATAAATTCGGGGTTTAAGGAAAGGGTAAGACTCGAATCCATAACATCATGGTGTAGATAGACTGTATGCATGTAGCAAGTATCGAATGAGTGGGGGCCACTGTCCCTGAAGTTTTAAGATTTTATAAACTTGCCTATATTTATTTCTGTAAGTACATCCTTAATTTTCAGGTTTTTGTGTTTATACCCCTATTTCATTTTTATTTATTTATATTTTTCTAGTTTTTCTATAAATGAGACATTTAATTATTATTTTTTCCATCAAATCACCTAAAACATATATTTGATTCTATATATAGTATTTTTTTTTTCTATGTATATTAAATTTAAATGAAAATCGAATCATAAATTATAGGGTACGGATATTGACACCCATAAAAATTATTAGTACATCTATTTTTATAAGTACACTCATGTCTAAAATTTTAATTTTAATTTTGATTTAATTATATAAAATTAAGTGGTTTTATTAATTTTTTGATTTATTTCCAGGACTGCCCTTTTATTTATTTTTCAAACTTAATACACCCCATATCTTTTTCAAAAAAATAAAAATAAAAATATACTTCATTTCTAATCTTTATATAAGAATTGATACAAATTATAATATACTTGGAAGATCTGAAAGAAAATAAACCGAGAGAAAAAAAATAGAAAACTTGGATCTGGAATTTGAGAAGAAAAATAAAACAAACATATGAAATAATAAAATCAATAAATACTAAACATTAAAACATGAGATCAAGATTTGAAAGAAAATATAAACAAAAATAGTAATAAATCAATAAATACTAAACATGGGAAACATGAGATCGAGATTTGGAAAAATATATATATAAATAAAAATAGTAAACATTTAGCGATTTGAATAATCTATGTCATTAAAGTTTTTATCATTAGAGTTTTGAAATAATGAAAGTGGGGTTTTATTAGTTTTACTTTGTACAAGATTTTTTTAATAAAAGTTATATGTCTCTTTAAGTAATTTAATAAAAGAAAAAAAAAAAAAACTAAATAATTTAAGAAGTGGGGTATAAATAGTTCAATAGTGGTGTGCCAATAGTACCACTTTTTTATTAATTCTATTTTCGGTAAAATCTCGTTCTCTTTCTAAATATGATCATCTAATTGAGGTCAAGCTTCACTACTTTCTTTATAAGCTTTATCTAATTGTTTATAATAATATTCTAATTTTTCTAAAATTAAGTAATGGAAAAGACACATTTTTCTAAGTACTTTTAGGAAACATGGATTTTCATTATCAGATATTATATAAAAGTCTTCAATTGTTTTCATGAAATAAGAAATGGATAAGAAAGATTAAACCTTATGATTGTAAATGAAGTCTGCCACCGTAACTATTCATATAAAATTATTAAAAATTCCTAGTTCCTCCTTCCTCTAAAGGTTTTTTATCTTCATGTTGTTGCTTCAAGAGCTTGCTGTCCTTTCGTCTTTTGCTGTCCCCTTTTCTTTTAAGTTGCATCATGCTTTGGCTCTTCTAAACATAACCCATATTTTCCTCCATACATGCGGATTGGCTTTTGTAATTTGTCGTGGAGGAAATTGATCATTAAAATATTGGTAGTATGTAAGCTATCAATAATGTCATCATCAGAGACGAAGTCAGGATTTTGGCTTTGGAGGAGCCAAGATAAAAATTAATATTGTAGATCACACAATTTTCAAATAATATCAGTAGGAATCCCGTACAAGAAAAAGTGTGGAATCCCGCACCTAATACTTTTCAACAAAATGTGATACCGTTCGGTGTTAAAAGTAATGATACAAATAAATAAATAAAATAGACATTAACTAATTAAAATGTAACACGTCTATTTTATATCTAGAAAATTATTTATAATCAAATCAATCTTTTTTTTTTTTCTAATTTTTATTTCAATTACATAATTAAAGAGTACGTGTATGAAAAAACATCTTTTATTTTGTTGCAAAACCTATGTCTATTCTTAACTATATGTATAACTGAAAATAATTTTTTAATAGTTCCCAACTTATAAAATATAAATTTCAATAGCTTAATTAAAATATCATTATACCATTGATATATTTAAATCACAATTATTTACATACTTGTAACTTAATTTTATAATATTTATGTCGAACCAGATTAACTTATAATAATTTTGAACAAAATTTAAATAATAAGCTAATAAAATAAATTTATCAAAATTATATTAATAATTAATCTAACAAAATAAATAATATAGGTAAACATTATAAGAGTTCAATATTTACTTAGTTTATTTAGTGAAATCTTAATATATATATATATATATATATATATTATATAATACACACTAGATTAGGTAATAATACATGAAATAATAGGAAATTAAATATTAAATGGATTGATTTTGTTTCCTATTTTCATGGCCAATAGAATTATGGAAACAAAAATCATTAGTTAGTTTATATTATTAACATAATAAAGGGACAAAATAATACTATCACCTACTTTATATATATATATATATATATATATATCACATTTCATGTACAAGTGTTTTTGTTTTAATTTATTAGTTTACATTTGAATTTTATGTATAAGAAATTTTTTATTTTATTTTTATTGGTTTTGGGTGGGGGGTCTGTGTGGTCCCTAATAATAGTGGTCATCGACAATATATATTTTAAAGTATTACATATGTTAACTGTGATTTTTGGATCGTAGACAAATTAACTGCCAACAATGACAAGTAGGCAAGTCGATGCTTAGATCGGCTGAGAAGCTTATAATCAAAGCACATTCCTGCTATGTGAATGCAATATAATATGAATAAAATAAACAAGAACAATAAACGTACAACACCCAAATTTTTACATGGAAAACACTAAGTCAGGGAAAAAACCACGGTCATCATAACGACAAGAAACGATTTCCACCATGTAAAAGATGATTACAATTACAACCTTAATGCATTCTCTCTAATGCTATATTGCCCTCTTCCTCTCACCTTCGTACATCAAATGTTTGAAGAGCTTCTATCTTGGCGAGATCCTGGGAGGATTGTATATTGGCGATTATGAAAGGATCGTATCTTGGCGAGATCCTAGAAGGATCGTATCTTAGCGATTCATATGTTTTTGGGAGATCTCTTTCCCAGTTGGAGTCAATCTTCGTGATTTTTGTGATTATTTCCTGTATAGGAGTCTTTGAGAGATTATGAATGTGTTTCCTTATTGAAACTTGATTCGGAGAGATAAATATTAGATTATGTATCTATTACAATCTTTAAAATGATATGGCGTATCAAGGTTGGACTTGTGCTTGGAGTCCAAGTCTTATTGAGTCAAAGAGTTGAAGACCTGAATAGTTGGTTGAGGTGCCTCGCTGCATAGTTGGTCGAGGTGCCTTTTTGAATAGTTGGTAGAGGTGATTAGCTGAATAGTTGATCGAGGTGCCTTACTGAATAGTAGGTAAAGGTGTCTTGCTAAATAGTTGACCGATGTGCTTAATTGAATAGTTGGCTGATGTGCCTTGCTGAATATTTGGTCGAGGTGCTTAACTGAATAGTTCTCGGCGAGCTGAGTGCTTAGTTGTCTGATGTGCTTAGCTAAATAGTTGGCCGAGGTGCCTTGATGAATAGTTGGCCAAGTCGCCAAGGTTCTTAGCTGAATAATTAGCCGATGTGCCTAGCTGAATAGTTGGTTGAGGTGCCTAGCTAAATAATTGGCTTAGATGCTTAGTTGAATAGTTCTAGGCGAGCTGAGTTGCCACAGCGAGGTGCTTAGCTGAATAGTTCTTGACGAGCTGAGTTGCCATGGCGAGTTGAATAGCCACGACAAGCTGAATACCTTCGATGAGCTGAATATCTCTAATGACTAGAGCATGTCTATACATGCAAGCAGATTTGATATATGCAGTTGTTCCTGTATGTGGTGCTTCCATGTGGTTTTCTTTGACCATCTAATAACATGTCTCAACTTTGACTTTTGGATGTCGTGGATAGATATGTTCTGTATTTCCCGCCAAAAATTATGCAGACATATCAGATTGACTGAAAATTCCCCTAACAACATAAATTTGGGTTTTTTATTTTTTTATTTTTTATTTATTCATTTATTTTTTTAATGGAGGATCGATGACTTGAACCCATCTCGTAATATAGGTGTGATGGGTATACCACCGGACCAATCTTATCTCGCTTGGTCATCAACAAATTTAAAAATTAATTAAAAAGGCAACACACCAATAGGATGAGAAACTAGACATTCCTTTTTATTCTTTAATACTACCATCAAATTTGAGGTTTTGTAGAGAAGACACTACTCCGAACTCCAAACTCCGAATCCGGAACCTGAAACCTCGAACACTGAACCCCGAACCCGGAACCCGAACCCGAAACCCGAACCCATAGCTTAAATGATATAGATGTAAATGGCATATTAATTATTAAGTCAAACTTATCACGTCATGACTTATCACTCTTAACAACCTAACTTTGTTATCATAATCCGGTTGATAGAATGGAGGGTGAGGAGATTATCACTCTAACAACCTAACTTTGTCGTTATAGTTATAACTTGGTATGAACACTTAATTAGATTTTATAAAGTGTTTGAATAGTTACACATGAGGCAGTATTTGATTTTTTCTTCATTCATCAAAAACTCTTTCAACTTCACTTAGAATTTTCTCATAATTTAATAAGAGAAGCCATTTAAAAAGGGTCCCACACGCCTCGAAATGTACTTTCCCTTCAATTTCTTAAAATAATTTTTCCTCTCTTTTCCTTTACGCGGACGATGACAGATGACTCAATCATAATGTCAATTGTCAACCCCAGTCCCCATACAACAAAACACAACTGTCCTTTAATACGAATCTTCTTTCACAATTCTTCTTTTATATATTCTCCGACCTCTACTCTCCCCAACAAAAAAAAAAAACTAATCGCATTTCCTTCTCCAATCTCATATATATCTTCACTGCTCTAGCAAAACAGGATTCGAATCAGGATTCTCTGCTACTTTCAACTCTTTCAAAAATATTTCTAAAGATCTTAAATAAAGAAAACGGTCTGGATTATATCAGGATTCTCTGTCGTTCTGGACTCGGTCAAATTATAAGTGGACGTTCTTCTTCTTTTTTTTCCGATGGGGAACTATGTATCATGCAGCCTCTCAACCCCATTAGCGAAGCACTCAAGAACGGCAAAAGTGCTTTTTCCCGGCGGCGAAATCCGGCAAATGGAGACACCCATCAAAGCGGCGGAGCTCATGCTCGAGACCCCTAACTTCTTCCTTGTCAACTCTCAGTCCCTCAAGATCGCCCGCCGGTTTTCTCCTCTCAACGCCGACGAAGACCTCGAGCCGGCCAATGTCTACGTCATGTTTCCGATGAAGAGAGTGAACTCTGCGGTCACCGCTGGCGATATGGGTGCTCTGCTTCTTGCTGCCAATAACGCTGCTAAGCGGAGGTCGTCCGGGAAGGTGTGGATTGTACCGACGGAGGGGATAGATTACACCGCCGACGATTGGCGGGAACATGAAACAGCAGCTGCGACGGCGGTGCCGAAGCTGAATTTAGATGATATAGAGGAGTTCTCAAAGCCGGAATACATGCACAGGTTGTCCATATCAAGGTCAAGAAAACCATTGTTGGAGACTATAGCAGAAGAGCCTCTTCATGCAAGATGAAGGGTAAAAGTGTCTTTTCACAAATTCTCTCTATAAGACCTTTTGTGTTTTTTTTTTTTTTTTTTAAATCAAGGACTTGGAATTTTCGCTGCCGTTGATCGGCAGTTTTTTTGGGGGTGAATTAGTTGATGTACGTGTAAATTAGGATTATGTTCACAGAATATTTGTTTTACGGATGTAATATCCATAAAACTTAATAATTAATATACTCATATTTTATTAAAGAGAGTTTATCCTTACCATTCATAAATTATAACATATGGTCTCTTGCTAATGTGGTCGGATGCTCCAAGTGAGTCTCCACCACCATGGTTCAACTCCATGGTGTGTGCATATATTTGTATATATATTCTTGTCCCACCTTGACCATAACATCTCAAGTGTGGGGAGCTTTGTCTCAGTTATGGGAGTATCCCTTCCTCGGATTTAATTGTGAGAGTAGCTGTATACCATTTGTATCATCTCCCCAATAGTAGGAGTAGTATTTCGGGTTATGCTTGTAGAGCCTAATCTCACTAGGTCCTGGTAGTGGTTATATATAAAAAATAAAATAAAATAAAAAAACAATCCACAAATTATCTATTTATACTCCAATTTAATTTTTTTTTAATTAATAACAATTTTAACCTTAATTAAAATTACTAAAAAAAAAAAAACGAATCTAAACACAATCCAAACTAATTAAATTATTAAAAAAAAAAAAATTCTCTTTTCTAAATCATTAGATTAAATATTACATATTAAACTCTCTTTCCTAAATTTGTTATTAATATATTGAACACTCTCTCCTAATTATCCTCTCTCTCCATTTTTCAAAATAATAATAATAATTCATATCTCCATACTTTCTCGATCAATCTTTTATTAATAGTTAAAGAAAAAAAAAAACTTATGAATATTTTGGTATTTTACTAACAGTGATATATATATATATATATTAGTTTTTCTATTGTCAATTCATACTGACAAAATATATATCAGTTCCTTACATGTTGGCGATTGGATTTAAATACTTTGACTTGACTGTATGCACTTGTCAAAGTATCTTTTAAATCTAATAGCACACATGCAAGGAACTGATATATTTTATATCAGTTCGAACTGATAATAGAAATAACGTGTGTATATAAATATATATATATATATATATATATAAGTCAATACAAATACCTTATTTTTGTTATATAAAAAAATAAATATATGAAAACTTGATTTATTGCAACTAGATTTGATTAAACTCATAATTTCTAAGACTAATGAAAGAATTAAAGTTCTCTAGACAATCACATACCTATAAAAGTAACAAAAAAATATTTTTCATATTTCAATTTAAAAAAAAAAAAAAAACAGGGTACTTGTTTTCTGAGTTTTTATTTTTTATTTTTTAAATATATATATATATATATATACGGTTCTTAAAAATCAATCTTATTCATAAGTTTTTTTTTCTCTTAACCGTTAGTGTTTCTTGAGAAAAAATAAAGATAGAAAGTTAGAGATATGTATAGGAGGAGAGCGAGTTTAATATAGTAATTAAAATTTTGAGTGATGCTATTGGCATACCCATATTGATCTATTTATGCCCCTTTTTTTTATTTATAATTATTTAGTATTATTTTTTCCTTTATCAAAATTATTAAAAGAGGCATATAATTTAAGAAAAAAAAAATATTCTATAAAGTAAATCTAATAAAACCTCACGTTTTTTTTTTATTAAAAAAAACGTTATTTTAATTATTTTCTTGAATTTTTTTTTTTCATAACTCTTACACCATAAAAATACTTGTACTGGATTTTAAACAATAAATCAAACACTTGTGGTGCATTAGACAAATGAGATATTGATTATTATTTAATCTCATTACTTTTTTAGAATATGAAAGTGAAATGATGATAACCAAAACAAATACTTGCTCTTTGCTTCTTGTTTCGTTTTGTTTGTGGGCTGTTTTTTTTTTTTTTTTTTCGTTTAACAAAATACTACCTCTATCTCCAAACAACACCCTAACAATTTAACAACGTTTATATGGTTAACTTGTGATGAAAGAGCGACAATCTCATTGATAAATTCTTCAATCATCCCCTCATGATCAGTTACTTGGGATATTTTCACTGCAATAACCGTTCCATCCAACAGTCCTTTGTATACTGTTCCCAGAATTTCCAAACTACATATTCTGTCCGCACCAAAATTGTCAGTAGCTCTATCTAACTCTTTTTGAGTGAACAACTTCCCTAACCAATGTTCCTTTTGTTGTAGAAGTAAACCACAATTTTGTTTGAAGTACTTCTCTTTAAGTTTGATATTAATTCTCCTCTTTATTGTGATCGGCAACCACCATGCCCCAATCAATAGGAGCAAAATAAGAAACACTAAGCCAATATCTGGGTAATTCAATTTTAATTATAAGCGGTTTTTCAATATTTTGAACTAGGTTGAATCAATGAAAGTAAGCAGTTTAATATGAAGCCCCATTAAGGAATTAAAGCATGTACCTTATAGGATGTCAATAAAACTAAAGCTCTCGTCGCACACTATCATGTTGCCGGTCTCATTAGTACTCATGGCGGCTCTGTATGAAAAAACAAACAAACAAACAAACAAGCAAAAATTAGAGAAAGGAAATTTGTTGAAATTAAATATGATTATCATCATTAAGTTTCAAAGATAAAGAGATCTGAGATAGATAGAGATATTAGAGATGCAGTTTATTAAGTTTAAAAAATAAGTAAATTGGTAGTTTTGGAAATAAATAAAATAAATAAATAAAAATATTTAACTTTATTTAATTAAATCAAAATTTAAACAAGTGGGGCATAAATAGATCAGTATGGGGCGTGTCAATAGCACCACTCTAAAAATTTAGAAGAGTGTATTTAATATGTAATATTTTATCTAATGATTTAAGATAGATAATTTATTTTTTTTAATAATTTAATTAAAAAAATATTACTCCTCGAATGAATCCAAAGACTACGATGGTTCGTCATAACATTTATTAAAATAAAATTGAGTGTCTTTATAAATTTATTTTTAAAATGGAGCGTCTTTAGAATAAGAGTGTCAAAAGATAAAAATGATAATTTTGGAACAAAAGGAAGTGTATTTAGAATTTTTTAAAATTTAAAATTTTAGAATAGAGTGTCTTTAGAGAAGAAGTGAAAAAGAAAAAATTGGATTGTTAAAAAAAGCTCTCTTTATTAAAAAATTTAATTACAAAAATACCCGATAGAAATTTACCAATAATGATAAATTACTTTAATTAAAAATAAACCAAATACTATAGACACTCATTAATTACATTCATATCTTCAACTATGTTTCTTTATTAAAAAAAACTTACCTTTCAAAAAAAAAAAAAAAAAAAAAAAAAAAAAACTTATGATAAACCCTAATTTTATTTCAAATATCAAACTTTCTCATCATCACATAATTATTATATTGTTTTTGTCTTTCTTTAATGTATACACAACAAAAAATGGGCTATTGGGACGATTTTTTTTTTTTGTCATAATAGCCCAAAATTTGTCCCTATGGACCTATTGGGATGAAAAAAATTCGTCCCAAATTACGTCACCTCAGGTGCGTTGCAATAGGTTCTTTGGGACGAAAATTGACATTCGTCCCTAAAAACTACCTATAAGGACGATTTTTGTTCGTCCAAATTGATAATATATAGAGACGAAAGTATTCGTCCCAATAGACAGCTTGTAGGGATGAATTTTATTTTCATCCCCTCTGACAACCTGTAGGGACAAAATATTAAATAACTTTTTCTCCCAGCACCCACGCCCATGGCACACCACGCACAAATCACAATTTTTAATTGTTATTATAATAGTGCGTCAAACCTGGCACTAAAGAGAGAGTGAGACAAGCCTTATCCACCTTGCTGTTGCTTTAAATGTGATAATAAAAACATAATTTTTATATATAATCTCTACTTGTTATTTATTAAATTTTTGTTGATTATTTTTTAATCAAAATTTTATTTGTAGATTGATTCCACTAATTTAAATTTTATTTTTATATGATAAACAAATTGATATTAAAAAACGTTTATTATAACATTTAATTAAACTATTTTGTTCAAATCATATATTGTCAGATCAAAGGGTCAATCGTTAATCATACTCAGAATTAGATATGACCCCATTTCCGGTTCTCGATTCAGAACCAACGGTTTCGGTTTTAGATTTGGAACCAACAATTTCGGTTTCGGTTTCGGTTCCGATGGTTTAGTTCCTTTTTAAAAAAAATAATAGAAAACCTTTCAAGACTAATAGTTATTGATCCTTATGAAGAACTTATTGAGAAAAAACACAATTCATCTCGATAGAGAACCACTTTGGACGAACAAAATGATCTATAATGCATCATTTTCTAATTTATATGGTAATTTAATTATTAATCTATCTTTAAGGAAAAACTTCAAAAAAATAATCAAGAATTTTCAACAAAATTAATTAATTACTATAATTTTAAATAAAAAAGAAACCTATTTGGATGAAATAAATTCGTCCCAATAGAGTGTCTATTGAGAAAAATTATATATTTCATCCCAATAGAAATCCTATTGGAACGAAACAAATTCGTCCCTAAAAGTCTTACCACATTAGACAAAATTTATCCCAATAGACATTCTATTGGACGAAAATTTATTTCTTCCTAATAGAATGTCTATTTGGACAAATATTGTGACTTATAAGGACGCTTTTTGTTTTCGTCTGTTTTCGTCCCAATAGGATGTCTATTGGGACGAAATATATAATTTGTCCCAATAGACTGCCTATTGGGACAAATTTATTTTCCGCCCAATAGACATTCTATTTGGAAGGAAAAAAAAAGTGTCCCTATAGATTTTCGTCCCAATAGGCCATTTTCTTGTAGTGATAGTTATGAACTCTATCGATAAACAAAAATATATATTTTTAACGATTACCATAGATATCAATAAGTTTTTTTTAAATGATTTTTTTTTTTTATTTTAAGGTAGCCGTAGATATTTGTTAATCAGTAATTTTTTTAAAATTTTTTTTTTTTTTTATATTTTTAAGATAGTTGTATAAATAAGAGAAATTCAGATTGAAAATCTTTTGACCCCAATATACGGTTTCACATATTCCCTTTTATAAGACTCATACATTCGAGATATTTCCAAATGTAAATTGGACCATCATTTAAAGAGGATTTGATTTCAAAAATAATATGATTATATATATATATAAATTGGGTGTGATAATAATTTAAGACTGTTTATAAATAATATGTATTAAAATGAATATATTTATTTCAATGAGGGTATTATTGGCATTATGATTGGTGCTTATAGTAATATTTATTTTTTAAAATTTTAGATATGGGTGCACTTATAAAAATGAGTGTCAATATCCACACCTTTGTTGTATAACGAAAGAGTAATGTTACTTTGCCCAAATTTGGTACTCAAATATGGTGCCTAAATTAAATGATGTGGTAACACTCTAATTCATTCATTTAAATCATGTAAATATAATTCATTATAATTAATAGAATTGATTATAGTGTTGTTACGTCATTTAGGCGTCAGATTTGGACATCAAATTTAGACAAAGTAACATTATTAATCATGAAAATAGTTTATATGGTTCTGTCATTCAAGAGATTGCAAGGAATTGCAAATGCAATCCATCCAAATTTACAGCATATAAATTTGAAATCATTTCACTTTTCTGGTGAAGTATTCAAGTTTCATCGTAATTATTTTATGAGCATCAAAACATTCATAAAAAAAAAAATTTGAGGGAGATTTACAATTTACTTATGTTTTCACACCTGTACAATATTATATTATTCTCAAATTTCATAATTACATGTCAATTTGTTAGTTAACTATTTGTCAAACTTAACGGGGAATAGACTATATATATATATATAAATATAATACATTAATACATGTATGTTTTCACTAGAGGTGGCCGCGGTTCGGTTAAACCGACGGTTTTGTCCGCGGTTTAACCGAAACCGGACAGCCAAAAACCGCAACAAAACCGGAACCGGAACCGGCGGTTCCAAAACCGGCCGGAAACCGGTCGAACCGGTTACGGTTTCGGTTTGAGGGGGAAAAAAACCGGTTCAAACCGGCGGTTTTAACCATGGTTAAACCGCCGGTTTAAAAAAAAAAAAAATTAATTACGGACGAATCAGAAGATGACACGTGGCATACGGTTTGAAAAAATTACCGTTGAACCAAACCGAAACGGTTAAACCGGCGGTTAAACCGCCGGTTTAAAAAAAAAAAAAAAAAAAAATTTCGCCCAATGACCGTGTGACACGTGGCAGAAATTTTGAAAAAAATATAAGGTGCCGTTGGCCAACGGCACCTGCAGCTTGGTGACCGTTGGCCAACGGCCACTGTTTTTTTAATTTTTAAACCCCTAAAATTTTCCTAATTGCAAACATACCCCTCTCTATAATCCTATAAATACCCCCCACACTTCATTATTCTTCACACCACTCTCAATCTCTCAACTTCTCTCAATCTCTCTCAATCTCTCTCAATCTCAAATTCTCAATTCTCTTTACAATCTACAATTTTATTTAATTTTCATTTCACATATAAATTCTTTCTTGTATTTTTTAGTTTTTACTATTATCTATTTTTTCAATCATCAAATTGATTAACAATATTTATTTCTTTTATTTTTTACTATTAAAATATTTGTTTTCATCACTATTATTTCAACAATATTTTTTTTCAAACATCTATTTTTTTTTTGAAAGTTTTACATTGTTACCACTATTATTCCAACAATATTTTTTTTTTTACAATCTTCTATTTTTTTTTACTTGTTTACCACTATTATTTCAACAATATTTTATTTCAAACATCTATTTTTTTTTTGAAAGTGTTACATTGTTACCACTATTATTCCAACAATATATTTTTTTTACAATCTTCTATTTTTTTTTTACTTGTTTACCACTATTATTTCAACAATATTTTCTTTACATATATCAATATTTTTTGTATTATTAATTTTTCAATGGCTAGTGGGGGAAATAGTTCAAGAAATTTGAACAAAGAAAAGGGTCCAATGCACAACTTGTTGGAACACGTTGGCGGTGATGTTAATTACGACCGATCATACCACGAGTTCCTTCAAGACCAATTTGGATCCGATCACCCTTCTAGTCCTAATCCTCCTCTAATAATTCCCGAATTCGACGGACTCAACCACGATCCCAATACCACAAATACTAATGAAAATCTATCTAACCCCCCACCCCCTTCAAATGATTTTTTTGCAGGTGAAGGTGAAGAAAAGCAGATGAAGTCCATCCTCTTCAGGGTGCATATGAAGAAAACGGAGTTAGATGGTGATTTTTCCAT
The DNA here is from genome assembly GCA_035582765.1 of Acer negundo. Taxonomy (NCBI): domain Eukaryota; kingdom Viridiplantae; phylum Streptophyta; class Magnoliopsida; order Sapindales; family Sapindaceae; genus Acer; species Acer negundo. Next base: position 17,865,371 of record CM069241.1, on the reverse strand, counting down.
ATACAGTGCAATTACTGCTCCAAATCATAAAAGACTGCCAAATCCTTTGGATATGGCACGTACTGGGCTCATATCAAAAGAAGTCACCCGTCCGAATTTGAGAAATCCAATAACCAAGCCCAAATTGCCAGGTACGCAACCTCTGGTAATCAATTATTTCATTATACGTTTGAAAAAAATAGGGAAGAATTAGCATTAATGGTTGTAGTAGAACACTTACCTTTTGGTTTTGGTGAGAAAGTAGGTTTTGTTAATTATTGTCAAAATGCATTAAATCCTGCAATGCAACGTGTTCCTAGATCCACTCTCACACGTACACTAAATGCCATTTTCAAAAAAGAAAAAAACATATTGAAATCTTTTTTTTATCAATTTCAAGGTTGCGTTTCCATATGTGCCGACATATGGAGCGACAATTATGGTAGTCATTCATATTTGGGTGTCACATGTCATTATATGGACAATGACTGGGACATGCAAAAAAGAATTCTTGCATTTCGTGTTTTCGATGACTCACATTCAGCTCAAAATATTTTTCAACTCCTTAAAATCATTTTTCAAGAGTATAATATCCTAAACAAAATTTTTGTTATTGGCTTTGATAATGCTGCAAGTAATACCGCATCTATTCCTATGTTACAAGATTTGTGCAATCCCTATTTTGGGGGTAAATTATTTCATCAAAGATGTGCATGTCATGTTTTAAATTTGTGTGTTCAAGCTGGATTAACAGAGCTTTCTGCTTTTATTAGACCAATTAGAGATAGTATTAATTATATTTGGAGGCATAACAAAATCCAGAAACAATGGTTAAAATATTGCTCTCAGAATAATATGCGTCCCAAAAAATTTTCTAGAGATATTACCACTCGTTGGAATTCTACTTATAAGCTGCTTAATGAAAGTGTTGAATATAAGGAATTATTAGTTTCTTTTATTACTTATAACGTTCCTTCAATTTCTCTTCAATTGAACCATTGGAATGCATGTATAAAAATTCTTGAATTGCTACGTGTTTTTAATGATGCTACCAATGCTTTATCTGGTGTTTACTATCCCACTACTCATTTATTTCTTATTCAAAGTGTTAATATTGCTGGTGCATTTAGTGACTGTGAATTCGATATTCAATTGAGTCCATGTGTTGCAGCTATGAAAACAAAATGGCTAAATTATTATGGGGAGATTCCAAATATTTATTTGCTTGCACCGTGTTTTGATCCATGTTTTAAATTAGAAAGTTTATAGGATTATTTGACTCATTATTACAAATGTTTAGGATTAGAAATTGATGTTCTTCATTATTGTGATTCCGTTAAGACTTTGCTTTATGAATTATACGATGAATATCTTACAATGTATGGTCCGTCTTTGAACTTGCCGGTTTCACAACCCCCACCCACATCTGGTGGTACTAGTACTTCCACAAAATTCCAATTAAAGGGTTTAGGGGATCGACTGTTTTCCCAAAGAGCCAAAAAATTAAGAACATCTTCATCCTCATCTGTCTCTGAGCTTGACCGGTATTTAGAAGACACTCATGAATTTTTAGAAGAAAAATTTAGTCTCCAGGTTTGGTGGAAGACTCATCAACAAGATTATCCAATTTTGGCTATTATTGCCAAACAAATTCTTGGAACACCGGTTTCTACCGTTGCTGTGGAACAAGAATTTAGTGCAGGTGGAAATATTTTGGAACCAAGACGGTCGGTTATGTCTCCACAATCACTTGAAATGCAGGCGTGTGTTGATGATTGGACAAAGGCAAAATACAGACAACAAGAACTTCAGCCGGAGATAGTGAACGACTTCTTTGAAGATGACCAAACCACCGGTACGGAAGGAAGCGACTAGATTCCGTTCAAACTTCCAAACTCCAACACTGAGCAACTTATTAAAGGTAAAAGAACTACGTGGCCTTTGATTCCTCTACATTGGTGGAGGATACGTAGGCAACTTAATTGTGGTAAAAATTAAGTGCAAGGCCGGTTTTTTTTTTTTTTTTTTTTTTGTTTTTTTAAATTTTAACTTTGTTACTTTGTAATATTGTTTCTTTGAATTGAGCCTTCAAGGCCAATCTCTTATTTATTTTTTATTTTTTTTTGTGAAATTGTAAAGTTGTATTTATTAATAAAAGTGAATTTCTTTTCTTTTAAACATTGTTAAATACTTAAGTACTTCAATGAAAATGTTTGTAATTATTTTTTTTTTATTTTAAACTTTGTTCAATTGTAATTATTTTTTGGCAAGATTTTATATTTACAACCAATTTTTATGATTTATCTCACTTGGAAAAAAAGTTGAAAAATAAAAAAAATAAAAAATAAAAATAAAAACGAACCGAAACCGAAACCGTCCAAAACCGAAACCGAAACCGTCCAAAACCGAAACCGAAACCGAAACCGAAAAACCGACGGTTCCAAACCGCCTCCAAACCGTGAGCCACGGTTTCGGTTTCGGTTTTAGTGGATCTCCAAACCGAAACCGCCGGTTTCAAACCGAAACCGAACCGAAACCGAACCGCGGCCACCTCTAGTTTTCACACATGAAAATGTGCAGATGACTTGTGTACCAATAAATAAATAAATATTATAAAAAAGGCAGTCATTTCCGATGGAGAGTTGTATGTATATTTTAACTCTCAAAATCATCCCTTATATTTTGAGAGTTAAAATAAATCGAGAGCTAGTTAAGTGAGTTAAATTCAGTAAATGTTAAATAGAGAGTTATACTCTTATACTTATGCCGAAAGTGGTGGGACATATGTGTTGAATAAATTAAATAATGATATTTTTTATTTTTTACGGGACCCATGCTATAATAAAAATTAAAGAGAGATGAATGTGTGCAATCGGCTGGATTTGTTGACTTTTGGGTATAGACGAATCAAGTTTGTTGACCGTTAGAGATGGAAGGATCAAGTTTGCTGACTGTTGGAGATAGATAGTCTACATTTACCTTTTGGAAAAATTTAATTGTAAAAATTTAATTACATAATTGTTAACTCTAATTATATATAAATTACTTTTTTTTGTATTTTTGTTTTTCTTATAAAAACCTAAAAGTTAGTTTATAAAATAAAATCTAAGAAGCCATCGACCGAATATGAGACTACCAAGTAAGATATAAAAAACTGATATATATATAAATTATTAGTTATGAGGATGAAAGATGAGGGTATAAATTCCATCCCCAATTCGTTCTATTGTCGTACTTAGGTTGAAGCCATCTATTCATTAAAAAATATTCTAAAACTTTTACTAAAATACTACTCTTTGGTGTGCTTTTAAGTTTTATATATAAAGAATGGTAATATTAGATAAATTCCGAATTTTTTTTTTTTTTAGTTTCAAGTAGTTCGCATATTGGGGTCAAAATTTTTTTGTCACTATTTGGGTTTGACTTTGTAAGAAAGTCACCATTTTAATAACTTAAGTTTAAAAGGCACCTATTATTCACAGTTTTGCTCATCGATTACAACTTGCATTGGTTGCAGCATCTAAAGACGTTCATGATGTGTGGTTATTTTTTCAAAGCTAAGTTGTATTGTCAGTCTTGTTAGTGCTTCTCCCAAACGTCGTTTGGAGTTAAAATCTACTAGAGAGTTTAAAGTTGTAGAAATGATTGTTTCTGGAGAACTTAAAACCGGCAAATGAGCTAATCAAATTCATGTTTTGTAACAAGCTGGAGCTACTTGTTGGAGTTCTCATTTTAATTTTGTTGTAAGTTGATTGAAATGTTTAATGCAACTTCTTGTGTTCTTGAAAACATGGTTAAGAATGGACTTAACAACAATATACGGAGAGATGCAAAATGAGCTTATAAGGGTATGAAATCCTTTGAATATGTGTTTATTTTGCTTATGATGAACAAAGTTATGGGGTTTACTGATATGCTTTGTCAAGCCTTACAGGTCAAAAATCAAGATATTTTAAATGCCATGAGGTTTGTCTCAACAACAAAATCACTTCTGTAGAAGTTTTGTATAGATGGTTGGAACACTTATATTCTAAGTGTGACATCATTTTGTGATAAACAGCATACTGATATTCCATATTTGGGTGCACAATATAAGGGAGGAATAAGACGTTCTTGCCAACAACATGATTGCATAACAGTTGAACATTATTATCATTTTGATATTTTTAATGCTGTGATAGATTTTCAAATGGTGGAGTTAGATAACAGATTTCTAGAGCGAACAATGGAGCTTCTTATTCTTCGTTCATCTTTGGATCCTTCTGACTCATTCAAATCATTTCATATTGATAATATTTGTAATCTTGCTGAGAAATTTCATCCTTAAGATTTCAGTGGATCAGAGATTGGAACTTTAAGAAGACAGTTTGAGCATTATGAGTTTGACATACCTAATGATTCAAATTTTCTAAATATCTCCTCACTTTCTAAATTGTGTCGTAGGTTATTTAAAACTAAAAGGTCAGAACATTTCCACTTGATTGATTGTTTAATTTGTCTTGTGTTGACTCTTCCTATTTCTATTGCAATAACAAAGCGAGCATTTTCAGCAATGAAGCTTATTAAAACAGCAGTTCACAATAAGATAGAGGATGAGTTTCTTGCAAGTTGCATGATGATTTATATTGAAAGAGAATTTTCTGATACTATTGATCCAGATATGATAATTGATGAATTTTGTGATGTGGGTCCTCGTTGGGTATCACTCAAACGAAATAGCGATGCACTTGTATTGTAGGTAATTTTTTTTTAAAGTTTTTGTTATTTATTTTCGGTTTAGATTTTTTATAGTATATTCATTTTGAAGGGTAAGGCCCAGGTCTCCCCTACCATGTGTACTCATTTTGATCATCAAACTTATAAGTATTTTAATGAAGTTTTTAGTCTAGCGCTCGCCACACCCCCCCCCCCCCCCCCCCCAAAGCTGGAAATCCTGGTTACGCTATTGATGCCGATACACAGATCAATCTGAATTTAGATTCATCTATGTATCGACATGTATAAAGTAAGCCCTTAATCTTGTTCCAGTCGATGAAATCTTCGCTCCCTTCCATATTCTAGAAAAGACGGTGTTGTTAAGGACAATGAATATCTATTTTCATATTTTTAAGCTCCAGGTTCTTATACATTGTTATGACCTTGTTCTTGGGGTAATAAAATCATTGAAGGCTCGAAAAGAGACATATCTAGTGAGTTTGGAACGGATGCGCCGTTCTTTTGACATATTTCTGTCAAACCCTTTAGTAGATTAGATTGATTTTTCTTTTTGTAATATGAGACACTTATTAGTCTGTGAACTTGTAGTGATATCTTTTCAAAGTTCGAGTTGTTTTTTTTTTTTTTTTTTATTTTTTTATTTAGACTTAATTGAACTTGTCGATATATTTTCCAAGTCAGTATTAAATGAATTCATTTAGTTTAATAAATATCTGAAGACTCTTGATTTTGTGAGTGTTTGTTCCTAGTTGACATTTGTTAATTAGGCAATCCCAAGTCTCAACATCTAATGGAGTGAGATAGATGCACACAATATTTTCTCCAGGTCAGAAATATTTATTATTATTTATTATTTTTTTTAAAAGACTTTAAGCCATGAATATTAATATAATTGTTTGGTTACAAAGTCAAAATAATTTTTCATCAGAAATATTTACTATTTATTGTTTTTGAAAAGACTATAGGTTAGGAATATTAATGTAATTGTTTGGTTACGAGTTCAAAATAAATTTTCATCAGGAATATTTATTATTTATTGTTTTTGAAAAGACTCTAGGTTAGGAATATTAATGTAGTTGCTTGATTATTTATTATTTAATTATGGCGTGCCATGTTCTAATATTGAATTTTCATTATTTGTGTTCTTTATTTTGTAGTAGGTATTTCTCTAATGCTAATTCATGTCATTTTATATATTTTCTATGTTTTTCTTAACTTTTTTTTTTTTTTTTGTTCTTAGACATTGATCTAGAGGAGGCTAAAGAAACTGTGAACAACACTTTGAAAGAGATTTTTGGTCTCCTGTTAACATATTTGAGGCACTTCGATGAATTTAGCTGGAAAAAGATGAAAAGTATAATAAATCCATATTTTGCCATGAAATTTGGTGTTGAAGATCCAATGTCTTCAGGTTCCGATGAAGAAAGTGAGCAGCTAGCTAATTGGGTAGCCAGTGGGTTTGATTTACCCTTGAAGAAGAGAAAAAAAGGAAGAGAATAAGATGATGTAAAGTTTTGCAGAAGATTGAAGAAAAGAAGAAAATGATGAGGAGATTTGCTTTATTCGCTACCTAATGATGGCATATTATCAAAGCTACCAGGGCTTCAATCAGGGCATGCTTTTGTCTTTTTTATTAAGTCATTTTCAAATAAATATAATAAACAAGACTTTCAAGTTGAAAATCAAGTCTGTTATTAGTCTAAGAGTCAGTCATGTACTTTGTCTTGTGTATGTTCTAATTCTGGTGTGAATAAGCCAGTTGGTGATACTTTTGTAACTGCAAATGTTGGTATTGAGTTTGTAAAAACGGGAAGCATGACCTGAAATATGATGTCAACTAGAAAAATAGAATTCATTTACTTTCTACTATCTGTGCTATAGTCCAATAAATAACTGTGAACATTGTTATACACATATAGATGTCTTTTAAGCTAATAAAACAACAAATGAAGGTTGGAACTTTTAAGTAGTTGAAATCCAGCATTTGAGTACTTTATACTGATGTTGATGATTTGATTATGGGTGTTGCAACTTTTGCATCATACCCTATGGTCACTTAGTCTATTTTTGAAGAAATTCTTGGCTCAACGACAGGTCATTTAGTAAAGAAACTTTACTATTTTCTCTCCCTTAATGTTAAAGGTGCTAGTGTAATCGTGGTGCTAGTGCCGCGTACTTCAATAAGGTCCAAAACATGAAAGCATTTATATTATCTATAATGGTTAGGTGTAATGTGGAATTTATAGACATTTATGTATCTACAATACTTTTAGATATTGCAATGTTAAGAGAATCTATAGGAAATGCAGTCTTTTTCAGTGTTGTTTAGTTACGAGTTCAAAATAAATTTTCATCATAAATATTTATTATTTACTATTTTTGAAAAGACTATAGTTTAGGAATATTAATATAATTGCTTGATTACAAGGTTAAAATAAATTTTCATCGGGAATATTTATTATTGAATTATGGCGTGTTGTGCGTGCCATGTTCAAAATGAATTTTCATTCCTGGTGTTCTTCATTTTGCAATAGATATTTCTATAATTCTCAGTCATTCTCATTCTTAATTATATTGTCACTTCTTAAATTTTATATAACTTCAAATTCATTCTTGTTCTCAGTTCGAGAAATGAAGTTCACTTACAACAAGGAGTTGATGTCAAGTTCAACTATTGAACTTGTTAAATGTCTAGAAAAAGCAATTGAAGCACTAAAGATGGATATTGGAGAGCTAATCAGAGCACCTTCAAATTTATTGATTGATGAAGCTAGATCATGGAACTTTGAGTTCTTGGCTAAGCTCGTTTGTTTTTATCCCGATTTAGTTCACTTGTTAGATGAACAAGATCGAAGCATATTTCATATCGTAATTTTGCATCGTCATACTTACATATTCAATCTGATATATGAGATTGGCTTCGATAAGGAGTCGTTAGCTACATATGAAGATAAAGAAGAGAATACCAAGTTGCATTTAGTTGTAAAACATCTGAATCCACCTTCAGTCATTGACTTATCTGTTCTAGCTCTTGAAATGCAACACGAGTAGCTAATGTTCAAGTAACATATTTTATCTATCTCCACTGTCTTAAATTTTCTATTTTTGTATATATATATATATATATATTGTTGATTGTTACAATATAGGAGGTTGAAATAATGATGCAACCTTCATTGAGAGAAACAAAAAAAGTAGAGGGTCAAACACCTCAGGAGTTGTTCACCATAGAACATGCAGAATTACTAGAGAGTGGAGAAAAGTGGATGAAGAATACAACTACCTCATGCATGGTTGTTGCCACACTCATTGCAACTGTGGTCTTCTCGGCGGTCATCATTGTTCCTGGTGGTAACAATGATAAAACTGGAATACCCATCCGTCTAATGGAGACTACTTTCCATGTGTTTGCTATATCAGATGCAATCGCAGGTTTTGGATAACGGTAAGAGGAAAGAGACCCGGTATGATGTTCGGGTCATATTGTCGTCTCTTCGATCTCCATTCTAATGTTTTTGTCCATCCTAACATCGGGTTATACAGAGATAGACTATTCTTATATTTTTAAGCTTCAGGATACAATAAATAATAAATATTCCTGATAAAAATTTATTTTGACTTTATAACTAAGCAATTACATTAATATTCCCGACTTAAAGTCTTTTTAAAAAAAAATAATAAATAATAAATATTTCTGATATAGAGATAATATTGTGTGCATCTATCTCACCCCATTATGTGGTGGGACTTGGGATTGTCTAATTAACAACTGTCAAATGGTAACAAACACACAAAAAATCAATAGTCTTTAGATATTTATTAAACGAAATGAATTCATTTAATATTGACTTGGAAAATATATCGACAAGTTCAGGTAATAAAAGCATTGAAGGCTTGAAGAGATACCTATCTAGCAAGTTTGGAACGGCTGCAGCGTTCTTATGACATACTTTTATTCGACCATTTAGTAGATTATATATATATATATATATATATATATATAATATGTGACAATTATTATTAGTCTGTGAACTTGTAGTTATATCTTTTCAAAGTCCGGGGTTGTTTTATTTATTTATTTTTATTTAGACTTAATTGAACTTGTCGATATATTTTCCAAGTCAATATTAAATGAATTCATTTCGTTTAATAAATATCTGAAGACTATTGATTTTTTGTGTGTTTGTTACCATTTGACAGTTGTTAATTAGACAATCCCAAGTCCCACCACCTAATGGGGTGAGATAGGTGCACACAATATTATCTCTATATCAGAAATATTTATTATTTATTATTATTTTTTTTAAAAGACTTTAAGTCGGGAATATTAATGTAATTGCTTAATTATGAAGTCAAAATAATTTTTCATCAGGAATATTTATTATTTATTGTTTTTGAAAAGACGCTATGTTAGGAATATTAATGTAATTGTTTGATTAAGATGTCAAATTAAATTTTTATCAGAAATATTTATTATTGAATTATGGTTTGCCATGTTCCAATATTGAATTTTCATTATTGGTGTTCTTCATTTTGCAGTAGGTATTTTTCTAATTCTTATTCATATGAATATTTTAGTCATATCCTTTATATATTTTCATGTTTTTCTTAACTTTTTTTTTTGTTCTTCTATTGAAGATTCAACATATGGGAGGTGGCGAAGCTTTTATCAACTGAAACATGATTATTGAGAGCTTACTCTATACATGCCGATCAGTGGCGGAGCCAAATTGAGGCTAGACCGGGCTATAGCCTGATCCCAATTTTTTTAAAAATAAAATTTATATACATACATGTTTCTTTGTTTTGGTTTCTTTCAAGTTTCAAAATGTCTCCACTTACTAGAGTGGACCGAGTGGCCCAAGTGAGATTGCCCACAACCCACTACTCTTTGTTAGGTGGGAGGCCTGACAATAATTGGCCAATTAAAAACAAGTACTATTTACCTTCTTCTTCTTTTCCTTTTCTCAAAAGACAAGAGACTCTGTGAATTTGTGTCTTGGTGATAGTGTGATCAGTGATCACAGCCGTTCACCAAGAAGGCAAGAATTCGTAAAACCAAAATACCAAATTAAACATCACGTTATCACAAGCAATAACTAATGGTAAAAATTTCACATTTTTCTCCTTTCCCTTAGTTTGATTTTGGAATAATTTTATCTTTTGTATTCTGTACACCACAAATTTTAGCTTTAGGGTTGATACGAAAATCCTCTATTTGAAACACGTCAAAAAATTTTAATACTGAAAAAGAGAGAGAGAATCTTAGGAACATAGTACATACTGTTAGTATTGACTTAATTTTCTGGAAAACATTAATATATAACTGTCCAAATTGTGAGTATTTGCAGAGAATATGAACCATAGACCATGGATTTATTATTATTATTAATGTATACTCAGTTATTTGGGATTGAATAGAATCATATATACTTTGGAATTTATCACTATTGATGGAAAAAAAATGTGAATGTTGCATACTAATCAAATCAATTTTTTATTTGTTTGTTGTGTCATCAAACAGTACTGATGAGTTATGTGTGTTGAAAATTCAGTATCCTATGATTTATTAAATGGACCAATAAGTCTTTAATACAAAATTTGGAAGCTTTTCTATACATGTCGATCATAATAGTGATTGATCATATATTGATGAAGATAATCATGAGTGAAAATTCTCTTTAACTTTTGTGTGTATTTGTTTTGCTTCCAGTCCACATAACAGCTACCTCTGGATTCAATTCTTTGCGGGACTAGATCTCCCACTCAATGGCTGATAAATTTACTGCTGAAAAATCTTATACTTAGCAACTTGCTCAGTTGAGAGAGTCTGTTGACGGATTTCTGGCTGCCCAATTGGCAACTGAGGAGAAGTTGTCTGCGGCTAAAGAAGAGATTCAATCATTGAAAGAATAATTATCTGCCAGCCAAGATTCTCTTGTAGTACGCATGGAAGCGGAGAGGTTGGCTTGGCCAAGGAAAAAGCCTAGCGAGGATCAAGTGATATGCGCAATTAGCAAGCCTTAAGAGATGCCATCTTTGGAGATTTGAAAGCTGAACTAGAGGTCCAAGCTATGGATCAGTTCAAGAGGTCATTTGCTTATGATGCTCTTCTTCTGCGTGAGTTCAAATGCGGAATGAGGCAGTCGAAGAATTTTTTTACGATGAAGGATTATTCGAACGAGAAAGCTTTGAAATGCTTCGACAAGTCTCTTCAGCTTCATATGGATAGCGCGGGGGGCTCAATTAAGGACCGGATAAAGAGATGGAAAGCCCATTGCCGCTATACGAGAACAGAACCTCACCCCATGCATCTTGAAATTCTAACCAAACGTACTTTCAACATATATTATTTAGGTATGAAAGGATGCCTTACCAGCACTGGTGATGAACCAGATCTTGGTCCAGTTTTCGGTCGAGACTATGGGCCTTTCATGCTTGAGGGAGATGAGGAGATAGTTTGGCCATCTAAAGACGAGATCGACGAGGCGGAAGATAGTAGGGGTGATCCTTCAACAGATGCTTGACTTTTTTCAGCCTTTTCTATTTCTTTTGATGTTCTCTTTTCTTCTTTTTAATCGGGCTTTTGCCGATGTAAATCTGATCCTTTATTTATATAACTTACTCTTTCGGCTATTTATTTGTTTTTGTTCAACTACCATTGCTGAGTCTTTGGTTTAGGCGTAAAGTCTTTTATTTGTTTTTGTTCAGCTACCATTGCTGAGTTTTTGGCTTAGGCTCAAAGCCCTTTTATTTGTTTTTATTCAGCTACCATTACCGAGTTTTTGGTTTACTCAATGTTTGTCAAGACGTATCTAACTATACACCAAGTCTTTAAGCATACTGTTGGGACATCTCCCGCTTTTGTTTATAATTTTGTTAAGATTGCTAGTTTGTTTGATCCCTAACACTTTTTTCGAGATGTATTTCCGACCGCTGTTTCTGAGTGTTTTATTCGCATCTTGAAGGGTTATGCTTTATCAATGGTGGCGAACACCAATTAGTCTGATAACGCTTTTCTAGTCAGGTTGTTGTGACGTTTTTATCTTAAAACTGCCGTGGTTGGGGAGTACCCCATTTGCCCACATTTATGTTGTTGAGAGTTTAAACTCATATCTTCGTGCAAAAGCGAACAACTTCTATTAGCCGATCATGACACTTGATTTTGTGAGAACATTTGTACTTAGTAATAAATTACTCTTTATTAAAAATCTCCTTTAGTCTCAACAATGCTTAAAAGAAAATACTGAAAAGTAGATACTAAAAAGAAACAACAAAAACAAACTTTAAAGGGGAGAAATCAAGGGTAGTAAATCTTCAGATATTGTGTGTTGCATGGTTGAGGGAGCTCGTCGGCTCCTTTTCGAGCGATACGATACGCTCTATGCCCTGCTATGTCGGTGACACGGTATGACCCTTCCCACTTATCTGCGAGTGATCCTACAACTTTGTCTTTTGTTCTTGGGGCCACTCTTTTTAGCAGTAGGTCGCCGAGCATGATCTCCTTACTCACACATGTGACTTGTAGTACCTAGCTGCGTTGATAAGCCGCATTCCTTATTTGGGTGTGTTCCCTTCTTTCTTCTAGCTCGCATAACCCGAATTTCAACATGTCAATATTGAGTTCGGGGTTGAAAGAGCAATATTCTTGGTGAGGAGAATATTGTTTCTACTAGAATGACAGCTTCAGTTTCGAAAGCCATCGAGTAAGGTGTCTCACCTGTGGAACTCCTTTCTGTGGTCTGATAAGCCCATAGTACATGTGGTAGCTTCTTTGCCCAATTCCCTTTCTTCACAGCGAGCTTGGCTTTCAAGTTGTGCTTGATTATCTTGTTCACTGCTTCAGTCTGTCCATTTGTCTATGGATGGGCTGGAGATGCATAGTAATTATTGATCCCATATTTCTTACACAATTCCCTAAACGTTTTGTTGTCCAATTGTGTCCCATTGTCGGTAATAATGGTGTTTGGTATCCCAAACCTGAACAAGAATTTTTTCTTCATAAAGTTGGTGGTATTTGCTTTTGTTATATATGCCAATGGTTCGGCTTCTACCCATTTTGTAAAATAATCCACGACCATGATGGCGTGCTTTGCTTCTCCTCCGACTGCTACGGGCATTGGACTAATCAGATCGATTCAACATATGATGAATGGCCAAGGGGAAGTGATACTCTGTAGGTGCTCATGTGGTTGGTGTTAGGTTTTTGGTTTGTCTTGGCATGTATTCAATATCAAAGCGGTGTTTTTATTGTATCGTTTAGTGGTCTTAAAATTAATGATTCAAAGCATTAAAGAAAGACTTGGCCACAATACATGCATGATTGAGTCTTTAAAGAGAAATATGCTAAGTTGCACAATAAAAGTAATTTAGACCTCATTCCTCTTAAAAGGTGTTAATCGCCAAAAATGGCAGGGGTTCAAAGAAGAATTTTCCACTAAGATAAGAGGTAAAGGGAAGCCGTAAGAAGTACCCCGCTATCTCAAAAAGAAGGCTATATCAAATATAACAGGATACCAAAGATCCTACTATCACAAACTCCGGGGTACCCCATTGCCACATCAAGGTACCCCTCTGCTACATCTGGGTGCCCCGCCCCCAAGTCCTGGTACCTCACCACCTTAGTAGGGCATACCACCACCACTTTTATCCGGGTACCTTACTACTACACCTAGGTACCTCGCTATTATATTTAGACATCCTACCACCACCTCGTCCGGGTACCTCACATTTGTATCTTAATACCCCGCTAACACTTTTTGGTACCCCGCTATTGTACTCCCCTAGTAACCTGGTTCCTCCTAGAACCAATCTACTAAGTAGCGAGAATGCCAGAAGAATAAGCTACAAAGTAAGAATGCTGTACCCAGTTTCCCATAGTAAAACTAGAAGAGGGATGTTACGCGAGTACAAGGTTAGAATTTTTCTTCAAGTAACATGGAAGGAAAGGGTGGACTCGTTCATTAGTTAAAGCGCCATAAATGAGACCTAATAAAGCAATTGATTCATATTTCAAGCATAACCAAAAACATGACGTCATTAAAGGGAACCATTCCCGTGTAAATTGATATCCCCCATTAACGCCTGTCAATTTCTCTAACATGGTCAATCAATTTGATCTAAATTAGAGGGATTTGATTGGAAAAAAGAATGAAATAAAAGAGGATGTCCATGTTCAGAGAAAGGGATTCGAAAATGGGAAAAAGCAATTGACTCGTACGATTTGGCCTTCTCTAACTATGTCAAAATTCTCCTAGAGAGTAGAAATCTCCACTATACTGATATCTAGTTCTAATCGATGTTATCGAGTTGTATTTTACTTATTATGAATATATGAATATAGACGTTGTTTTCTTCTCGCCTATAATCACCATTGTGTCTAGTTTATTTTACTGATATTATATAAGTATCGAGCTACGTGATACCCCTCCGGACGATGGTCCTTTTAAAAGTCGTTATTTGAAAACTCACCCTGGTGACGATTTTCTAGTAACAAAAGGTTTAGGCACACGCACACGCACACACATGACATTCATATATGTCATTGCATGATTTTATACCATTGGTATAACACTTTCACACACTTGGCAATATATGCTCATGCATTAGATTTAAATTGATAGTCATTGGAAAATGCATGTTCTAGGACTTAGTCTAAGAAACGGCATCTGTGTGTGATTTTGTGTCTATTTGTTTTCGTTTTATTGTTTTTAGATTTGAATATGATCTCTTATGATTTCTTATTAAGTCCCGACCATTTCGGTTTCTCATTCATTTAGTTTCAAGTCCAAACGATGTAGCTACGCTACTTTGCGTTCTCATTCTTTGAGTTGTCTTTGTTATCATTTTTCGAGATGATTTATCAACCTTTTTACAAATTTTTGTAGTCGTCGTTGTGTATGAAGCTAATCATGATTCGTATCTGAAGATGGATTCAAAATTAGAGTTCGGAGGCCCGAATATGACCAAAGAACATGACTGATGCGCAAGAGGGTCAAGCATGGCCAAAGGCCATGCCTTGGTGGCCACGTTTGAAGGCCGTGTGCCACACAGCCAGGAAGCCTCTTTGCCCACGTGTGGAACATGCGCCCCACACGGCCCAAGAGCTGATGTGGCAACTTTTCATTGGTCGGATCCCTTCCCTCTCTCTCTTCCTTTTAAATATTTCCAATTCCTTACTTTTCATTGAAAGAGGAAAAGTTTGAACTCTCACTAGAATTTTCTCTTCAATTTTTCTCATCTTCTAAATACCATAACTTTCTCATACGAAGTCGGAATTGAGTGATTTAAGTTGGAGATTGTTCATAATCGAGTCCTCTACCTTTTTCAATTGTCTTGAAGCTATTTGATTAATGTTTCTAGTGGTTCTATATAGAAAACAGAACTAGCTTGTGATTTCAAGGTAGTGTTCATATCTTTGAGATTTCTTCTTTTATAACCTGCAATTTGCTTGGGGTTTCTACTTCTATATG
Source organism: Acer negundo (assembly GCA_035582765.1). NCBI lineage: Eukaryota > Viridiplantae > Streptophyta > Magnoliopsida > Sapindales > Sapindaceae > Acer > Acer negundo. The sequence goes on along the minus strand of CM069241.1, from coordinate 17,850,204 downwards.
TATGTATCTGTATGGTAAATGCTATTGAGAAAGATAGCTTCATAATCAAACCTAATCAAAAGTCTAATTAGAGACATATGCGAACTATTTTATTTGATTACATGTTTTTCACATGTTTGAGAGTTGTATTGTGATTAGTTTGATATATAAGGTTGTTTGAGACTTGATTGAATTATTTTTATGATAAATGACCTTGTATTTTTTTTGATCCTATGATTATTGTATGTGTATATGTTTTTAGAGAAATCTAGGATTTAATTGAATAATCGATTTATCCTTTCTCTAATTCTTTGACTAGAATATTAATTGATTACATTTTATGATTCTAGCATTTTATTGTGTATGTGTATGACATCTTGAATATGTGCTTCATGAATATGATCTATTCAAGTGTAGTTTATATAAATGAAACTAGTAGTTTTTGTGTTAGGTGTTTTCACTTACTCTAAGTTTAATTCATGTTTTTGCATCTAGACTATTAGACTTGTGTTTCACATGTTTAGGTCTATTTGTGCCATGAAATGTATTGATCACATGTTCTATGTTGAATTGCTTGATTGCGTCATTTTGCATTCATATGATCACACTAAGAAGTCCTTGTGAAAGACATGAAGTCATGATTAGGACGTGATGTCCGGATAGCCAAACAAGAAGTCTTGTTTAGAGTTGGGATGACTCGGATAGGCAAGCAAAAAGTCATAGCTAGGATCGGAAAGGTCCGGATAGCTATGCAAGGGAAGCTTTCTAGAGGCATGAGTGCCTTGGATAGAGAGTTGACTATATTATTAGTAGGCCTAGGTGTATGGATAAACATAGACTCCAACAGAGCGGGGTATATGGGATGTGTATGCACTCTTGAGGAATTTCTAATCTTCCATCGATGTTGGTTTGGTATGTTGTTCAATATATAGTGGCTTCGTATCTTTGAGGGATTTCATATTTTCCAATAGGGTTGGGTAGACATAGACTCTACATGGGTTGGTGATCTAGGATTAGTCACTTTGTGGAATTTCTAATTTACCATCCAATATATATTGTACCCAATTATTGTAGTTCAACCCGTGGATGTTTCCTTCTTGGAGGTTTTACCACGTTAAAAAATCTCATGTGTTAATTCTTCCTATCTCTTTTTATTACTTGTATATATATGTTTGCTTTTAATCTTGTAGTACATTCATCACTTGTAAAGTTTTGGAATCAAGATTTGTTTAGTGTTATTTGTAAAGCAATACATATTTGATCATTTTTATATTTTTTCTTCTTTTGTGTATTGTTACTTTGATGCATAACTATATTTGTTAACACTTGTAATTCCTTGAGCAATATCATAATACAAGTATTATTTGTTGTTGAGTTTTTGTGTTTTATATCTCATGCAACTACTTATATATGTAGACATTGCCTTAATGATCACATAATTATATTGTTTATGTATGGATGTTTTGGATTAAGTGTTGTATGTAAAGCTACCTTGAAGGATAAACGAATGTTTGTTTCAAGGGTTTGAAAAACGCGTAAAAACCTATTCACCCCCCTCTAGGTACACTTTAAGCAATTTAACTACATTTGTATTATTTTCAATTGGTATCAGAGTGGGTCGTCAGACATCACTTGACGAGATCCGGGTTATACTTACTAGTGAATTGCTTAGGTTTTTGAACAAACAAGAAGATGTGATGACCGAAAAGGCTTCAAACTCTAGGCCTCCTTTTCTCAAGGGTCACAACTACGATTTTTGGAAATTGAGGATGAAGGTTTACATTAGTTGGATTAATGAGAGAGCTTGGATGACCATGGAAGAAGGTTACCTCTCTCCCAATAAGAGTGAAAATGGAGTGACCGTTTTCAAGCTTAGAAGTGAATGGTCGACCAATGAGTTTGAGTTAACAAAGTGACATCATCGGGCGATGAATGCTATTTTCGGAGGTATGGATAGTAGGCAATTTTCCTACATCCAAAATCTAAAGACCGTAAATGAGGCATGAAAAGCTCTCCAAGTCATCAATGAGATGACTAAGGTGGTGAAGAAGTCTCGTCTTCAATTGCTCATAACTAAATTTGAGTCTTCGCAAATGTGTGAGGAAGACAAGTTTGTTGACTTCCAAGACAAGCTTTTAGACATTGTTAACCAATGCCAAGCTCTTGGTACACCAATCTTCGGTGAGAGGCTAAATTGGAAGATTTTAAGATCTTTACCAAAGAGGTTCAAAGCCAAGGTAACGACCATTGAAGAGAGCTAGGATGTTGACGTCATGGGTTTAGATAAGTTGTTAGGATCTCTTTAAACCTTTGAGGTTTGCTTGAAGCCTAAGGCTAAGAACAAGGGTTTAGCTCTTAAAGTCGTTAAAGAAGCTAGTAGCAATGAGAATGACGATGAGATAGCTTTATTGGTTAGGAAGTTTAAGAAGTTCTTGAGGAAAGGTGCCAAGCTAAATGGCAAGTACTCAAGAGAAAAAGAAGTCAAGAAATCCTTTACTCTACCTCATCAGAGGAGTGGTCATGCTAAGAACAATGGAAATGTTCAATGCTTTAAGTGCAAGAAGCTAGGACATTATGCTTCGGATTATCTTATTGGTGATACTAAGAAGGACAAGAAAGGAAAAGCTATGTCGGCTACATGGAGTGAAGATGATGACTATAGTGATGAGGAGAGCTCTAGTGATGAGTCTTCTAGTGAAGAAGAGTTGGTGAGCAACTTTGTTGTATTCACGGCCTCTTACTCTATCCTAGGGATGTATGTCAAGATTCATTGGACAAGGAAGTTGTTCCAAATCATCAAGAGTGCTTAAGTGATAATCCAACCTATGTTGATCTTTTGGCTAAGGTGAAATGCCTTGAAGAATATTTGAAGGTAGCCTTAAGAGAGGTTGTTGAGAAAAATGGTTTGATCAAGCTACAAGTGGATGAGTTTGTTTCAACAACTAGGAGGCTTTTGGGTGAAAAGTATGATCTTGCCAAGAAGCTTAGAGAAGTTGAAGGGGTTGTTCTTGAGAGGGATAGGATTATCTCTAGTTTGTCATTAGAGGGCTCAAGCGTCTTGGTAGTTGAGGAGAAGCTCATAGAAGCATCACTTCTTACAAGTGAGGAAAATGATATTGTTGACAAGAAAGCTCCTAAGAAGAGACGTTCCAAGACCAAGAACAAATTGAAGAACAAGATACTTCTTGAAACTCCCATTTGTGCTTCTCTAACTTCGGAAGGTAAGATCTCTTATTTTGTTCCCATATGTCATTTTTGCAATACCGTAGGTCATATCAAGCCCAGGTGCTATAAATTTATTGAATATTGCAAAATAGAAAATGCATCTAGGAATAAAGAGATTGTGCCTCATTTTAAGCATGCTAAAGCTTTTGAATATGAAAAACATGAAAATGTCGAAAAACATGAAAATGTCAAAAAACATGTTAATAATGTTCGGTTTGAGAAGAAAGCAAATCTTACTAATATTGGCAAAGCTTGTGTTACTAGCAATGTTGAAGCTAGGAGGTATCAATGATATTCTTGTTGAGCAAGTCATAGAAAGTCTTCATTCTAAATACAACATTGTTGTCAATAAGAATCTATTTTTGTGTAGGTTCACCCAAGACAAAGTTTTTCAAGGGTGAGTGCTCTTACCATTAGTGTAAATTGCACATGTGAGTTAGCTTTAAGATTAGTGTTATGTTGTTAAGACACTTAGCTTGCTTGCTTTGTGTCTCTATAACATGACATGAACGTAGCTATCTCACATTTGTGTTATGATAGTTGAAATCCATTGATTAACTTTTGAGAAGTTGTTTTTATGAAATCTATATGGTGACAATCGTGTTATGACTTTTGGAGAAAGTCAATTTTTTATTGTTATTTGAGTTGAAATGCATAGTCTTTAGTCTCTTGGAATCGATACACCTATAGCTTGTTGTCATAAGGATAAACAAGCCAAGAGGACTCATAAAACGGGTGAAAGCCTTGCATTTGATGAAAATAGCTTGCGAAGGTATCTCTATATCATATTGCTTTTTTTTTTTTAAATTTTCATCTCTCAACTTTTGGTTTATACCGCTTCATAAAACATGTCATATTAGAGAACTAATATAGTGTTTATATGGTCCTTCTTAACATTTTCTTATTTAAGATCTTTTGGTAATAATTGTTCACATTGATCTTAATCATGTTGTGTGTTGTTGTTTGTATGATTGTTGAGTGGCATGTTTTGAAAAATATGAGCTGCATGTTTTGAAAAATATGAGCTTCATATTTTTTGAAAGCTACTCTCTTGAGAAGTAGAGATCTTAATAAGTCTCTTTACTTGCCTTTTGATCATGTGCTTTTAAGCTGAAAAACTTGGTTTCAAAAATGCATTTTGCTTCTCTTGTATGCTTGGTTGAGTAAGTTGAGCTTGATATATGTAAGTTGTGGATACACCTTGAAGTTCTAAGACTAGTACATTTTAAGATGACCTATGGTTGGTATCCATTTGCTTCGGCAACATAGAACTCAACAAGCACCTTCATGGAAAAGGCTACATACCTTGGTTGTGAAGCCGCCCAATGTAGGAGAGGGCTACACTATTGTGATGAGTGGAAGCCACCATGAAACGTATATGTTTATGTTAAAAAAAAAAAATCAAAGAAGTGTTGAAAATAATCAATTAAAAAAAAAAAAATCTTTGATTCAAGCCTAAAACAAAACAAAAGGCGTTATGGAGTATAATTGAATAATCAAATTAGCTCGGGTTGTCAAATAGAAATGAAACGAGCCACATACACACACAACGCTCACATGTTGAAATCTATTCTTTTTAAAGCAAAATTCCGAATAATAATCGATTTGACCTTTTTATGGAATGTCTTAAGATGAATAGTTGTTAAAATTGTTTGCATGATTGATTATCAAATTACTTCTTTTCATATACTTGAAGCAAAATATTCACACACTCACTTTTGCTTATTTGGTATTTTGATACCTTAACAATTTTTGAAGACATATGAGAGTGATTGAAAATCTTGTTGTAACTCTCTTTGATATGTGGAGTTTATTTGAAAAATATATTGAAATTGCTTGGTGATGTGAATGTGTGGCTATTTTTGTGAACAATTGTCTATCTAAATCTTTGATAGAGCATTTATCAAGGGGGAGCATAATATGCTAAATTTGTGTTCTCTTTTATGATTTGTTCACATGATTCTTCAAGATTGTTGTTTGTTGGCATTATTCTTGTTTTTGATAAATCTTTAAGATGTTATGCTAATTCTTGATATGTATATTGATTTATTCAAAAATAATGATGATGATGTTTTGTCTTTGACATATGTTCATTGGACACTAATGTGCTTGATGTTTCCACTCATATTTGTTTTTAGTGTTTGTGTAATACAATGTCATGTGAAAGCCAAGAAAGTTAGGACTAGCAATCCTACAAAGCCCGTTAACAAGTCAAAACCTTCCTTCTCTTCTAAGAAGTCCAAAGCCGACAAGTTAAAACAATTGGGAATTTTTGGAGACAAAAATCTTATTCTAGAGAAAGGTATTGACTTAAATTCTTGTGTTGATTCGTATGTCCATAAGGTGATCATTGATAGGAAATGGAGTACTTGGATTAAAATGCTAGGAGTGGTTAATGAAACCATGGTTAGAGAATTTTATTGTAAATTCGAGAATAGTACTACCTTTCAAAATGCTCTTTTGGATATGAGAGGTGTTGTCTTTAGAGTTAATGCTTGGAAATTAAATGAGTTTCTAGGATTATCTAATGATATTGAGTCGGATTTCCTTGATGTTAGTGTCTTGGAGAATCTTGATTTGATGGGAAAAACTCTATGTGACAATGTTGATTTTGAGTGGGGAAAGCGTGCTTTTATTAAGCAGAGTGAGTTGACTAAGATAAATGCTTTTTAGCATTTATTTGTTTGTACCAATGTTGTTGTATCTACTAATGCTACCAAACTTAATAAAGAGAAGATCAAGAATGTGTATGCCTTAATGACTAACAAACCCATAAATCTTGGAAAAGTGCGTATATAACATATTTAGATTGCGGCTTGTTCAACTCGCTTGGAAAAGAAATTGGCATTCCGGGATTTATCTCTTATTTATGTTTAGCTAAATGGTTGAAGAAACAACATGATGATGTGCTACTACATCCCTTAGAGAAGTTTAGTGATAGACATGTTGCTACCATGTCATATAAGGAAAATGGAAAGTCTAGTGATATATTTAGGCTCTTTGGTGAATCTTATGATTCAAGCCATATATCTAGTACACATATTCTTCCATGTTGGGCTACACAATTGAAGAATGAGGTTGAAGAGTCACGTAGGATGATTGAGGCGTCACAAAGGAAGATTGAAGAGCTCAATGCTAAGGTAGTGCTACAAGATGTGAAGATCAAAGAGTTGGAAAAAAAAAACATCTACTTCAAAGCATTATGTGAGGTCAACCAATCGGACAACTTTCCTTGGTGACAAAAGTGGCTAGAAATGGTTGTGAGGTATATTTTCTTACTTTTTCTTTTTGGCTTCATATCATGTCAAAAAGGGGGAGAAATATGGGAAGATATGGTATATGATAGTTTCTAGCTTGCTTAGTCTCATTTGTAGTTTCTTTATTTTTGGTGTATTTTGGTATCAAGTTTAAACTTTATGGCATGTAATATTTTTTTGCTGATCTTGGCTAGAATATTTTGTTGGATAACATGTATTAAGGGGGAGCATACATGATCCATTTGAACTTAAATATTTTATATTTCTTACCTAAGAATGAATATTGTCATATGTGTTGTCTCTTAGATATTTTTATGCTTTCAAGTTATTTTTAGGTGATATCAAGAGAAGACTAAGATGAAGTACAAGACTTCTTGTTGGAAATTTTATCTAGAAATGTGTAACTCATTGTACTCATTGTGACCAAATTTTCTTTGTAATTGTTTTAGTTTATGTATAGGTGTTTTGACATGGAATTTGCTCAGGTGGTTGCTGTTAGGTTTTTGGTTTGTCTTGGCATGTATTCCATATCAAAACGGTGTTTTTCTTGTATCGTTTAGTGGTCTTAAAATTGATTATTCAAAACTTCAAAGAAAGACTTAGTCATAACACATGCAAGATGGAGTCTTCAAAGAGAAAGATGCTAAGTTGCACAATAAAGGTAATTTAGACCTCATTCCTCTTACAAGGCTTAGACACACACACACACATATAACATTCATATGTGTCATTGCATTATTTTATACCATTAGTATAACACTTTCACACACTTGGCAACATATGCTCATGCATTAGATTTAAATTGATAGTCATTGGAAAATGCATGTTTTAGGACTTAGTATAGGAAACGGCATATGTGTGTGATTTTGTGTCTATTTTTATTTATTTATTTATTATTATTATTGTTTTTGGACTTGAACATGATCTCTTATGATTCCTTATTGAGTCCCGGTCATTTCGGTTACTCATTCATTAGGTTTCAAGTCCAAACAATATAGCTACGCTACTTTGCGTTCTCATTCTTTGAGTTGTCTTTGTCGTCGTTTTCTGAGATGATTTCTCAATCTTTTTGTAAAGTTTTATAGTTGTCATTGTGCATGAGAGAGTCACGATTCGTAATCCGAAGACGGATTCGAAATTGGAGTTTGGAGGCCCGAATGTGGCCAAAGAACGCGAGCGATGTGTAAGAGGGTCAAGCATGGCCAAAGGCCATGACTTGGTGGCCATGTGTAGAGGCTGTGTGCCACACGACAAGGCAGCCTCTCTGCCCATGTGTGGAACATGCGCCTTACACGGCCCATGAGCTAATGTGGCAGCTTTTCATTGGCCGGTTCCCTTCCCTCTCTCTTTTCCTTTTAAATATTTCCATTTCCTTCCATTTCATTGAAAGAAGAAAAGTTTGAACTCTCACTAGAATTTTCTCTCCAATTTTTCTCATCTTCTAAACACCATAACTTTCTCATGCGAATTCAGAATTGAGTGATTCAAGTTGGAGATTGTTCGTAATCAAGTCCTCTACCTTTTTCAAGTAGTCTTGCAGCTATTTGATCAATTTTTCTAGTGGTTCTACATAGAAAACAGAACCAACTCGTGATTTCAAGGTAGTGTTCATATCTTTGATATTTCTTCTTTTATAACCTTCAATTTGCTTGAGGTTTCTTCTTCTATATGTATGTATATGTATGGTAAATGTTATTGAGAAAGATAGCTTCATAATCAAATCTAATCAAAAGTCTAATTAGAGACATATGTGAACTAGTTTATTTGATTATATGTTTTTCACATGTTTGAGAGTTGTATTGTGATTAGTTTGATATATAAGGTTGTTTGAGACTTGATTGAATCATTTTTATGATAAATGACCTTATATTTTGTTTTGATCCTATGATTGATGTAATCTAGGATTATTGTATGTGCATGTGTTTTTAGAGAAATCTAGGATTTAATTGAGTAATCATTTTATCCTTTCTCTAATTCTTTGGCTAGAATATTAATTGAAATCATTTTATGATTCTAGCATTTTACTGTGTATGTGTATGTGTATGACATCTTGAATATGTGTTTCATGAATATGATCTATTCAAGTGTTGTTTATATGAATGAAACTAGGAGTTTTTGTGTTAGGTGTTTCACTTACTCTAGGTTTAATTCATGTTTTTGCATCTAGACTATTAGACTTGTGTTTCACATGTTTGGGTCTATTTGTGCCATGAATTGTATTGATCACATGTTCTATGTTGAATTGCTTGATTGCATTATTTTGCATTCATATGATCACACTAGGAAGTCCTTGTGAAAGACACAAAGTCATGGTTAGGACGTGATGTTCGGATAGCCAAGCAAGAAGTCTTGTTTAGAGTTGGGATGACTCGGATAGGCAAGTAAAAAGTCATGGCTAGGATCGGGAAGGTCCGGATAGCTATGCAAGGGAGGCTCTCTAGAGGCATGAGTGTCTTGGATAGAGAGTTGGCTATATTATTGGAAGGCCTAGGTGTATGGATAGTCATAGACTCCAATAGAGCAGGGTACACGGGATGTGTATGCACTCTTGAGGAATTTATAATCTTCCATCGATGTTGGTTTGGTATGTTGTTCAATATATGGTGGCTCTGCATCATTGGGGGATTTCATATTTTCCAATAGGATAGGGTAGACATAGACTCTACATGGGTTGGTGATCTAGGATTGGTCACTTTGTGGAATTTCTAATTTACCATCCAATATATATAGTACCAAATTATTGTAGTTCAACCTGTGGATGTTTCCTTCTTGGAGGTTTTACCATGTTAAAAAATCCCATGTGTTAATTCTTCCTATCTCTCTTTATTACTTGTATATATATGTTTGTTCTTAATCTTGTAATACGTTCATCACTTGTGAAGTTTTGGAATCAAGATTTGTTAAGTGTGATTTGTAAAGCAATACATATTTGATCATTCTTATATTCTTTCTTCTTTTGTATATTGTTACTTTGATGTATAGCTATATTTGTTAACATTTGTAATTCCTTGAACAATATCATAATACAAGTATTCTTTGTTGTTGAGTTTTTGTGTTTTATATCTCATGCAACTACTTATATATTTAGATATTGCCAAAATGACCACATGATTATCTTGTCTATGTATAGATGTTTTGGATTAAGTGTTGTAAGTAAAGTTACCTTGAGGGATAAACGAATGTTTGTTTCAAGGATTGACAAACACGTAAAAATTTATTCACCCATCTTAGGTACGCTTTAAGTAATTTAACTATTTTTGTATTATTTTCAGTTGGCAAATGTTGTTTGTGACTTTCTAACACGCTTCACACCTTGCAGCTATTCTTTTCGCATCAGCGAACAGTGTTGGCCAGTAAAACCCTTGTCTCAACGCCTTATGGGCAAACTAATACCCCTAGTATGATTCCCACAGCTTCCACTATGTATGTCTTTTAAAATCCCATCAACTTCTCTAGGTCCGACGCACCTCTGCAGTACTTTCGAGTAACCTTTTCTGTATAGCTCACCAATAAGCACTGAGTATTTGGTAGCTTTGTACTTCAGCTGTTTTGCTTCTAGTGTATCATTTGGAAGGGTGTCATTGATGAGATATTCTTTTATCGGTGTCATTGATGAGATATTCTTTTATCGGTGTCATCCAATTGTCTGACCCATTTTCGATTACTCCGATCTCATTCCGCTTAGCTATGCTCGGTTGAGATAGATGAGCCATAGAGACAGTTCGGGGCTAGATATTGACCATGGCTGAGGCTAGTTTGGCCAAAGCGTTGGCTTGCTCATTCTTTTATCTTGGGATTTACACGATTATAAACTCTTTGAATCGTCTAAATACTCCTTTCATCATTTCCAGATAAATGATCATGCTTTCATCTCTTGCCTGGTACTCATATAGTACTTAGTTAACAATGACTTGTGAGTCACTGAAGATCTTTACTTCATCAGCCCCCAAAGCCGTGCACACTTTTAGCACTGCTATCAGTGCTTCATATTCGGCCTGATTGTTGGTGGCTTTAAAATCGAAATGCAAGGCACATTCGACTGAATCTCCTTCCAGGGTCGAGACCACTACTCCTGACTCGCTACCATGTGTGTTTGATGAGCCATCGACATGAAGTTTCCACTAGAAGCTTTTCTTCATTTATTCCACCATCATTTTTGCTACTTGCACGTCCTGTTCAGTAAACTCTTCCATAAAGTCGGCGATCGCTTGGCCCTTTATCGACGTTCTTGGGAGGTACCCTATGTCGAATTCGCTTAACTCAATTGCCTATTTTGTCAGTCTGCTGGATACCTCTGGTTTTTGCAGGATTAGTTTGATTGGGCAATTTGTGTATATCTCAATCCTGTGGGCCTGAAAATAGGGCCTTAGCTTTCTTGCTACTATTACTAGTGCGAGTGTCATCTTCTCGGCTGGCGAATACCTTGTCTCGATAGGTAACAGTGTCTTGCTTGTGTAATACACTGGCTTCTGGACTCTTTTTTTTTTTTTTTTTTTTTTTGTCTTACTAGTACAGAACTTGTGGCCATTTCGATGACCGATAGGTATAGATACAGTGTCTATTTGACCAATGGTTTCGACAGTAGTAGCGCTCGGCCTAAATAGTCTTTCAAGGCCTAAAAAGCCTGTTCACAATCTTCATTCTACTCGACCCCCTTGCCTTTCTTTAGAGCTCTGAAAAATGGTAAGCACCTGTCTGTTGATTTTGATATAAACCTGTTCAATCACATTAAACATCCCGTGAGCCTCATAATGTTTTTCAAGGTTTTTAGGGAAACCATATTGGCCAATGTCTGGATCTTGTATGGGTTCACTTTTATCCCTCTTTGATGCACCTAATACCTGACGAACTTACCGGATGGTACGCCGAACACGTATTTGGCGAGGTTTAGTTTCATACCGTATTTAGTTAATTCATTGAAAGCCTATCGCAAATCATCCACATGTCTCTCGATCGTGACACTTTTTGTCAGCATATCGTCTACATATACCTCAATATTTATCTTTATTTGACTGACGAACATCTTATTGACCAGCCGCTGATATATTGCTCCAGCATTTTTTAAGCCAAATGGCATGATCGCGTAGCAGTACAATCTTTGGTCTATGGTAAATGCTGTTTTATCTTCATTTGGCTTATGCATCTTGATCTGATTGTATTCCGAATACGCATCCATAAAGCACAGAAGCTCGTGTCCGGCTTTGGCATCGACCAGTTGATCGATTCTCGGTAGTGGGAAGCTGTCTTTGGGGCAAGCCTTTTTCAGGTCAGTGAAGTTTACACACATCCTCCACTGATTGTTTTTCTTTTTCACGATAATAACATTCGCCACCCATTCGGGGTATTTAATTTCTCTAATCGATCCTGCTGTGAGTAACTTGGCCACACTTCTTTCTTTATTGCCGCACTTCTTTCCAGATTGAAACTTCTCTTTTTTGTACCACTTACTTGCTTTTGTCATCTATGGCCAGATAGTGCTAAATCACGTTTATGCTGATTCCGAGCATGTCTTCATGGCTCCATGTAAAAATTTCTTTGTATTCTCTCAACAAATTTTCTATGTCTGTTTTAATCGACTCAGCCAAGCTTGCTCCGATCTTAACGATTTTATCATGTTCTTTCTCATCTAAGATAACAAATTCGGTTGGCTCCTCTTTCTCCTTATCTACCATATCTCTTGGGTTGAGTTCGAAACTCTCAGGGTTCTCGTCCTGTACTCCTTAGTTAAGCTTACATATGCTTAATGTTTCTGCTGACTATGTCTTTAAAAACTGATAGGTTCTCCTAGTAAGCCATCGCTTGTGATCCCTTGAGTTCTCCGATCTTAAATTTTGTTAAGAATTTTACTTTCATTGCATGAGTTGATATGACTGCCCAGGCCTTATTTAGGTCTTCTTGCTCTAATCAAAGCTTTACTCACTTTAAAAAAGACTTTCACCTTTTGCAAGGTAAAATGATCTACGTGATGCAAATGATGCAAACACAATCAAATAGAGAAAGTAGATCACTCAAACTTTATGAAGAATTAGATTTGCACAAATCAAGCTCATAAGCAAATGTAACTAATTCTTATAAACATGTGATTAGAAGTCTAGATTAGGCATTCAAAATCATTCACAAAAATTATCTAGAAACCTAAACATGCCAATCAAAGCTAGAACCACAAATTTTCAATTGAAATCACAAACCTAGCTTTGAAATCAAGTGAACAAGTTAACACTTGAAATCCACAACATATTCAACAAATCATGAACTAGATTTAAATGATAGATAACACAATCGAAAATCCTAGTTCATGAACATATAACAAAAACATAGAAATCAACAATCAAGATCAAATCACAAATTTATTCTAGATTCAAGTTCATGTTCTTCAAAATTAGTTAAAATCATAATCAATCATGAAAATATATATTAGTGTGTACTGCATGTGTCTAATACAACCTAAGAGTGGGGGGGAGGGGTGAATGGGTTGTTAATCGATTATTACCAATTTTTTGATTAGTCAATATCAGTCAAAATTAACCCAATTCAACAAACAATAAAAATAAAGTAAAAGTGCGGAAAGTAAAGAACATTTAATTTTTATGTGGAAACCTTCAACAAGGAAAAACCATAAGCTATTCAGCTAGCCACACTCAATTCTCGAATCCACTATATGTAATGATGTTTACAACCTAGGTTGACCTCAACCATTCTCAGTTACTAACCTACCACTACTACCCGCATGCCTTTTATAGCAAACCTAAACCAACCCTAGACAACCTCTGTATGAAGAGAAAGTTACACCCTCAAGTGAACTCCACGATCCACTACTATTGGTGTGAGCATCTTCTGATCTACCCACATGCCTTTTACAGATGAGCTAGTACAATGCTTGTGCAACTTCACCTAGAAACCACAAGACTTTGACTTTTGAAGAGAATTAAAAGTCTAAGTGCATATGGCAATTATGCTCAACACAAAATATGCTAGACAAACATATAATGCTTAACTAGATGTTATAATGCAAATCAACACTCTAGTTATCAATATTTCCTATATGCTCATACATGAGGACTCAATTAGATGCAAATATATTCTAGCAACCTAATTGTCAACAAACAAAGCCAAATCAACACAAGTTGTTAGTAAACATGGCAAGAACAATAAATATGCAATTACCAAATGCAATCAAGGAGTCCTAATCAATAATGTATAAATGCAAATCATATATACTTAACTAGATGTTATCAATCACAAAACAATCCTAGCTATCAAACAAAGTCAACATGTCCATACATGTGAACTCAATTAGTTGTAGAGAATTTCTAACAACATAATTGTCAATTAAATCCATAAGAACATTCAATAAAGCTTGACTAGATAAATAAATATCAATCTATCAACGCAATCATCAACCAATTTTACAAGAGTGTTCTAAGATTAGCTATTTAGGGAAAATCATCCTAATCATGTAAGCTATCACAAACAAAACCCAATCATGTCATAACTTCACTAAATATGCAATATGAGTGAAGATTTGCTAAACTAAGCAATCAAAGACATGTCTTGACTAAGATAGAACAATAAACGAAGATATGGTGTTTGTTCAACTTACCAAGTCAAAAAACCAAGAAGACCCATGAAGATTAATGCATGAAACATGTTAGATGTCTACTCCAATTTATGGAATGACATTTCAATGTTTGTAGAAAAAGTTATGGTCAATTGAGTGACCAATGGTCAGATTCGGATAAAATCTGAATGGTCGCTTTAGAGATTTCAAAACCAATCCAAATGGTCATGTTTTAGTGGTCGCTTTGGAGATTTCAAAACCAATCCAAATGGTCATGAAATATTATGAATAATATACTGTTGGACAGGTATGAGTGTCTAGTATGTCTAGAATTTTACAAAAATCAATTTCAATTTTACAAAAATCAATTTTATAAAATGTTATGGTCATAAGACCATACAAATGTCAATTTTGAAAAACATTTAAATCATTGAAATCCAATATTTTGAAACTAGACACTTTACTCCAAATAACCAAACTGAATCTAACACTTATCCAAGAGAAGATGATATTTTCTCAAGTGGTCAACCATTGTGCTAAGACATGCACACCATCATACAAGCACAGACGTTTCCGATCACACAAACAGTAACGAATTGCTCCACGCTTAAGACTAACATGAAGTGCAAGTATGGTTGTGAATAAATAACATGCATAGGAATGGATAACATCATGAATAATCACCAAGCATGTGACACACAAAAGATATGCAATATCTGAAAACACATAAGTTTGATGATAAAGCATATAAGCACACAATTAAGAAAAACACAAATGCAATCATATAAATGCAATGAAAGTGTGTGTGTGTGCTAAATGACATAGATGCATGAATCAATGAAACACACATGCATGGTAACAAATGCACGATAGATAAAGATGGATGCAAGTGTGTGTGTGCACCTAATCTCTTTAAGAATCAAGGTCAAGTGATATACATTTTGAAGCTCTTGATCTTGAAGTCATCGGGATGCTTGGAAGCTTGCCTTAATAATCATCAAGATAACCTAAGCTACCCATTGCACACTCATCCTCAATATGGTATGTCATGAAATAAGCCAATCCCAAAATAGAGATCCTTACAAATCAATCTCAAGAGCTAATTTAAAAATCAAACAAGTCTAAAATTGGAATCAAAAGCATTTTAAACATTTTTCATCGATCAAATAATAAGATCCATCAAGTTGATTATAAGAAAAATGGAGAGAAGATGATTCATATACAAAAGATGAACCACAAACTGAAGATCGGATCACTGCAAATAATCTGGACATCTTTTGACCTTGAAAATGTTTGATACTTGTTCCTCTCTTCAAGACCAACGTTTTTGGCTTTTGAATCACTTGATTCGGAGTTGAAATGAGAGAGATATCACAAAATGAAAATTGTAGAAGTCGTGAACATTTCTGCAGAATTTTTGAATATAAATAGAGAGAAAATGGATGGATAAGATGAGGAATTCGACAACCTATGAGACCTTTGCCACCTCAGCACCCCGTGGGAGGCACGTGAGCCTCACGGGGTAGATAGGTGGCCTTCCTGTGAGGCTCACGTGCTCTCACAAGAAGGTTGCGCAAAATGGCATTTGGCCATCGCCTCCTTTGCCCTCCTCTCGCATTCTTCGACCGTTCTCCAGCCTCCAAACTCTAAATTCGAATCCGTTTTCGGATTACGAACCGTGACTCCCTCACTCATAAGAAAGACTATGAAACTTTGATAAAATGTTGAGAATTAGACTTGGAACACTATGAAGAAGACAACACAACGTATGAGAATGTAAAGTAGCGTATCTTCCTAGTTTGGACTTGAAACCTAATGAGTGAGTAACTGAAATGACCAGGACTCAATAAGGAATCATATGTGATCATGTTTAAGTCCAAAACAAAAGAAACACAAACAAACAAATACAAAGTCACACAAGCATGCCATTTCCTAGAGATAGTCCTAGAATATGCAATTCTACAATGTTTGTTAATATGAGACTAATACATGTGAATACTTCAAAAGGTGTGTGAATGTGTTATACCAAATGTAGCACAACGATGCAGGGACACATATGAATGAATTTTGTGTGTGTGTGTGCTTACGCCTTGCAAGAGAAAGAAGTGTCTTGATACCTAAGCATCAAAGTATGCGCTTTTTTCTCTTGAAGACGATATTTGCATGAGAAGTTGCTTTTCTCCTTTGAAGCTCCCTTCTTCCAAGAAATGCCTAAGAAACTAACCAATACAAATAAAGAGAGTTTTGCATTGGAATCAAGCCAACACAAATCTAGAATCTTACAGATATCTGAGCTATTAAATGCCAACCATTGGATGGATTGCATCACCATCTGAACCGTAAGACACCTTTCGATTATAATATCTAGACTTCTCCAGAATTCTTATCTTCACCTTTCCCAAATCTTAAGATAATAAATCTAATTTCAAATGCCAACCAATGGATGGATTTCCTCACCATCTGAACCATAGTATTAAATCTGAAAAGAGTACCTCCTAGTTTCTATAAATATCAACCCACATTAATTTAAACCTATCCCTTCAAATCTCTTATCCCTTCGAATCACTTATCTCTTCAAATCACTTTTCCCTTTAAATCACTTTTTCCCTTTAAATCACTTTTTCCAAAAAATGTCTCCAAGTCACCGAAGTTCTTTATACACACATGCAAAAGACACACACCTTTGTCACGTCTATCTTGATGCAAAACTCGATCACAAGTACAAATCAATCGAAGGATTTTTTATGGTCTCGAGTTGAGACTGATTAGAATAACACCAAACCAGATCATATCACTAAACTTCGTGGCAAGAGAAGTTTGTTGTGTCGAATGCAAACTATCCTTACTGCAGTTGGGAAAATTGCAGGGAGGCCTACGACAGATTGAAAGTCTTAATCCTAGTGGTGCTTCAGAAGCTGATATTGTGAGTATTTCTTAAAATTAAATTTGTAGAAATTTTTTATTTAATATTGAATTTTAATATATATTTGTATTACTTTGCATATAAATCGGGCCAAAATCTTATTAACACAAGATAACAAATATAAAAAAAGATTCAAATTTGACCATGTGTGACCCATCCTCAAAGATATGCAAAAATTTATAGTTAACGATATTGCAACATCAGTCTTTTGAAGGCAAATTGGTCATTTCTTACAAGAAGACTCTCTAACTCCAGAGTCTCCCACAATGGCATATCTTAGACTATCTTCATTTTCTCTAAATATAACTAGTGATGACGTTAGAGGTAGTTCATCTCAACGGCCCGTTGGGGTGAAGAAAGCAAAATTGAAAAGGAGGTCTAAGGAAGAAAGTTAAAAAATTATTGACACTTTGAAAGAAGGACAACAAGAACTCATGGAAGTTAAAAAAAAAAAAACAGAAAGGAGAAGCAAAGGACTTATGATATGGAGAGAAAATTGGACCTAGAGGAAACCAAAATTGTAATGATGGATTTGAATACCATAACTGATCCAAACCGGTGCGAGTTTATGCATCATGAACAATTAAGAATTATGGAAAAATTAGCTCAGAAACGAGGCTAGGGACCCCAAAATACATCTGGGTATTTTGGTGATTTTTTCAATAATCTCGGAGGATCTGAAAATGGTCTTCCAGACTGCTAAATCATTGTTGTAATTTATATTGTATTTTTCCTTAATTTTAGTGTCTTCCAATTAGTGGTAATTTAATTTATCACTATAGAGTTCTAATTTCGCTTTTAATGTTTTTATTAATTTATGTATTTTGCTTTAATTTCCGCTGTTTTGAATTAAGTGATTTATTAAAAAAAATTGCATTAATTTTTTTTTTAATTATACAGTTCATTTTAGTTTATTATAAATGTTAATATCAATAATAATTAAATCAAAACAAAATCATTAAATAATAAACAAGACTAATTGATTAAGGGTAAAACTATGATTAAATAAAACATTTAAATAAAGAATATTATCAGAGTAGATTTTAATAAATAGGGTCAAACCGTGATTTTATAAAAATATAGGGATTGAAAATAAAAAAAGAAATTTGACAGCATTTTTACAGCAGGTGAACGGAGTCGCACTTGATATTGTGTGACACTGTTCATTCAAGCAAAAATAGCCCAAAAGATGCAGCCGGGTTAGAGGGGAATTGTTGCTACAAAATGGAGATGCCGTAGGGTTGGAGATGACCTTAAGAGTGTTAGACAAGACTTAAAGCGATGGGGGGTTTGATTTATAAAGAATCAATTCTATGTGCATATCAAAATTTGTAATTTTAGTTTTTTTTTAGTTTTTTATTTTATTTTGCTTTTTTTAATGAATTTTTATGTTAAAAAAGAAAAGAAAAGAAAAAAAAAAAGAAAAGTCACAAAAAATATTGCAATATAGCCCTCCACAAATAACATTTTATCCCAAGTCACCCTGACTTATTTCTCACAATCCTCCACAACAGAATTTGAATCATTTTCGGTTTTCATACTCTCTTCACAAACCCAGAAAAAAAAAAAAATGGTTTCTCTCCAACTCTAATCATAGACCACTCTCATGGACATGGACTCTCAATCTTCAACAATCACCATCCCCAAAACCCTATCCCTAGATTCAAGCCACCTCTTCCTCTCCACTAGCACCACCCAATCCTCCCCTCCAAAACCCCTCCATTTCCCTCCCATCCCCTCCACTTTCCCTCCCTCCAAACTCATCCCAAAAACCCGCTTCCTCATCGACGCCTTCCGTCATGCCTCCGCCTCCTCCGTCTCCTACTTCCTCTCCCACTTCCACTCCGACCACTACTCCGGCCTCTCCCCTTCTTGGTCCAAAGGCATCATCTTCTGCTCATCCGCTACTTCCGACCTTCTCGTCAACATCCTCAAGGTTCCGAAGAGGTTCGTGTACCCATTGCCGCTTCGAGAACGTGTTTTGATCGATGGATGTGAGGTTGTGCTTTTGGACGCCAATCACTGCCCCGGCGCGGTCCAGTTCCTGTTCAAGGTTCCCTGTGGAAATGGGGATTTTGAGAGGTACGTTCATACTGGTGATTTTCGGTTTCGTAATGATATGGTTTTAGAGCCTTTGATGAATGAATTCGTGGGTTGTGATTCGGTTTTCTTGGATACTACTTATTGTAATCCGAAATTCGTGTTCCCTTCTCAAGAAGAGAGCGTTGAGTATGTAGTTAATGTGATTAATAGGTTTGGTGGTGGTGGAGGAGGAGGTGGTGTTTTGTTTCTTGTTGCGACTTATGTTATTGGGAAAGAGAAGATCTTGCTTGAGATTTCGAGAAAATGTGGTAGGAAAATACATGTGGACGAGAGAAAAATGGAGATTATGCGCATTTTGGGATACGGGGAGAGTGGTGTGTTTACGCGGGATGATACTGAGAGTGATGTTCATGTTGTTGGATGGAATGTGTTGGGGGAAACTTGGCCGTATTTTCGTCCAAATTTTGTGAGAATGAAGGAGATTATGGTGGAAAGAGGGTACAATAAGGTTGTTGGATTCGTGCCAACTGGGTGGACTTATGAGGTGAAGCGTAACAAGTTTGCGGTGAGGTCGAAAGATATGTTTGAGATACATCTTGTGCCATATAGTGAGCATTCTAATTACGATGAGTTGAGGGAGTATGTCAAGTTTTTGAAACCAAAGAAGGTTATACCTACAGTAGGTATGGATGTCGAGAAGCTTGATAGCAAGCACGCTAATAAGATGAGAAAGTATTTTGCTGGGTTAGTTGATGAAATGGCTAATAAGAAAGAATTTTTAAGTGGTTTTCATCGCGGGGCCTGTGACATTGATGAAGAGATTCAAGTTCTTGCTGGTTTTGGCCTAAAGCAGGGGCAGGAAAAAGATAAAGAGGTGAAGCCATGTGAATTGGAAGCTGATGTAAATAACGCTTCTGGTGTTATGTTGGATTCGTCATCTTGTTTGGAAGAACCTGGCTCACAAGATTTAACTGTGACAGATGATGAAGAAACAGAGAAAATGATACAGGAACTTTGTGATTGTTTGCCCACATGGGTTACTCGAGATCAAATGTTGGATTTAATTAACAGCTCGGGAAGGAACATTGTTGATGCGGTTTCTAATTTTTATGAACGTGAAACTGAATTTCATGAGCAATTCTCTGCATGCTCAACTTCAGTTTCTACACCCCATACCAGCTTGCTTAAGGATTCAGCTTCAGCTTTAAAACTAAATTCTGTTAAGGGCTTAACTTGTGGAACTGTGGGTACTGTTTCCTTAAGTCAGGACTACAAGTCAAGCTCACTTAATGAGTCTGCATCTGCTGTAAAACTAAATTCCATGAAGAGCATCCCTCGTGAAAGTACAAGTAGCATTTCTTTAAGTCAGAACTACATGTCACCTAACACAAAGCGTTCCATTAAAAGCAGCATTTCTCCAGGTAAAAGGAAGAAAAATATTAATAATAAGCCAAAGAAGAAAGTAAAAGTCTCTTTAAAAATGGAAACTGGTGGATCAAAGCAGTCCACAATTACAAAATTCTTCAACAAAATTTTGCCTAGTATGTCTCAATGTGATGAAATTGAACCTAAGTCCGAGCAGTGCCCTAAAGATGAAAATCCTTTGCCAAGTGAAGCTACCAAATCATACAGAGAGGAGCCAAGTGATACTGCAAAATCATACAGAGAAGGGCCAAGTGATGCTACCAAATCATATAGAGAGGAGACAGATCAGTTCGTTAAGATCATAAATGGCAATGAATCATCACGAAGCTATGCTGCTTCCATCTTAGAGAAGACAAAAGGAGATATTAATATGGCACTGGATTTATATTACGGTAGTCATGAGGGTAACGTTGGAGAGAATGAGGAGAGGTTGGTTTCCTCTGGTAATCCAGTACGGTCCCAGTGCAATACTAGAGACTGCTCTTCCACTGCAGAGAAAGCTGTGTTTAAAGAATTGGGACGTATGACAGATGTGCCTGTTCAGAGACCATCAAAGGAACATACTGGTTCAACACATATGAGAAATGTGTCTATTCAGAGATCATCAAAAGAACATGTGGATTCAACTTTTATATCACTACCTCCAGAAAAATATAAGCCCATAGAGC
This sequence comes from Acer negundo, assembly GCA_035582765.1. NCBI lineage: Eukaryota > Viridiplantae > Streptophyta > Magnoliopsida > Sapindales > Sapindaceae > Acer > Acer negundo. The sequence goes on along the minus strand of CM069241.1, from coordinate 17,829,126 downwards.
ATGGTGTGTCCCTTTATTTCAAAATTTATAAACTTTCTGAACTTCTTTGCTTAGATCTTTAGTTCTAATAAATTGTAAATAATGGAAATCCAGCATAACATTCAGATACATATGCAGCATGCTGGAGGAGTGGACAGCCTGCTCCATATATCCACCTTGCACGAACCTTTGACCTGGTTGAGGCTGAAAAAGGCAAGATAAAAGCTATGTCCATGTTGTGCAATATGTTTAGAAGGTATGTTGCTTCAAATTACATATTTTCCTTCTTCATTACTTGCCTTTTCTCTATGGACTAAACATTTTACTATTAAGTACCTGATTTGAACATGGCACTTGCTTGCAATGTTTTGTATTGCAGTTTGTTGGCCTTGTCTCCTGAGGATGTGCTGCCTGCCGTGTATTTGTGCACAAATAAAATCGCTGCTGACCATGAAAATATAGTTAGTAAATGCCTCCCTCTCATCTTTGTGATTGTTTTTTAATTGTTTGGCTTTCTCATTGTTAATATATTATTTATTTGTTCTAAATGCTTTTCTGTCTCATAATTTGTAAAGGTATTCCTCTTTGCTAAAAGATTTTTGACACTAACCTCAGTTATGTCCTGAAATTTATCATCTCTGTCACCATATGATTCCTTAATCCCGAATTTAATAATTTGTCTTCTGGGCTAGATATTCAGAATGTCAATCTGTGATTTTATGTTATAATGATATTGTAATTAAATTCACTTGGAAGGGTTCGATTATGTACAGTTAAACATCATGGACTTTTGTTTCCATAATTGAAGTGCATCGATTTTTTTTCTCTACTGTTTGCTTTTTCTTACCTCTATGCTTCTTGTTTTAACATTAGCATATAACAAATAACATTGTAAAAATAATGCAGGAACTAAATATTGGTGGAAGTTTGGTCACATCAGCTCTAGAAGGGGCGTGCGGGACAAACAGATCTAAAATCAGGGATATGTACAATAGGTTAGGTGATCTCGGTAGGAACTGATGACAGTTGCTATAAATTTTGATCTTTTGATCTACTTGTTTTTTCAGTTTTTTCCTTCTCTATAAGTTTATAGATCATCCTTCTAAATAGAAATTTTTTGTGTTTAAAGGTGATGTTGCTCAAGAATGTCGACAAACACAGTCGTTACTTGCTCCTCCTCCTCCGCTTCTTATCAAAGATGTATATTCTTTGCTTCACAAAATAAGGTATGAATAGTCCAATTTGGTTTCAGATAAACTTATAAACGTAATGGATCTATTGATGCTTTGACTCTATAGTAAAATTGTTGGGCAAATTATACTAACTACCCCTAAGCTTAGTTGATTTATGGGTGGGGTACAAAGTTTCATTTGTTTTGGCACTTAGCTGTTGTGTTGTTAGCATCAGTCAGTTGGGACTTAACAGCTTTAGGGTACTGTTGTCATCTTATGTATGAATTAAAACAATAATTTTTGTACATAAAAATATAAATTTTTTAAAGATTATATATATATATATACACACACACACACACACAATAAAAAACAAAAAAACCAATATTAATTTTAGAATATTCATTAATTTGTTACTTTCTATCTCATCTTTCTTATAAAGTATTCATCAGTGTGCAAACAGGCAGTGGAAGTACTATCCGGAAGAAAAGCCTTATTATGAATCTCATGTGTTCTTGTAGAGAGAAGGAGATGAAATATATTGTTAGAACTTTGGTAAGATGTTTGCTTAGTTTGACACCTTTGTAGTTCTTATTTATATGAAAAGTATTGATGATATGGTACTCAAATTTGTGGTGTGCTTTAGAGTGTTCAGCTATTTTATAAAAGAGCTCAGTCATTGATTTAATCTCTCATCTAGGTCAGGAATTTACGAATTGGGGCAATGATGAGAACTATTTTGCCTGCATTGGCTCAAGCTGTTGTTATGAATTCCTCCTTTGACTTTTCAAATGAAGGAATGAAGGAGAAGCTCCAGGTTTGATTTCTGTGATCAAATGCTAAGTCTTGCCAATCATGTTACTGTTGCATAGGCTAATGGTAGCAGTTTGTTGTCTAAATACTTTTCAAGTTTTCTTTATTAAACACTATGTTTATCAAGTAAATAAGTTTTAATGGCAATTTTTTCAAACCCCATTTTTTAAGAGAGTTATGTCTAAAAGAGCTCAGTCATTTTTTGAAAACTATGTTGTGTTTCTGTATATATTGATGTAGTTGTACTTAGCAGAATATTTCTTTTTTTATTTATTTCATTTGGTAAATAATTTTTCTTTTATTTGTTAGTGCCTTTCTGCTGCAGCAGTTGAAGCTTATAATATACTTCCCAGTTTGGTAAGATTTTATTTTGTTGGAACTGCAATTCTTCATCTTGCTCTGTTCATGTTTTAGAGGGAAAGTTTTTCAATACTTAAATTAAATTTGGCTGCAGCCATATATACAATTTCTGGAAACAAACTTGTGCTTTTGAAAAGATTTTGATGGTAGAAACAGGAAGAGAAGTTTGGTGCAAAATGTGACCTGTAGATTAGTATTCATCTCTAAGAACTTTGGCAAGATAAACAAACATGCAGCCTTGCTCATACACAATAGTCAAAATGCATTACATGATTTTCTGCGGGCCTGAACTTGAATTTATGCTACTTGATTTGCAATAAATGAGTAGATATGAAATGTTCCAGTTTTACTGCAACTCAATAAATAGCAATGACATCATAGTTGTTTTATTCATGTTGATTACTTATTAACTTGTCCTATGGGTGTTATGGTGTTTATTATAGAATATAATTCTTCATTGGATAAGTATGAACAATTGGCCACTAACTGATAAACATAGTGCCTAAGACTTTAAAATAAAATAAAATCAATCAATTAGGAAATAGTATTTATTCTATATCATAGTACATGTTTGAGATCAAGAGTCACTATAAGTGTGTGAGAATAAAGATATAGATAATATCCAAACTTACAAATATATGTAAAGAGTAACTAATTACTTAAAAGGACAAAAAAGTGGCAGTAAGAAATTGGCTTGACAAATAATACTCACACTTTTCAATGAAATAAGTTCTCAACCACAGTTTATACTCCATATCACTGTTCAGACATTATGCATCTTGTATTTGTTCCTTGGTGTATGCCAAGAGTTTCAAGTCTTGCCACTCATATTTGCCCCTATCAAAGCCAATCTTCTTAAAATCTAGCGTTGACAGCCAAAGGAATTGAAACAAAAATGAGGCACATAGACATGTAATGAACTTTTAAGCCATAAAGCATAAAGTAAGCATGAAATGTCTGATTTATGGGTTATATAATAATATGATCCTCAATTAGGAGCTTAGTACTGACATAACAGAAGGTAAAGAGAGAAACAGATCACAATCTAAAGAAAAGAGGACAAAAAACCTTGAAAGTTATTGGAACAAATACAAAAATATGAACAATTAGACTTACTGATTCTGATTTATTAAGTTGGGGAAACCTGGTTAATATGAAAGTAGTGATTTGTAGCAAAAGGCTAGAGACCTTGCCATTGGAAACAAGCAAATAACATAAGCATTTAATAGATGATAAGAGACTTGTGCAGGCTGAAAGTTAAAATTTGAAGAGGGAGACAGTGTAGCATTTCTTTTTAGTCTATTTACTGTTATCATTTGTCTATTAGAAAAGTTTCACTTATATGTTACATGAATAGGAGAATTCTATTTCTTGTCTTGGTACGAATTATAAATAGTATCATAATGAAAAGTTTCCTTTTTGTTGTGTAACTTGTGTTACTTATAACATTGTTCATATTTTGTTCTTTTTTATCCGAATGAAATTCTCCTTTTCTTCACACTCATACCCAAAAAGTTAAGCTGTTAGGAAAGGGTCCAACTATAGTGTTAAGCACTCTAACATATCTCCTCATGTGCAAGACCGGACTTTGGGCTTGTCACGTGGACTGATATGCTAGCCTATGTTACTCTGTGTTGTAATTATATATGTGGACTGATACGCGAGCCTATGTTACTATGTGTTGTAATTATATATTTAATTCTTATAAATGAGTTCCCAGATTTGAACTTGAGAGCTAGGTCAAATATGCTCCGATACCGTGTTAGTTCCGCTAGACCCAAAAGCTTAAGCTATTAGGAAAGGGCCAAACAATTTAAGCACTCTAACATCTTGAACATTAATTTTCATGCTTTTTCTTTTCTTCATGAAAGTTTGTATCAATAGATTTTGAATATGTTTGTTCTGATACTATCATTGTGTAAACATTGCTACTTTTGCATGCCATAATCCTAATAATCCTATTGTCAACAGGATTTGGTCATCCCTTCTCTCATGAACAAAGGCCTCGGTTTTTCATCGTCAACGTTGTCGATGGTTCCAGGAATACCTATCAAGCCCATGCTTGCAAAGTATAAAGTTTTGTGAATACTTATAATGTTTCATTTGTTCAGAATGCTTACTGAAATGCTCCGGCTTATAATGGTTTTGTTGGCTGTGGTGTAGAATTACCAATGGAGTTACACAAGTTTTAAGGCAGTTCCAAAATAAAGCTTTTACATGTGAATACAAGTAAGCCCCTGTTTTAAGTATGTCTATTTTTCTGTCTTATGTTTTTAATGCTATGCTTGGATTTCCCCTTCAATCATTGATATGGTTCTCAGATAATGGAGATCAACACTATTGACTTAACTTTTGCAATATCTCATCTTATGTTTCTTTGTGACACTGGAAGTCACTGGTTCTTGGAATCTGTACCCTGATTCCTATTTTTTTTTTCTTTTTTTCAACATGGTTTTCTCTCCTAAGACTCACAACATTTACATTGAAGTACAAATGTCAAACTTTTTGTTCACCATGATTCTATGGATTAAATAAACTTTTTAGAAAATTCAAAAGATGATCTCGACTTAAGATGTATGACTGCTAATATCAACTGTTTGTTTAGATCCTATTGGTGATATAAGGAAATGAGTTTAAATTGATACTGTAAGGTTTCTCTCCCTTTCTTTTCTACTCTTCTTCATGGCATATACGTTGAATATACAATTATTTGTAAGAATGAGGACGGTCATTGTTGACAAATATAATTTTGTGAAAGACGTTGTTGTCTGTCTCAAAGCATTCATTAAATATCTGGTATTGCTATACTGAATTATGCCTTATAACTATCTTATACTAAAGTTTTGTGCTGCAAGATTTTTCGATTGTATTTATGATTTATGTTAGTCACAAAAGGAGAAGGATCCTATTGATGTACTTCAACGGTCATGTGTCATTTGCTATTTTGTTACACTTATTAAGATCCCCATATTAATATATTAGGAATTTTAGCTAAAGCTTTCCAAAATATTTCATTTCTGGGGGAGATTCTTTTAGGAAACGGTGGTAGAAAATGAAAGAACATTAATGCAGGTGAGATGATAGAATTTAACCAGGCTGGATTTGATAGACAGTTATTTTAAGTATACAGTAATATGCAATGGCTCTTAGCTACAATATTCAAACTGTAAATCTTAATTTATATAATTTCTTCTATACCATTGAGCCTCAGGGTTTGTGGCAAATGAAGAATGTTTTTGGCATTTTCAGCAGTATATTAGATAATGAATTGTTGAAACTTGATATTTATGTAAACTATTACCCTGGCTCTCTATGGTTCTTACTTTTCTTTTTTTTTTCTTCTATATTTTCCCTTTTCTTTTTCTCTTCCATTTAGATAAGTTGTATTTATATTTGTTTTCATTCACTGAACATTCTTGAGCTTTTACGAAGAATTAGTTGTATTGTTTACTCTCATTTTCTTGTCTTTATGCTTTGTCTTGTTTTTGCTAAGCTACTGCCTAATGTAGACAATTCATTGGATTGATCTATTTGTATGAGATATCAGATATGATGGCCAGCGTGCACAAATTCACAAATTAGTGGATGGGACTTTGCGTATATTTTCACGAAATGGGGATGAAACAACGTCTAGATTTCCTGATTTAATTAGTATAATTAAGGAATTTTGTAAGCCTGCTGCAGTTACTTTCATACTGGATGCAGAGGTAAGTTTTTCACTGCGAGATGTTTTATAATACTTTTGAGGGTCATATTTGTTAGCTCCAGGATTCTGTTAATATTAATAGAACCTTTTGCTTCCAGGTAGTTGCAATTGATAGGAAGAATGGCTACAAGCTCATGTCTTTCCAAGAACTATCTTCAAGAGAGAGAGGGAGAAAAGATTCCTTGATCACTGTGAATAATATTAAGGTTTGATTAGATTTCAGTTCTGATTTGATCAACACTGATAAGAGCTTCTTGTTTCTACTCAGCTTTTTTTTGTTTCTTTTTAAATTCTGTTTTGGACATATTACATATGTTAGTTTATTTGTGTATACTGTATACAAGATTTAGTTGAAAATTAAGAAGTTGCCTATTTAAAAACTTAAAATTATTTTGGGTGTCCTATATGCATCATCTCTAGTCTAAAAATTTGTACCTATATCTGGGAAAATTTAAACATACATAAAGTGAAAGACTAAATTGACACAAAGCACATGGTAGGTTTGTTATAAACTTATAATGCTTTTCATGTATAACTTCTTTTATTTTATATGGTGTTGGAGTCTACTGCATGTGATAAATACATAGGCATTAAATTGTCATAAAAAGAAGCTGACTGCACAACATAGGTTCATATATATGAAGAAGTGCAGCAAAAGATAAGGGTGGATAAGTGTTATAATATTTGGTGGTAGATTTGTATGCACGATGAACTTTGATTCTGTTTAATGTCGATTGCCTTGTTTATATATATGTGAGGACTATCCAAATTTTCAGTCACAAGTTTCTTTTCTCTGTTGACTTTGCTCTAGTTTCTTAAAATTCTGGATTTGTTTTCTGATATTTTCATCTCTTGCAGGTTGACATTTGCGTATTTGTTTTTGATATCATGTTTGCTAATGGAGAGCAGTAATTATCTTGAACCTTCTCCTGGGACTGTTTATTTTTCTGATAGGGCACTCACACACAAAACAATATGCAGTGTCAATATGAGACCATAAGCAGACTATATAAACTCTGACATGGCTGAATTCTGGATCACTTGTTGCTAATGTAGTAACATTTTTTAATATTATAGTAAATTCAATCGGTTAGTGAGTTTGCATGTGTAAATTGTAATCTGTAGTTATTCTAAGAGTTTGCATGTTAGGATGGTGTTTTGGGACAGATTGATAGACAAGACTTTTTTATAACTACAGCTTTTGCTTGTATATTTAGACATTCAGTGAACTTGTGTAGGTTTCATTTTTCCCATATCAATCCAAGTTTTTATGGATAGCCTTTTCATATTTTGTTATTTTTACATTGTTGCTAATATAATTTTCTTTGTTTCCTATTAAAAAAAAAAAAAATTCAATAATTAATGCAGCTCTTTGTATAACATGTACTGGTACATTGTTGAGAATTAGTCTCAGAGCTTTAGAAAATAGCTTTGGCTTTCTCTTTATTTATTTTTTGATGCAATTGGTTGTTGTTACTAAGTACTAGGTTGGCTGATGAAGTTTTTGTTACAGGCTGTTGGGTCATACTCTCCGTGAGAGACGAACATGTATGCATTTCTTGCATCTTTTTCTTTTATTTCATTCTGCAGGGAGCCAATCCATTTTTCTTCTAATTTCTTTGGATCAAACAAATTACAGACTTGAAAGATTTGTTCTGCGATGAAAAGTTTGGTTATTTTGAGTATGCAAAGGAAATGATGGTGAGTCTTCTATCTTGGTTTTTGATTATCATCTTTGTATAATTAGTGTTTTATTCAGCTTTCTGCTTTCTAGGTGGAAGATGATGATGCTTGTATGGCAAGTGAAGTCACGCTAACTAAGATGAATAATTTTCTTGAAGATGCACTCAACTCCTCTTGTGAAGGGATAATGGTTAAGTCTTTAGATGTGGATGCTGGGTATTGTCCTTCAAAGCGTACTGACTCATGGTTAAAGGTTTTATGTGATTCATACTCGATTCTTACACTACAGCAGGAATCAGAACAGTGTCACTGATTGAGTTTTATTTTTATTTTTATTTTCAGGTCAAACGAGATTATGTTGAAGGATTGAATGACTCTCTTGATCTAGTCCCCATTGGTGCTTGGCATGGCAATGGGAGAAAAGCAGGATGGTAAATCATTTGTTCTTTTTCTCTCATTTTCTCTCCCAGTTGTAACTCGAGTGGGCATTTTGTTTTTTTCTTACGTCCTGTAAGTCAGCTGCTAGTTGCAAAGTGTTTTAGAGACCTTTGGTTTTAAGAAGCAAGTAGCTCAAAGCAGGTGTAGTGTATGGATATGCATGGTTTCTTATCTATGTATGGAGATTCATAAAGAAATGCTTCGTCTTACATGCAAAAAAGTAATATATAGGCATTTTGATTAAATGCAATTAGCAATCTTCCAAATGAATCTTTAATTTGTTGTTGTTTCTGTTATCAACTTAGATTTCATGTAGCTTTCTCATGTTGCAGGTATAGTCCATTCCTCATGGCATGTTACAACCCTGAGACTGAGGAATACCAAAGCGTATGTCGTGTCATGTCTGGATTTTCAGATTCGTTTTACAAAGAGGTAAATTTTGTGTTCTCTCTCTTTCTCCCAAGAGAGGGTAAATAGTTCCTGATATTTAAGGAATGTTTAATTTTAGAAAGAAAAAATGAAGTTAACCCACGGCCTTATGTGAAATTTAAAATCCCCAACATGACTTAGAAATATTCATCATCTTGACGACCACTGATTTACCATTGACTTGCAGATGAAGGAATGTTTTTCTGGGGATAAGATTTTGTCCAAGATGCCATCGTACTACAGAACAGCTGAGGTTCCAGATATGTGGTTTCCTCCAGAAGTTGTTTGGGAAATAAGAGGTGCAGACTTTACAGTGTCACCAGTTCACCAGGCTGCTATAGGTCTGGTTCATCCGTCTCGTGGCATCTCAATCAGATTCCCTAGGTTTATAAGCAGTGTGTCTGACAGAAATCCAGATGACTGTAGCACAGCTGCAGATGTAGCTGAAATGTTTCATTCTCAGACTCGGAAGATGGACGTGACTGCCAAAAAATGAATATCATCCGTGATCGCTACACGAGCTGTCCCTTTAATACAATTTTCAATGTACAGTGTGCTGAGGAAGGTGCAGTTTTTAGTTGTAGATCGTATATAGATGCACAGGTTTCGTCAAATTGATCTTTTGGTTGTGGCCCTGTATTTTAAGTTATTTTATGGTTATGAGCATCAATTTTGAAATGAAGTAAAATTCCTGAAATTTCTATTGAAATAATTTCTAATGAATATATTTACACCCTCACCCAAATTATCAATTAATTTTCCAATGAATGCATGACAAACATTGCATCAAACACAGGCTTAGAGTGAATTCCAAAATAATCCACAAAGAGCTGAAATCAATAACAAATTTAATTGAGAAGGCATTGTTGATATGTAGTCGTGCACTACCATAGAGAAAAGAAGGAAAAAAACAGAAGAGGAAAACTGGAAAAGTAAAATTAAATTAAAATTCGTGGATTTAGGTAAGCAAGGGTCATAGACTCATGATGCATGCTAAAGGGTTCAAATCTGAGAAGGCATTATTGAAGATATTATTTGATGTTGGAGATATTATTTAAGATTTTGGGTTTTAAAAATATTCTTGTAATTAATACATATTAATATTTTCATTAATTATATATTGAATTAGATAGTTAATTATTTCCATTTGTAACATTTTAGGATTATAGTATTTTCAATTTCCATTCTTATCTAATTTATTTTCTTTTTAGGAAAATTGATGATTTTGTTTTTTTTTTTTCCTAATTCTTTGAGGTTTTTAAGTTTTAAGTTTTTCTATTTAAAAGGTCTTATACCTAAAATCGTTTTTCTTTTTTAAAATTGTTTCTAGTAGCTGTTTCAGAAACAGATTTAAATTTTGAGTTGTATACTTTTTAGATAAATTCTTCATACTACACAATGTTATCAAAATTAATCGGTTGATCAATCTGCAATATACACTCTTTAGCATACGTGGAATCGTAGCTCCACGTAGTAATGGACTCGTCTGAGTTCCATTGTAATTGTGTATGTGTTGTAGTATATATCATACCATGTGCATCCATATATGCATTTTTTTTTTTTTTTCATATGCCTATCTAAATTTCCCGTTCCAGACGTAGAAGCGGTATATAATTTTTTACACAATTTATATCGTGTAATTTTTTTTACTTTACCGTTTGGGCCAGTTTGGTATTCCTATGTAAAACATCGTCATACCTTCGATATCCTCTTTCTGGAATGTGTTGTTCGTCCCTAGGGTGGTGGAAAGACCTACTCCCATGGACGTATTATTAACACTTTCGTATTGTCCTTGGGTGTCTTGCACACAGTCTCCGAACTCGAAAATGTTAAAATCAACATTCTCCATGTTCAAACCGTCCAAATAATTTGTATGATCCATTCCCTACAATATAAATATTAACTCATTAAGTTAAAAATTGAAGAAAGAAATAAAATTATCTGAAAAATTAAAATGAAGCATAAATATAAAAAGGAAAAGAAAAATAAAAATTAGTATGATACGGAAAGTAAATATGAAGCGTAAAACAAAATTCAGCATAAATATAAAAAAATATATAAATAAAAGGATGCGGAAAAGTAAATATGAAGCATAAAAATAAAAATAAAGCATAAATATAAAAATTTAAATTAAAATGAAACTACCTTTGTAATTTGTAGAAATGTTGAGAGTAAAGAAATATTTGGTGGAGAATGTAGAGATTACAAATAGAGAGTATAGAACTTTGGAGTTTAGAGAAAGATTAGAGAGTGGAGAATTAGAGATTATATTAGAGAGTGAGAGTGTGTAGAGACTAGAGAGATAGAGAGATTAGAGAATTAGAGAACTAGAGAGAGAGTAAGGGGTCGTTTGTTTTTTCCACTTAAAATTTAATAGGTCTGAATCATAATTATTAAGTTGTTTTGTTTGTTTGTTTGTTTGTTTTTGTTTTTGTTTTTGTTTTTGTTTTTTTTTTTAATACCAAAAAACAATTTAAAATAAAAAGTAAAAAATCTTGACTTTTCATTTAATTGTAAATCACTGAATTGCATTAAATCCAATCGAAAATCTTTCTTCTGATACTATCCTCCATAAATAACATATCTCCAACCAAAAAAAAAATTTTTGAAAAAAAAAAAAAAAAAAAAAAAAACATGAGCTGTCGGTTTGAACCGAATCAGAACCGTCGGTTCCAGTTCAATTTGAATCAGGCGGTTCCTTCAAAAATGGAACCGGAACTGGAACTGCCCTAGTCCCGGTCTGCTGATGTTCCTGTCTTTTTATTTTTATTTTTTTAATTTTGGTTGAACGTTGGAGGCCTAACGGTCTGCACACTCCAATTTCCTCCCGATTCTATGTAATTGTAATTTCTCTCTCAATTCTTCAAGTATCCAATTCCTTCTCAATTACTAAGTTATAATATTTATTTTATTTGCAATTGTTTTATTTCCAATTTCATTTATTTGCAATTACTACCTACTAAGTTTCCAATTCTCTCCCATATTTATTTCCATCAATTTTTTAACATTTTTGGTTCAAGGAATTTTACAATTCAATTTTTTAAATGGCAAGTGGAAGTGGAAGGGGTGACGGTCCTAGGCGTTCCATTTCGATGAAAGGTAAGAGTCGTATGGCTGATAATCTTGGTTATGACGACGCTGTCTATCATGAGTATCTGCAACACCTGGTCTATGCTGAAGACCTGGTCCTAAACTCTCGTACTCCTCTTTAATAATTTTTGAACCTGATCCCAATAACACCCACATTTTGACAAGCCAATCAGAAAATATGTTTGATCCAGCTGATCCCCCTCCAGATTTTGAATTTGATCCACCGGAAGATGTGTTATAGAAGCAGAGCAAATCTGATCTCTTCGTACTCCATATGAAGAGAGTTACGCAAGCAGATGGAAGCATTACAGTGGTTTGCAATTACTATAAAAAAGTATATAAGTGGCACAAATATGGAGGATATGACACTTATAGGAAGCATATAACGAACAAACATCCAGAAGCAGAGGGTCAGATCGAGTTCACAAACCCAAATTCCCAGGTACGCTACCCTTAACCAACAATAATTTTGTTATAGAATAAAATAGAGAAGAATTAGCTAAAATGGTAGCAGTAGAACACTTACCATTTAGTTTTGGTGAAAATGTTGGTTTTATTAATTATTGTTGATGAGCATTAAATCCTGCTACATGTCGTGTTCCTACAACCATGCTTACCATTATACGGAAACACTTGAAAAGATTTATGACAAAGAAAAAAGAAAGTTGGAAAAATATTTTGAAAAATGTAATGGTCGTGTTTCCGTATGTGCAAATCCATTTATACTTGGGTGTTACTCGCCATTATATGGATGATGCATGGGCTATCCAAAAAAGAATTCTTGCATTTAGAGTTTTTGATGATGCATGCACTGCTCATAATATTTTTAAACAGGTTACAATTATTTTTACAAAGTATAAAATTGAAAACAAAATTTTTGTAATTAGTTTTAATAATGCTTCTAGCAATACCACTGCTATTCCTGCTTTACTTGATTTATGCAAACCTTATCTTGATGGTAAATTTTTCATCAAAGATGTGCATGCCATGTTTTAAATTTATGTGTTCAAAAAAGATCACACACTCTTCAACAGTTTATTCAACCTATTAAAAATGCCCTCTATTTTTATTTTTATTTTTTGTGTAAACATCCTTCTGCAATAAAAGCATGGGCAACATATTGTAAACAAAATGGTAGGCGTGTCGTTAGATTTCCTCGTAATGTTTCAACACGTTGGAATTCTATTTATAAATTGCTTACTAGAAGTTATGATTATAGGGATTAATTAGTTATTTTTATTCAATTTCATGTTACTCACATTAATCTTTATCCAAGTAACTGGGATGTTTGTTACAAAGTTTCTAATTTGTTAAAAGTCTTTCATAATGCTACTAATAATCTATCTGGTGTTTATTATCCTACAACTCATTTATTTATTATTGAGAGTCTTAATATTGCTGGTGCCTTTACTCAATGTGAATTTGACCCAGAATTACTGGAGTCCGTTACTGCTATTAAGGAAAAATGGTTAGGATATTATAAGGAGTTTCCAAATATTTATTCAAAAATAGAATATGACGAACCTGAAAGTGGAGCAGAGGATGCGGATTATGACAACAATTAGTTCAAGTCATCACCAAACCTGTAATAAAAGGTAAGAGAACTACGTGACTTTTGATTCCTCTAAACCCCAAGAGGATACGTAGACAATTTAATTGCGGTAAAAATTAAGTGCAAGACTAACTTTACATTTTTTTTTAGTTTTATTTTAATTTAATTTTGTAATTTGTCATTTATTTATTTAATTTTATTTTTGGGTGACCCAATGAATTTTATTTTATTTTGTAATTTGTCATTTATTTATTTTATTTTATTTACAATTTTACATGTCTAATTTTTTTTATTAAATAAGGAAAAAAAAGGGTTTAGAACCGGAACCGATGTCATGTCTATATATAACTATGAGTATACTTATAACACACTTATCCACCTCATCACTTTTTACCAGAAAAAACAATATTATGTTATAAGAATACTTATAATTATATGTCTACCGAAGAAAAATTGCACGTAAGACTGATCGAGAAAAAACTAGGATACTAAACAAAAAACTTCATAGGTACTGATCTCGATAACTATAAGGAATCTTACTTTTGAAAAGATTGAAAGAAAATCCGGTGAACATGATCATGTGCACTGAGTAGATATTCTAATTAATCTAAATATGTATCCGTTGGCTGGGTAGTCGACTATACATGGATAAAGGAACTTCTTTTTCTAAAGTTTATATGCTTTGCTTCTTTTCCATTCTTACCATCATCTCCTTTGGAAAATCGATCGTCTTTTTATCTCAAAATCTGAAGATTCTTACGTACCCACGTATGTGTATGTAGTAGTTATTTGGAGGCGTCTTCTTGCAGAATTGAAGTAGAATCTTTAGATGTATTTAATATGTAAGTTTATATAATATTAAAATCAGGATGTATCAACACTATCAACTACATAAAGATTTCCTCTTTTCTATATCTATAATTTTTTTAAAGCTGGTCGGGGTCTGCAGGTATACCTGCCCAAATCAGGCTCCACATACCGTCCAGAATGCAACACTCACTCCAGGGATTTTCCCACACTTTGTGATTTACTCGTATGTGTTGTTTGTGGCAAAATTACAACTTTCTCACCCTGATTCTGATTACTGGTAATATATTTTATGTGATCATCATATTGAAATTAAGTTCCGGATTTACTAATATTTCCGGCAAAGAGATTATGGACACAACCCAGGAAAGACATACATGAAAGTCAACAAGAAGGAAATATATTTTTGGACTCTGTCATATATATATATATAGCTCAGCAATTAAGTTGAAAAGAAGTGGCGGCTACTGCTTTCTTCATGATCAAACTCATTAGAGGAGACCTCAGTACTGATACCACTTGGACTTGAAGACGATGAGCAGGAAGAGATCTCTGGGGCTACTCTAATGTTATGATCTCTCATCATCAAGTCATGAAACCGCGGCTGACCCACCACTCCATTATCCTCTCCCGTGCTTCTTTTCTTCAAAAATATGCGACAAATTACCCAGTTTTCCATCAGGTTTGAGTTAGTACTAGTCGTGGTTCGTGCATTGACAAGGCGGTATTCATGCATGATCCAATCAGTTCTAGATTCATGTGGAGGCTTCCCTCTATAAAAAACTAGAGTCTTCTTCATCCCCACCATTTGATTGTTATTATTATTCCTGTTGGTTGATGAAGATACAATTTGTCTGTCCACCCCACTTGCTTTCCAGTAACCAGAAGCAGTGGTTCGGTTGATTCGGTTCCCATTTCGATACTTGGCTTCGTTATTGCAGAAGAAGTACCTCTCTTGCTCCATGTTACCTGAACACACACACACATATAATTAACCAATTTGTGAGTTATAAGAAAAAAAAAAAAGAGAGACAAGGAATGTGATCACTATGTGACTGTGACTATGTGAGTGAGTTTCGATTAATTAATTACCAGGAAGATCCGAGGGATCGTAACTACAGATATTGATCATGTGTGGAATGACAGTAGCAGGCAAGGGGCAGGAGAAGATCTTACATTTGAGGTACTGAAAAACAAGTTCTTCATCTGTTGGCTGGAAACGGAAACCAGGAGGCAGTCTCATCACTCCATTCTCTCTTACAAATTGGAGCCTGTCAGCCATGATCAATTGACCTGAAACAGGAACGAAACCATAATTTCAAATTTCAAATTGCACCAAGTTTAGGGAGCCAAACTCTAAAATTTTCATAAGCACAAAAAAAATTTCAATTAATTAGAAGGACTAACAAATGAATTTTTCAAGAGACTACAAGGGGCCATGGCCCCTGCAGACCCCCTTATAGCTTCGTCCCTGACCTGAAAGACTATGAGTACGCAGTCGGTCGTTCCCTCTCTTTCAGGTATTTCAGGTAAAGTCGGGTAAGTAAACAAGCAATATGGCTAGGTATTTATAATGCATGAAAAGGAGATCAGTAGAGCAAATTCAAGAACAAAAGAAGCGCTTCTTTATGGAGGAGATCGAGTGGGTCCAGAGTGGGAGATTAAAATATAACAATCGATTAGAATTTGTTTCAAACAGATACAACACAGCGGCATAAATTAAGGAGAATATTCATTTGCCAAAATCTTTCATTTTTCTTTATTTGTTTTACCGTCTTAATCCGTGAATAAAATGTTGTTTTCAAGTGCCGTTTTGTGGAATTTAATTCTTTTATTTGATTTTATAGTTTTTTTAAGCAGTAATTTCGGGATTTTTTTTCCCCGGCCTATAGATATAGGGTGAGGAATACTTAATCCAAAAATTCATATCAAATTATTTGTTGAAGTGATTTATAATTAGTGTTATATAGGTGCCTTTTAAACTTAAGTTATTAAACTGGTCATAGAGTCACCAAATGAGTTGGAAAATGTGATACTTTCCACCATTTCCACGTGTTATATATGCAGATATTTTAACTTGTTAAAGTGATTTATAACTTATAAGTGTTGGGCAAATATTTTTTATCTTTTTGATAAGGTTGTTGGTGCAAATATTTGAACTTGAGTCCAATAGATAGATTAATATTTGATATTACCGAATTTGTCAACTAATTAAGATGACCTTAAAGGCATTCAAGAAAAAGTAGACATTAATTTGGTATAATACTATAAAAACTGGATCAAAAATTTGTCTTTTATACCCATATCGATGATATTTTAGGTTTAAATATATCAATGATGTTGGTTTAAACTATAGTTTCTTACTCAACTCCCGAATTTGAAAAAAAAAAAACTATATGATCAATGGTCGGGTTCGGTTGTTTGATCATTTTCGAAATTCATAACTAGTTTATTTTCGAAATACCTTATTTTCAATAATTAATCGATATATATATATATATATATATTCTTTCCTCATGACCGAACTGAACTTTTAAGATTATGACGATACTTTTGAGTCATTGATTAAGTTTAAAAAGACTTTAGTAAAGCTGAAGTATATGAATCAAATAGAATATGAAACTTTTTTTTTTTTTTTTTTTTTTTTTTGAAATAGGGATATGGAACTATTTCCACATTCTCATTCTCTATTTTCTCCCAGGTTAATCATAGTAGATACAATGCAAATAATTTATGCAGTTTTAACATCTCCTGGCCAACGCAATTTAAAAAAAAGAATCGCCTATTCCTCTATATCTCATATGGGTTTCATAATTATAGAAATTGGCTCGATAACTAATACAGGACTCAACGGAGCCATTTTACAAATAATTTCTCATGGGTTTATTAGCGTAGTTGTTTCTGAGTAAGAACGAGTTATGATAGAATACGTCATGGTTATCTTTACGAAATGGGCGGACTGACTATACTAATTCCAAAGATATTAACACTATTTAGTATCTTATCAATGGCTTCCCTTGCATTACCTGGCATGGGTGGTTTTGTTACGAAATTGATAGTATTTTTTGGAATAATTACCGGTCAACAATATTTTTTAAGAGCAAAAATACTGACTATTTTTATAATGGCAATTGGAATTATATTAACTCCTATTTATTCATTATCTATGTTAATCTGAAGTATGTGAATTTAATTAAGACAAGAATAAAACGTGAAATTGTGAAAACTGATTTAATTTCTAGGTAATTATAATTATGTAAGGATAAGGGATGTCCTGAGTCAATGTATGGCATCTGTGAGTTGCACGGCATGTCTGGTTGCACGTGTGGAAAAGAGAGTACTTTTCTCTGCACTCAATCTTCCACTTTAAAAATGTCTGAACCAACAGTCTTATTCACCTGTATGACTCAATAAGCAGTAATACGATGGCTTTTGTCCCAACATAAAAGCAAATAAATAGTGAGCTAATCAATCCTCGAAGAAACATCCGTATCTAATAGACAAATAT
The DNA here is from genome assembly GCA_035582765.1 of Acer negundo. NCBI lineage: Eukaryota > Viridiplantae > Streptophyta > Magnoliopsida > Sapindales > Sapindaceae > Acer > Acer negundo. The sequence continues at coordinate 17,811,589 of CM069241.1, read as the reverse complement.
AGCTCCCAAAGCAAAGACATGTTACTAAACTTTAACCTCATATTCTTTTACATTGATCGGTAAAAAGAATTCATGTCGTCGGCAAACAATCCCACGTATAATCCTTCAGCATAACAAAATCATATATACCGAGAGTCCCTAATCGATATAGGCTTCAAATGAAGTTACAACACTTAAAGTTCAAACTTTGATATTTTAAATATAATATCCCATTACATGGTGTCAACTTTCAAACAAAACATAACAAACTTACCATGTTTTTTATTTTTTATTTATCTATTTTTATTTTTTTAATATCAGTTCAATAAAATTAATTTGGGTTAATTAGAGAATTAACACAAATTAATTTCTCAAATGACTTACTTGTTAAGTTTCAAAAGAGAGGACTAATTACGCATTTTGTTAATTAAGTTGCTTTGCTTTTCTTTCTCATCTATCCATTCTCGATATTAGTTGTTTTAATCTTTAATTTAATTGCAATTGGCTTTTAAGCCTTCTTTTTGTGAAACGCTAATTAAAGGGCAATAAGCTTTTACACTTTTCCAGGTTGGAAAATTTTGGATTTTAATTAAACACCGATGGTATACAAATACTAATAGTACGTACTTGTAGCGCCGTAGCCGTTTTATAGAGCAATTAAAAATTTTAAAAGTCTCTCTTTCTTTTCCTAAATTTTCATTTTCTAATTTAAAATCGGTAGATTTGAAAGAAAAGTCATGCTAGCTTTTGATAGAAAGCAAAAGGTCCATTCAAAGAAGAACGCCCTGTCCTAATAAGTTGAAGTGGAAATTGAGTTTATTGCAACTTTGTACTTTCCTTCATTGCGAAGATGTTGCTTTACCATCTCTTTCCATGTATTATTTGATTGAAATCTTTTTTTTTTTTTTTTTTTTTTTTTCCCGATATTTATTAATCCAGGACCAGATATTTTTTTAAAAGTTTTCGTCATTGGTATAATTCAAGCTACTAACCTGTGAGTTATTTGCCTAAACCCCAAACTCGTACATCTACAAGTTGAGCTACGTCTTTGTTGGTTATTTGAAACATTCGTATGCAATCAAACATCCGTATTTGAAAATTTCATTGTTATTCGGACTAATTCTTACATAGTACACTGGAACCCCTCTAAATTAATATTCTTGGGATACACCCTCGAGTATTAATTTGAAAGGGTTATTAAGTTGAAGGGTTTTATATTGTAAAGTGTTATTTTAATTTATCTTAGAAAATATGTGCTGATCGGCTTTCTTATTTAAAGAATGTTTCTTTTCGGGATTCATTGTTTAATCGGTTTTTTTCTTCAAAGAATTTTTTAAAATTTTTTTTTTTTTTTCAGGATTCCTTGATTAGGAAAGATTTATTAATAAAATTATCAATTCTTTTTGGGAATGTGATTACTTAGAGACCAAGGATATATAGTGAGGCTTATTATTTGGTTATATATAACAAGAGAGATCTCAAGATATGCCTAAAAATTGTATTCCTAATAGCTCTAATTCTCTATTTTCTATCTTATTTGTTATAACAAGTGGACAATTCAAAAGATAAATGATGAAGTCAAAAATATCAAATATGGTAGCCTTGAGCAAACTAACTTCTTGAAGCTAACTTCTTGAAGCACTTTTCTAGTTCTTGATTATTATGTATTATATTTTGTACTTTAATGGAATTATTAATTTATACGACAGTCTGGACTAAAATTTTATACTGGGTTTCAAAATTTTTTTTAATTAATTATTACGATAGAGGGGTTTATTAATTTTTTACACTGACCCAAATCAGGACCGAGATTTTTTTTATTAATTTAGAGAGGATATTAATTTATAAAAAATTAATTTACAGGGATTTACTGTAGTTACATGGTTGCTCCATGCTTGCCATATATTGCTTAAGGCAATAGCAACTAAACTATATATAATATATAACATGTTATATATGTTATCTTTGAGTTACTAATTCTTTTATTTGATATTTCAAAATGCCTTTTTTCCTTTGCTTAATGAATTTATATATATATATATATATATATATATAAACGGGTGATCATGTTAGCTATGTAACATTACATAATCACAAATTTTTTTTTTTCCAAATCTAAGAGTCTCAATTTTAGAGATATATACAAAATAAGTCGGATCCCTTTAACCTTTTGAAGCTTGGTGTGACTTGTGAGAGGGTCGGATTTAATTTATGGACATCTAATTACTTCAGTGTACTAAAATTTCGTATTTAATTTGTAGATTTTTTGTGTTTATGGGAATTGGTGGATAGCCTTACGGTGCAAAAGATTAGTCTATTAATTGGGTTGTAATATCTATTGATGTATTTACATTTCTCTTGTCTTGTATCTTTTCCATATGTGGGATTCATTCTCATATTTTCTAGCTTCACATGTGGGTTCTGTAACACCGTGTAAGATATTTAGCCACTGTATTATCTCTTTGAAACAATACTTTATTTATGAATTATGAAGTGATAATTAAATATCAAATTACATAGAACAAACTGTTTTTTAACATGCATGCGATCAAATTAAATCAGAAATAAATTAGATTATGAGTAACCTTTTGACATCATGATTCATGCATATTGAAGTAAATCTACCTACTGCTACAACTATATGGTGAGTCACATATCAACGTTCAACAAAGAGCTTTTCCAAAAGTCATGTTAAAGCTAGGGATCCAAAAACATGAAAATCTTATATTCTTACATATATAATATGATTCATGGGAGATTTCTTTTCCTACTCCACCGGTCACCACCCAACAGTTGAACTAATATTTAATTAGGCTCAAAAAAATTTACGAAATTAAGTGAAACTGAAACCTGATCCAATATATATAATCTCTTTATCTCTTACCAAACACTGGAGCCAAAACTTGCACTGTGCTTTGATTGATAGTTCCAATTAATTTCCGGAACTAACTATTCTCTCAATGTATAAATTAAGATATTTTGAAACCAAATATGAATTTCTATTACTAATTAACTCTACTAAGAATTAATCCGGATGACAATGGCATTTCTCAACTGAGAACACTTATCTAATATAATAATATGACAATGATAACAAAATAAGTAGTTATGTATATAAATAAATATATATATATATATATATAATTTTTCTATTGTTGGAGTCGTTTGTTTTTTTGTCTGAAAACTGAATAGTCCTGAATTTTACTGAAAACTGAATAGTGACTGAAACCTGAATATAAATGAAATGTTTTTTTATTTTTTATTTTTTATTTTTTTTACATCTAAATGTACTGTCAACATGTTTGTTTTTTAAAAATAAAATTGTCTGAAAAGAAGTAATTTTACGTCTATACCCATATTAAATAATTATACATATAATTTAGAATAAAAACAATCCAAACATAATAATTATATATGAACACATATGATCATGAGCTTCTTCTTCGATTACAAATAAACTTTATTTTTACTAAGAAAAGAAAATGTTTTTTTTTTCAAAAAATAAAAGGGGCAGTACAAAAACTCAAACAAAACACTCTAAAAAAAATAACATATAAATACATCACCCGAAGATCATAATAAAATATTGATATTAAACACCAATATGAGAAGTGATTATGTTATTTATTTATTTATTTTATTTATTTATTTTTTAAAGTTATTTAAAATAAACAATTTATTAAAATAAAGATTCCTATACAATATATAATTATGATGAAATTGGAGATATGTTATATATGAAGGATAGTATCAAAAGAAAATATTTTAGATTGCTTTTAATGCAATTCAGTGATTTACAATTAAGTAAAAAGTCAGGATTTTTTTACTTTTTATTTTAAGTTGTTTTTTGGTATTTTTAAGTTGTTTGACCACTTAAAAAAACAAACAAAACAACTTAAAAATTATGATTCAGATCCATTAAGTTTTAAGTGGAAAAAACAAACAACCCCTTAGTTCATCCTGATATAAAATATATCAGGACGAAGAATGTGAACCATTAGATTTACATACTTTGACTCAAGGTGTATATACTTGTCAAAACTTCTCCATGATCTATGATTCACATTCTTCATCCTGATATATTTTATATCAGGACGAATTGATAATAGAAAGACTCTCTCTCTATATATATATATGGGGAAGGATCGGGGGACATAAATTTTGACACAATTTTAACACGATTTCATAGCCTTTGGATAAATAATATATTAATGGTTTAGATTAGTCCATGTGTTTCTTACTTATTTTTTAGATTTCCTATCAATTCTTTCCTTTTTGTTTTTAACATATTTCCTTAATTTTTATTTCACCCCTCTCTCATGCATCATATATCTCTCTCCTATCAAATTTTACTGTGCGGTTTCTGTTATCTCTTATTTATTTTTTCTCTCTTCCTTAATCGATTTCTCTTGCCTTGTTCTTTATATATTATATATATATATATATATATATATATAAAACTGAATTGTTTGTGTTTTTATTTTTATTTTTTATTTAATCCGTTTCTCTTGTTTCGTGTATGTGATTTTTGATCACTTATTTTTATTTTTATTTTTATTTTTATTTTTATTATTTTTTATTTTTTCCTTCTTTTGTCACTCTTCTAATATTTTCTTTTCGGAATTCATTAAAAAGAATCAACATTATATCAATATCTCCATTCTTCATTACAACATTTTATCCATGGTTTGAAACTTCGTATAAGTAATGAAATTAATTAAATTACTTGGAAATAAGTTTAATTTAATCAAATTAATAGATGAACACTTTTTTTTTTCTTTTGCTCAATCAAATTTTGATTCTCGTTTAATTTCTTAAGGTGAATATCCATTGATTACAAAAACATTAAAAAAAAAATGGAGAAAGAGAAACAAAAAGGATTTAAAAAAGAAAGAATGTGGTAAAGGAGACATAAAATGAAAACGTAAATTATAAAGATGGAAGGAGAAAAGTTGATTTAAGAAAAATGAGCGAGAAAGTAGGAGAGATGAGAGCAATGAGAGACAACATAAAAAAGGAAAGAATCGATAGGAAATCTAGAAAATAATTAAGAGGCACATGGACTAATATAAACCATTAATATATTATTGATGCAAAGGTTATGAAATCGTGTCAAATTTGTGTCAAAATGTGTGTTCACCTATCCTTCCCCATATATATATATATATAAACATAATCATGATTTTTTTTTTAATTATTATTATTATTTTTTTTTTGAAAATGAGACTTTATTCAAACAAAAAGGATTACAATTGAGACGGGATATCACCCCGCAACCTCCGAGGCCACACATGGCGGAAAATCCTCAAGCCAAAAACAGTTGGCTTCAATAAGAAGACCAAATTTAGCAAGATTGTAAGCAGCCATATTGCCATTTCTAGGGAAAAACCCAATAGAGAACATACGAAGAGAAACCCCGAGCAGATAGATGTCCCTCAAAATTAAACCAATATTAGAGCAAGGGAAAGAACTCTCATTAATGAGATTAACCACAGATTGGGCATTAGTTTCGAAGATGCAAGGCCAAATACCAACCTCAAGAACATACTGAATAATGAATACCTCTAAGAACAGTTAGAGCCTCAACAATAAGGAGTGAATAACCGACCAAATTTTTTTGAGCACTAGAAGCCATAACTTGACTAGCAGAGTTTCTAACAATAATACCAATCCCTACCACCCCATTCACCTCATCAACGGCTGCATCTGTATTCACCTTATAAAGGCCCTCACTTGGAAGGGACCATTTCGGAGGGGCAACCTGTAACTTGGAACCATTGCCCAGGATTTTGATATTAGCCCAATGGTAGTCATCTAAGAAGGACATTGCCCAAGGAACCAAATCCAAATCATGCAAGTTTGAAGACTTAAAAACCCAGTCGTTATGCCGAAACCAAGCCCGCCAAAAGATAATGCAAATAAGCTCCCAATCCTCACACTTAATCTGCTTCCAACACAACAGCAAAAAAATCCACAAGGTGGCAGCTACTAGTAACCTTGACATTCTTTAAAAAAGGACACATTTCGTGAATCAAATTCAAAGAGGGGTATCCCTATAAGGCATGATAAGTCGACTTCGGCTCTTTAACACACATAGGGTAGTAAAACTCAGCAAGCAAACGTCGGGAGAACAAATTTAATTTAGTGGGAATCCAATTATGGCAAGCCTTCCACAGGAAAACTTTAACCTTTGGGGGAATCCTAAGGCACCAAAAGAATTTCCACCAAGACTCAGGGCTATTAAGACCAGAGGTCCTAGGATTCAAAGACAAATCACACCCAAATTGATAACCACTCCTCACTGAATAACAACCCATTTTGTCGTAGTGCCACAAAAGCGAATCAGGAGCATCAAAAATGGGGCAAGGGGTTTTCAGGATCAATTCCGCATCCTTAGGCCAAAAAGACTCGCGGATGAGAAGTTCGTTCCAATGACCAGAAGGTGTTTTTAAAGACTGAATAGTGGTCGTTAATCCATGTCTATGAGGCGACAAAACTTTTAAAGTTAAAGGTCTAGGAAGCCAACGGTCATTGTAAATTGAAATAGAAGACCTGTCACCAATTATCCATCTCGAGCCAGCCTTAAGTAACTCCCTACCCCATAAGAAACTTCTCCAAAGATAGGAACAAGAACCTTTGCTATCAGCTTTCATCAAACTAGAATCATAGAAATAACACGATTTCAGAACCCTTGCCGTAAGCATGTGAGGAGAGCACACAAGTCTCTAGCACTACTTAGCTAATAAAGCTTTATTAAAAATGGAGAGGTCCCGAAACCTTAAACCACCCGAATCCATACTAGAACAAAGAATCTTCCAAGTGCTTCAATGAATCTTTTGTTTATCCGCTGAGGAACCCTTCCAAAAGCGAGCACTCAAATGATGCAAATCCATCACCAAACCCTTCGGCAGTTTAAAGAGCAACATCAATTGAGTAGGAACTGCTTGAACAATAGCTTTAATTAAAACCTCTTTCCCCCTAGCTGAAAAGAGTTTTTCTTGCCAGCCTTTAATTATATCCCACACACGGTCCTTAATGCTAGCAAAAATAGCCTTTTTGTTTCTCCCTGTGAAGCTCGGCAACCCAAGATACCTCTCGTGGCATCCAACCAATTGAACATCCATGATCTGCGCAAGTCTCAACCCTCTCTCCCGAGAAGCCTTACTACTAACTGACGCAGAATAGAAGTTCTAGGGTTTACCAGTGTAAGCCCTAAATCACACAAAACTAGAATCCATTAGTAATTTAATTTGAAACCAAAATATAATATTATTCAATAATTCGAAACTGATAACAAAGAGCCTTAAATAGGCTCTGGAAACCCTAAAATAAGCAAAATGACTAAAATATCCTCATACTAAACAAAAGTCAACTAAAAAAAGGAAAACAAAAAAACATTAAATCTTCGGTCGCCCGACAACCTAACTTAAACAGCTCTGATGAGGGAGTAAACAACGTCAACTGGGGGAACACAGGTTGCCATGGTATGGAGCACTGAAAACCCTTTCCGAAAGCATATTATAATAGGAAATCTGACAATTGAGCTAAAAGTTATGCACGTTTCTTCGGGGTAGCTCTTTTAGCCAGTTTTCGGTCCATCTCTTCTTCAAACTCCAACGCCAATTGTCCTACATCAGTCCCTCCCACCTATGAATAACTCAACCTCAAGTTATAATCCGGATAAAGCAGAAAATCATCACAAAACTCATAAAGGTCAGCTACGTTGAAAGTTCGGGATATGTTCATATCAGCAGGCAAGTTGATCACGTAGGCATTGTTGTTGATCTTCTTGATCACCTTGTATGGTCCATACTTCCTTGGCTTCAACTTGTTATAGGAACCAATTGGGAACCTCTCCTTTCGCAGAAACATCAAAACCTGGTCACCCTCAGTAAAAAATTTCTCACGCCTTTTAACATCTGCTGCAGCCTTATACTTCGCATTCTTCTCCTCTAACCGTGCCTTCACTTCAGCCTGAACATCACAAACCTGCTCATCCATGGTCTCAGCAGCAACACTCATATCAATGATTTTGGGAAGTCTTGCCAGGTCTAACGTATGCTTAGGGGGTTGCTGATACACTAAAGCGAAAGGAGACTTAACCGTAGCAGTATGGACAGCATTGTTATATGTAAATTCAGCTTGTGCTAGAGCCACGTCCCACTGTTTTGGCTTGTCACAACAAATGCTCCGAATTAAATTTCCTAGTGTTCGGTTTAGGTTCTCTGCCTGTCCGTTAGTTTGTGGGTGCGCAGTGCTACTGAACTTTAGAGTAGTATCCATTCGCCGCTACAATGTAACCCAGAAATGGCTAAGAAACTTCGAATCCCTATCAGATGTGATAGACTGGGGTACACCATGTAAACGAACTACCTCCTAAAAGAATAGCTGAGCCATATGTGATGCATCAGATCTCTTTCAACAAGGTATAAAATGCCCCATCTTTGAGAACCTGTCAACCACAACAAAAATGGAGTCTACTCCACGCTGAGTTCATGGAAGACCCAAAACGAAGTCCATTGCTAAATCCTCCCATATGGCATTCGGAACAGGTAGTGGCATGTACATGCCCGTATTTTGAGCTTGTCCCTTAGCAGACTGACAGACATAACACTTGCGAACAAAGTTACCGACGTCGCATTTCAATTGAGGCCAATAATACCGTTTGGCCACCCACTGATAGTTTTGTCACGCCCCAAATGACCACTCAAACCTCCACCATGCAACTCTCGAATCAGTTTTTCTCTCAGAGAGCTCCGCGGGATGCACAACTGATTGCCACAGAACAGATACCCTTCAATCATATGAAACTCCCCTTCGGTTTGTTTCAGAACACATTTTTCCCATACCTCTTTGAAATCCTCATCATCATAATACAGTTCTTTCAGAAACTCAAACCCAATAATCTCTTACTGCATAGTAACCAATAAGCTTGCACGTCGACTTAGTGCATCTGCCACCTTATTTAGAACCCTAGACTTGTGCTTCAGAACAAATGGAAACTTCTGCAAATAGGTTACCCATCGAGCATGCATATTACTTAAGTTCCTTTGGCTATTCAGATACTTCAAAGCTTGATGATCCGTGTAAAGGATAAACTCGCGTTAAATCAGATAATGCTTCCAGTTCTTTAGAGCACGAACAATTGCATAAAATTCTTGGTCATAGGTACTCCACTTTTGTCGTGCATCACTAAGCTTCTCACTGAAAAACGCCACTGGTTTCTTCTCTTGAGACTACATTGCTCTAATCCTAATCCCACTAGCATCACACTCCACCTCAAATAACTTCTCAAAACTAGGTAGTGCAAGAACATGAGTGGTGCACAGTTTTTCTTTGATGACTGCAAAAGCTGTGTCAGCTGTTTCACCCCATTGAAACTTTCTTTTCTTTAAACACTTTGTAATAGGAGCCACAATACCACTGAAGTCCCTAATAAACCGACGATAAAACGTCGCCAACCTATGTAAACTCCTCACCTCTCCTACTGTCTTCGGTATGGGCCAATCACGAATGGCTCTCACCTTTTCTTCATCAACCAATATACCCTTTGAACTGACCACATACCCAGGGAATAACAAACGCCCTGTTAGCCAATTGCACTTTTTTGAAATTGATAAATAATTTATTTTCGGACAACACCTCTAACACAACCCGAAGATGTTCCATATGGTCTTTCTCACTGGGACTTTAAATCAGTATATCATCAAAATAGACGACTACATATTTTCCAATGAAAGGCCACAATACCTGGTTCATGAGCCGTATAAAAGTACTAGGTGCATTGGACAATCCGAAAGGCATCACTAACCACTAGTACAACCCATCTTTTGTTCTGAAAGCTGTCTTTCACTCGTCACCAGGTTTGACCCGTATCTGATGGTACCCACTTCGCAAATCGATTTTTGAGAACAACTTCGAACCCTCTAACATATCTAGCATGTCATCTAATCTCCAAATCGGGAAGCTATATCTGACAGTTATCTTGTTAATCACGCGACTATCCACGCACATCCTCTAACTGCCATCTTTCTTTAGGACCAGCAACGTGGGAACTGCACATGGACTCATGCTCTCTCGGATATACCCCTTCTTCATCAATTCCTCCACTTGATCCTGTAAAATCTGATTCTCTTTGAGACTTATCCGATAGTGCGGTAAATTTGGTAAGCTTGCTCTTGGAACTAAATCGATATGGTGCTGAATATCTCTCAACGGCGAAAGGTCATTTGGTAACTCTTCAAACACCAACTCATTGAATTCTGTCAGTAGGGACTGCACCTTCTTGAGTAACACAACTTTCTGCTCTTTCTTATTTTCTATCACTAGAGCTCATAGAACCACCACATGTACCTCCTGTGCCGCCTTAATTTCAGATTCTAACTCAGCTATTGACGTGACTAAAGAGACTAGGGATTGTTCTTTTACCGCGTCCTTAGTTGAGACACTGCCTGAACACCGTTTCGGAACCATTGCAATCTTTCTGTCATTCCAATTGAAAATACAAACATTGTCGCACCCCCTGTAGGTGACATCTATATCAAACTGTCATGGGCGTCCCAATAACACATGACCATCATCCGTGTCAACTACATCACATGCCACCTCGTCCTGGTAGTACTGCCTGATCGAAACAGGAACCTTACACACCTCCGTCACGCTTGCCTTGGGTCCCTTCTGAATCCACCCAATCGCATAAGGCCTTGGATGTTTTTTTGCCAGCAGCTTAAGATGTTCCACCAGTTTTCTGGACAAAGTTCTCACAACTCCCGCTGTCGATAATTAAATCACAAACCTTCACCTGGACACTGCAGCAAGTCTTGAAAATATTGTTTCTCTGTGAAACGTCTTCTAGTTTTGTTGAACACATGACTCTCTGAATCACACAACTAACGTGCTCTCCTTGTTCCTCTGTAATTTCTGCACCTTCAAAGAGTTTGTCCAAGTCTCCTCCTTCAAAATCATGTTCGTCCTCCTCATTCTCTTTAGCATCCACAAAATTCACCGGTTTTCTGGTCGGACACTCATTCGAACGATGGCCTGGCTGGCTGCACCTGTAGCACTTCAAACTGTCTGTTTTACTATATCGGTTTGACGCCACTTGTGGGGTTTCCTTCATAGCTATTGTTGCTGCTTCTGTAGACAGCCGCGTCCCACTGAAGTTATTGCTGGAGCTGAACCCCTCTGGCCTTGATTTGCAACACTTCTAGTCTGACCCTGTCCCTTACTCGAAGAAAGTCTGCTCTTGTTCACCGTTGCATTGGACGATTCACCCACGTCCCTTTTGTAGTAGGCAAACCGATTGGGTGTTTTCTCTATTAATTCCGCCTTCATGGCCATGTTGTGCACCTCATCAACTGTCCAAACAACTTGCAGCCCAATCTTGTCTCGAATGGTCGACTTTAATCCCCCTAAATAGCTGGAAACATGCTACCCCTACGTCTTATTTAGGTTATTACGAACAGATAGCCTAGACCACTCCTCAGTATAATCTGCAATAGTTTTATTACCCTGCACACAATTCTGATAACTCTGGAAAATAAATTGCTCATAATCTAGAGGTAGAAATCTGCTCATCATAAGTTGTTTCATTGGCCTCCAGGATCGTATAGGAACCTTACCTTATCGACGTCTATCCAACTGCATCTTCTCCCACCAAACAGCAGCCCCACTCCTTAACTTATACGCTACCAGTTTGACTTGTCGTTCCTTCGTAACTTCAGAAAACTCGAAGAACCTTTCGACCTCAGAAATCCAATACAAGAATTCTTCAATCAGCAATTTACCATAGAATAGCGGTATGTCTGCACGTATTCTATAATCAGGTTGATTTCGGTTTTGTTGACGATTCCCTTGGTAGCCCACAAAGTCCTCATCAGAGTTTTCATCACTGAAATCTTAAAATTGCATGTGTCTTACTACTCTAAACATGCGTCCACCTCCAGGGCGTTCAAGGGCAACTCCCTCGACTCCATCTCTGTTGGTAAAGGCAGAAGTGTTTTCATTAGGGGTGTTGGGATTAGGTGGCCGCTCCAACAATTGCTGTAACATAGCCTCCAACCTTTCCATTGATTGTCGCTGCTCATCAATCGTTGCCCATATATCGACATCCCTACCACCAGCGTCGCTAGGGTTAGCTTTTTTGGCTTCGTCGTTGACCATCATACAAGGTAAAATCCTTATGCTCTGATACCACTTAACGCAGAACGTAAGTTCTAGGGTTTACCAGCGTAAGCCCTAAATCACACAAAACTGGAATCCACCAGTAATTTAATTTGAAACCAAAATATAATATTATTCAATAATCCAAAACTGATAACAAAGAGCCTTAAATAGGCACTGGAAACCCTAAAATAAGCAAAAACACTAAAATATCATCATACTAAACAAAAGTCAACTAAAAAATGGAAAACAAAAAAACACTAAAATCTTCGGTCGCCCGACAACCTAACTTAAATAGCTCCGATGAGGGGGTAAAAGACATCAATTGGGGAAGCCTTGGTTGCCACAATATGGAGCACTGAAAACCCTTTCCGAAAACATATTATAATAGGAAATCTGACAACCGAGCTAAAAGTTATGCCTGTTTCTTCGGGGCAGCTCTTTTAACCAGATTTCGGTCTATCTCTTCTTTAAACTCCAATGCCAATTGTCCTACATCACTAACACATAAAGCAGACTTTTGGAAATCAACAACCTAACCCGAAGTTGAGGCATACCAATCTAACACTTGACGGAAGGTGCGAAAATCTCTAACCGAAGCCTGAGAGAATATCATACTATCATTAGCGAAAAAAAGATGTAAAATCTTCAGATCTCCCCTACTACACTTGAAGCCCGCAATGGAACCAATCCGTCTAGCCTTAATGACGAGAGGTGAAAGTCCCTTCGCACAGATAAGAAACAAGTAAGGAGACAATGGATCACCTTGACGAAGTCCTTTAAACGGCTTTATGTTGCCACAGATAATCCTATTAACAAGGAAAGAGAAGGAGATCGAGGTGACACAATTCATAATGCGTTGAATCCACTCATCCAAGAAGCCCAGTTTACTCATCATACCCCCAAAGAAAATCCCATTCCACTCTATCGTAGGCCTTAGACATATCTAATTTTAGAGTCATCGCCTATTTTTTTTTTTCCTTTTTTCTTCGTCATTATCACATGAATGCACTCAAAACTGACAATAGCATTATCCGAGATAAGTCTGCCAGGGATAAAGACACTCTGAGTCTCAGATATTACGTCCCCTAACACTAACCGAAAGCGATTGGCCAGGGCATGGGCAATTATTTTGTACAAAACATTACATAAGCTGACGGGACAAAAATCAGAAATCATTTCCGCCCTTTTAACCTTAGGGATTAAGTAACAAGAGTACTATTTATTTCCTCCAAGCTATGCCCATTATTTGGAACCTCCAGGCACACCCTAGAAACTCTATCGCCAACAATAGGCTAGAAATTTTGATAGAAAAGTGTCGGCAATCCATCCAATCCTGGGGCCTTTAGTGGAGCCATATCAAACACCGCTCGTCTAATCTCGTCCCCAATAAAAAGAGCATCCAAGGAGGACCTTTTCGAATCCGGGAGACATGGCTGCACACATTTAAAAACAGTTTCCAACAAACTCACCGAAGGAAAGATAGAGCAAAATAAGTTAGAAAAATAATTCTCCACAACACCACATATGTCCGGTAACTCATTCCTCCACATACCTGTCTCATTGTACAAACCATGGGCAATTATTTTGTACAAAACATTACATAAGCTGACGGGACAAAAATCAGAAATCATTTCCGCCCTTTTAACCTTAGGGATTAAAGTAACAAGAGTACTATTTATTTCCTCCATGCTATGCCCATTATTTGGAACCTCCAGGCACACCCTATAAACTCTATCGCCAACAATAGGCCAGAACTTTTGATAGAAAAGTGTCGGCAATCCATCCAATCCTGGGGCCTTTGGTGGAGCCATATCAAACACCGCTCGTCTAATCTCGTCCCCAATAAAAAGAGCATCCAAGAAGGACCTTTTCGAATCCGGGAGACATGGCTGCACACATTTAAAAACAGTCTCCAACAAACTCACCGAAGGAAAGATAGAGCAAAATAAGTTAGAAAAATAATTCTCCACAACACCACAGATGTCCGGTAACTCAGTCCTCCACATACCTGTCTCATTGTACAAACCATGGGCAATAATTTTGTACAAAACATTACATAAGCTGACGGGACAAAAATCAGAAATCATTTCCGCCCTTTAACCTTAGGGATTAAAGTAACAAGAGTACTATTTATTTCCTCCATGCTATGCCCATTATTTGGAACCTCTAGGCACACCCTAGAAACTCTATCGCCAACAATAGGCCAGAACTTTTGATAGAAAAGTGTCGGCAATCCATCCAATCCTGGGGCCTTTGGTGGAGCCATATCAAACACCGCTCGTCTAATCTCGTCCCCAATAAAAAGAGCATCCAAGGACCTTTTCGAATCCGGGAGACATGGCTGCACACATTTAAAAACAGTCTCCAACAAACTCACCGAAGGAAAGATAGAGCAAAATAAGTTAGAAAAATAATTCTCCACAACACCACATATGTCCGGTAACTCAGTCCTCCACATACCTGTCTCATTGTACAAACCATGGATTTTATTACGACTTTTACGAGATGAATCCCGCCAATGGAAGTATTTCGAATCCCATTAGTTGAAACCCCCAGGCTCACCCTAGAAACTCTATCGCCAACAATAGGCCAGAACTTTTGATAGAAAAGTGTAGGCAATCCATCCAATCCTAGGGCCTTTGGTGGAGCCATGTCAAAACAACGCTCGTCTAATCTGGTCCCCAATAAAAAGAGCATCCAAGAAGGATCTTTTTGAATCCGGGAGACACGACTGCATACATTTAAAAACAGTCTCCAACAAAATCACCAAAGGAAAAATAGAGAAAAATAAGTTAGAAAAATAATTCTCCACAACACAACATATGTCCGGCAACTCAGTCCTCCACGTACCTGTCTCATCGTACAAACCATGGATTTTATTATGACTTTTACAAGATGAATCCTACCCATGGAATATTTCGAGTTCTTGTCTGCATACTTGAGCCAAGTTTCTCTAGAACATTGTCTCTAATAATCTTCATCTTGCTCTAAAAGGCTATCAAGTTCTACCTCTATCTTGGGAATCCTAGCCCATGAGCCAACATGAATGTGAGAGGAGACAAACTTTAGCTCATCTTGCAGCACCTTAATTCTGTCACGCATTTCCTTCCTTAAATTAGCATACTAACGTCTAAGCTGAACCGAGCATCGTTTTATATCATCAACCACCTCACTCAGCCCTTGACCACGGTCCTGACCTCGCCAATGTTGCTCGATGATGGTAGCACATCCATCTTCTTCGGCCCAGCATGCCTTAAAATGGAAGTGATGCCTCCTAGAAAGATTCCACCCGATATTCCCACCAGCAGACTGAATGACCTCATCTAAAATAGGCCTATGATCAAACTTCCAGAACTCAAGATGCTTCACAATCGACCCCGGAAAGATCACCTGCCACTGAAAGTTGGAGACACGTATATCTAACCTCTCTTGGATCATATCAACCGCATCTCTTTTATTGCACCATGTAAAAGGTTGACCCGAAAAACCAATATCTTTTAACCAACACTCATCCAAGGCCAAACGAAAATCATTAATCAAGACTTGAACCCGATGACCACCACCCAACTTCTTAGAGTTATCTAAGATCTCATTAAAATCGCCCACGCAAGCCCACGGTAAAGAAGACATATTCTTAAGACGGCTGAGAAAGGTCCAACCATTATATCTTTGACTCGTTACCGAGTTCCCATAAAAACCAGTAAACCTCTAAGAAACATTTCGATGAGACATGACTTGAACATCAATATGGAACCGAGAGTAGGATAACAAACTAATGTCAATCAAGTCCGTCTAAAAGAGACAGTTACCACCACTTCTGCCTATCGATTCCACAACTAACTTACTATTAAAACCTAACTTAACATACACAAACTCTATACGAATTCTACTAGCTTTGGTTTCCATGAGAAATATTGCATCTGATTTATGAGCCTTTTTAATGCTCAACAACACTTGGAGTGTCCAGGTACTTCCCAAACCCCAAGCGTTCCAACTTAATATTTTCATTGCTTCCGGTAGGCCAGTTGAGACAGACCCGTTGATATCTCATCAAAAAGCTCCAAAGAACCATCACATTGAAGTTTCGACTTTTGTTTCTTGTCCTTGCCACCATCATTCAAATCCGAATTTCTTTTGCCTAACTGTGTCTCATCATCCAACCCGTCAGTATTTCTAACCTTAATTCAAGCCCAACTTTTCAATTTACCGGACTTAGGCCCAATAGATTTTCTATTTTCAAATTGCATCACTCTCATCTCCGGAGGCCTATATATATATATTGGTTGAGCCTGGCCCATTTCCCATGCCTATATCCATCTCCATCACAGATATATCTGGCTGACTTATTCGGGTTAACTAGATCCTCTATAATAATTGGAACAGGAATCTCTGGCAATAACTCCTCATGCCTAATGTCACTCCGAATACTTACCTTCTTAATGATTGATTGACACACCTCCCCCACTTTAATAGAGATTGTTTCCTTGTAAGACGACACTTCTTTCCCAACGTTAATTCCACAATTATTCTTTCCCCTGATTACGTCTCTCCCAACAATTCCGGAACTTCCCTTATGGTTAGATTGTTACCCCAAAATATGGGATACTCCCTCCCCTCTAGAGTTTGACAAAGATACGTCAACCCTAAGAACCGATCTCACTACCGGTGGCGACTCCACCGTCTTTCCCGAGTTCCTATCGTCACCTAAAGATCTTCTAACAGGCCGAGGTTGCAAAGATTCTGGCCTACCACCAACCAGATCATCCCTATTTGAACCCCTATCATTTCTAAAAGCCCTAATTCTAGGACCTTTCTGCCGCATACAACCACCCCTAACTGGGCTAGAAGCTCTCAACCATACCCTATATAGAAGATTATAATCTTCTTTTCTTGCACCATCGCCTGCCACCGCATAGTCTCTAACGACATGACTCAAGTATCTACACATATAACAATTATCTGATAATTTTTCATATCGTAAAAGCATCTTGGTCTCCTACCTATCACCCATAACATCCACCCTCAAGAAACTGCGAAGTGGTTTATCTATAGTAACATCTGTTAGGATTATGCTCAATAGCAAGAGTGTAATGTTGTAATTAACAATCTTTTTCATATTAATAAAGTGATTTCTGGTTTAACAAATCGTATAGCATTTATAGTTTGTATTATAATTGTCAAAGTAAATAATCATAAGGTCTAAAGACTATGGGAAAAGAAGAATTGTTCGTACATCTGGATATGTATGTGGTAGACACAATTCTTTAGTTAGTCTTGAATATTGTTCACAACTTAAGTTAAAGGTTGGGCACCTTTATCTTGTTAAAGTTGTAGAATTCTTTTGCTAGCATTTGAGTGGGATCAAATGAGATATGATGAGTCTAAAATCATCGGAGTGTCTTCGAGCAAAAGGATCTAGTGCACTGGGTGCATTGAACTGGATCACAATGAAAAGCTTTATCTAGAACCGTCAATAGATAATAGTCTTTTCATTATCAGGACAATCGGAGAGTCTATCTTAATCCTGAGATAAATGATGGACTTATGGTTGCAAGTGATATCATTTGAGTTATCAATGAGTACGATTATATCGCATAGTCTATCCTCGATAGTTTGGTGATATTCATTTGTTAATCGATAGAGGACTTCATTTATAGATATGGACATCGTGGCTCCATTTAATTAAATGAGAGTATAATATCATCATATGGATGTTTTGAGGTAATTGGATATTAAATCTCAACGTTGAGTTTTCGATAGTGTCTATTGAAAACATGGCTTCTGGACAAGTTAAAATATCCAAGTTCAAAACGTGGTCATATGAGTAAATATGGTAACTTGGAGAGTTATAGGCGGTCTATGAACTCTTGGCGATTACTGATATTAATCACGAGGATACACTATCTCCAATATGATTGTCTAGGGTATGAATGAGGAGCATCTTCCTTTTCTATCTTTATTTAAGAGTTCAGTTTTAGCTCTTTAGTGGAATGAGTTAAAATTAATGGATCGGACCTAAGTGAATCATTTGTTGATTGTGATTAGGTTATGTCTATTGAAGCTTAAATTTAGATGGCCCGCCAAGATCCCCAATCCACACGGACTTGCATGGATCACTTGATATATTCTACCGGACCAATTTAAGGGTCCATCTAGAATTGCATTTAATATATTAAGAATATAATTTGCACATTATTTAAGTAATGGGCTGCTCAATTATATTAATATATTAATGAAAGACATGTGGGCTTGTTTCTTTTAGTAAGAATGGGTCTGGTTCACATGTGGGCTTTTTTATTTAAAGTCCAATGGATTAAATGAAATAGGAAAATAATATTAGGCCCATCTTATATATAAGTGGGGCGGCTAGGTTAAGGTTTTGACCTAAAAATATTATTTTGTTTCATTTGTTTTAATTAAATAAGAATTAATTGATTTATTGATTAATTGTTTAATTAAAGAAACAAATCTTTCCTAAAAGTAAAAGACTTGTTTGATAAGTAAATAAATAAATTAGTATTATTTATTTAATCAAATAAGGAGTCTTTTTTTTTTTATTTAGTCAAATAAAAGAATAAAAATAAAAGAGTTGGATTAGGGTTTGAAGTCTATAAAGTTAAAAAGAATTAAGGTTGAATTTTAGTCACCCTATATAAGTGACATGATGAAATTCGGCCAACCCTAATTAGATACTACATAGAATTCGGCAACCCTAAAGGAAAAAGAAGAAAAATTCGGCCAACCTATATATATGTTCTTATAGGGTTCGGCCACATCAATTAATTGGTGCTTGAGTTTTTATTTTCTTTCTTCTTCTTCTTAATTCTAAGAGAGTTTTTATTCTAGAGAGACAAAAAGGAGTGAAAAATTATTCTTTGATAGTATACAATTGCTTAAACATCAATAAGCTTGTGTATACGATATCGATCTAGGTTCACGCGAGTTTCGATCATAAGATTGTGAACTCAAAAGTGACCGGAATAATTTTGACATTCTTTTGATTGTTTTGTGACTAACAAAGAAAAGAAAGTATTTGTTTGGTCCATTCACAGGTTTGCAATTCAAAGGAAAGGGAGACCACGCTCCTAGGTGATCCACGTTCGTGCTCGGATTGAAGGTCTTGCGGATTACCATCGACGTAAGTCAATCGGATCACGCGACAAGAGGTAATTTACTTTTGTTGATATATATGCATGTTTATTGATTAAAAGGGTTTAAGGTTCATAAAGGAAAAATTTTAAAAGTCACTAAATCGTCTTTAGTATCGCTTCCGCTGCGTGTAACACTTTTATTTGTTTATTTTTTCCCTACAATTGGTATCAGAGCCTAGGTTGAACCCTTTTAATTAATTAACGTATATATACGTGGATCTATTTCTTTTTATTGTGATTATGCATGTTTAGAAAGAGATGGCACTCTAGGTATTCAAATATATAATTACATGTGATGTATGGATATATATATATTTTATGTGGTTTGTTATTGCTCGATTTTGGCCCTAGATTTTCAATGTAATTTTTGTTTCGGAGTTGTAACAAGAAGGGTGGTCTATTATCGCCATAATTCCTTCTTGGTAGATTGCTAGGTTTTATTTTTTTTTTATATATATGTGCAGTATTTTTTTAGGGTTACTGCAGTTTTTTTTTATTTATTTTTAGTATGTGCAGTTTTTGGTTTGTAAAAATACTGCAGTGAATAAAAAAAAAAAAAAAATTAATACTGCAGTATTTATTATATATATACTACCGTAATATATTTAGGTCTTGGAGATTCGAAGACACGAAGCAAAACGAAGCAACCGGAACCAAGTACGAGCACCGTGCGCACCCTAGGAGTGGATTGGGCTGCGCATGACAAGCCCAAACTTTGGTGGGCTGCGCATGGCAGCCTTGTGTGGCCTTATGGGCTGCGCAAGGCAGCCCCTTTGTGGGGTTGTGGGCTGCGCACGCCCATGGGAGAAGGCCGAAGGATGAGCGTATGGTTGATGGGCCACCTGAAGATCTTGTATTCCTGACAAATTGTAATTTACTTGTTTTTCTAGGATGGGCCAAAATTGTTGCTATTTAATTTATGCTTAAATATTACAATATTTGTTATTGTATGATAACATGACATATAGAATAGGAGTGTCACGCATATATCTCTTTTGGTATGAACATGCATTGAATGATTTAGGTATCTAAATTGGCATCTAGATAACTCGGTAAATCATTCTATGGGATTTAATCACACGCCTTAAATAATTGAGTGGGAGAAGGTGTTTTGGTAACACCTATGGCCTCCAAGGTTAGTTGAGCTTTATTATTTATTGGTAATCCCCCCAAGGGGCGTCCATGAATGGAATTTAGCAACATACTTCCTTACAAGGATAGACTAGACAATGGACTCAAACGAGATCTACTCCCCAAGGAGGGATTTTCGTGAGAGAAAATTGAGGGTCGATATCTTGGTAACACACTCAATGTAATTTTATTGATATCCTCCCAAGAGTTCTTGTCAGTAAAATTGCAAGGCTAAAATTGAAAACGCTGGTTGTTATGTTAACAATTAGGTGGGACCTAGTCTAACTAGTAAATGGTGCGAACTCCCAAAGGAGGCGTAACATTTATGGGTGTTAGATCACCGTTGAATTTTATGATTGAGTTATTTATTTAATTCAAGATAAATATTTAAAAGTGCTTTATCATGATTATTTACTTATATATGTTTTGTTTTATTCAGAAATCATGACCCCATCACTTATGAACATCCTGAAAGATAACACTTTAACTGGAGATAATTATGTCACATGGAAAAGGAAAATTGGGTTGTTACTGCAAAGTGAAAAACATAAGTTTGTTCTAACTACTCCTAAACCACCTGCTCCTAATAATGAATCTAGCATAATGTGTAGAGATGAGTATGAGCAGTGGAAGACTTCAGATGATATGGCAAAATGTTACATTATGGCCACTATCTCCGACGTGTTGCAACAGCAGCATGAAGGAATGGAGTCCGCTGCTGATATAATGATGTCTCTAGAGGAGATGTTTGCTATGAAGTCTAGGACGACTAAGAGAGAGGCAGTGACTGCTTTTATGAATCTTAGGATGAAACCTGGACAGGCTGTGAAAGATCACATGATGAAAGTCATAGCACATCTCAACATTGCTGAACTGCATGGCGCTGAGATAGATGGTGAGACAAAGATTGATATGGTTGTCAATTCATTGTCAGATTCCTTTGATCAGTTCAAATTGGACTACACTTTGAACAAAAAGGAATACACCTTACAAGGCCTGATGCAAGATGTTCAAAGTGCTGAAAAGATCCTTGTGAAAGGCAAAGGTCAAGAGATTCATATGGTTGGTAAAGTTGCTACTGTTAAGGCCCGTCAAAAGGTCAAGAAACAACAGAAGAAAAAGCAACTTGGGCCTATCAAGAAGGAGACCAAGAAAGTAACCAAGATCAAAGGGAAATGCTTCCTTTGTGGTGAAAAGGGACATTGGAAGAGAAATTGCCCAAAGTCCCAGAACAAGAAGGAAGAAGGTAATTTGAATTATCTAGAAACATGTTTTTTGGCTGATTCTACAGATTCTTGGATCATAGACTCAGGAGCCACTAATCATGTTTGTTATTCCTTGCAGGGGTTTCAAGAAAGGAGAAAGCCGAGTAAGAATGAAATCAATTTGCGCTTGGGCAACGGAACGTTAGTGTCTGCAAGTGCAGTGGGAGATATTAGAGTTTATTTGGATTCTAGAAGGCATTTAGATTTAATAGACGTTTATTATGTACCTCAATTCAAGAGGAATTTAATTTCAGTTTCTTGTTTGAATAAATTTGGATATTCGGTTACTTTTAATAAAGTTTTTATTATTAGTAAGAATGACAAAATTATTTGCCAAGGTACATTGGAAAACGGTCTATACTTTTTGCATAGAAATATCTCTCACTCGTTAGACACAGAAATAACGGAACCTAATCATAAAAGAGTAAAATTATCAACAGATGAAACCTACCTTTGGCATTTACGCTTAGGTCATATTAACCTTAATAGGATTAAAAGATTGGTAAGTGACGGACCTTTAAGTGACTTAAAGGTTGATGATCTACCAACTTGTGAATCTTGTTTGGAAGGTAAAATGACCAAAAGGACGTTCTCTGCCAAAGGTGCAAGAGCCACTGAATGTTTAGGATTGATACACACTGATGTATGTGGACCTATGAGCATTCAAGCTAGAGGTGGATATGAGTACTTCATCACCTTCACGGATGATTACTCAAGATTTGGTTATGTGTATCTCATGAGACATAAGTCGGATGCTTTTGACATGTTCAAAGCATTCAAAGCTGAAGTGGAAAATCAGCTTGAGAAACACATAAAAATCTTGAGATCTGATCGTGGTGGAGAATATCTATCCGGTGAGTTTCAGCAATATCTTATTGATAATGGGATAGTTTCTCAGTTTTCTGCACCAGGTACACCTCAACAGAATGGGGTAGCAGAAAGGAGAAATAGAACTCTTTTGGATATGGTTAGGTCTATGTTGAGTTATTCAACGCTTCCTATTTCTTTTTGGGGATATGCTTTACAAACTGCTATATACATTCTAAACGATGTACCATCTAAGTCTGTTCCTAAAACACCGCATGAGTTGTGGACTGGGCGCAAGCCTAGTTTACAACACTTAAGGATATTTGGTTGTCCTGCGCATGTGTTAAAAGGAAAGACAGAAAAGATGGAGTCCCGTTCAGAAACATGTATATTTGTAGGGTATCCAAAAGAAACTAAAGGATATTATTTCTATAGTCCTTCAGATCTTAAAGTATTTGTTTCGACAAATGCTAAATTTCTGGAAAAGGACTATATGAATGATTTTGTGCCTAGAAGTAGAATTGTCCTGAATGAGATGTCAGGAGATACAATTCCACGAGAGGTTGCACAACCTAACCCAATTATAAGTTCCGATCCAACACAAGATCAACAACCTACCATTCCTCGTCGTAGTGGGAGGGTTAGAACACAACCCGAAAGATACATCGGTCTGGGAGAATCAGTGGAGAATCTCCCGGACGACGATGATCCCTATACGTACAAGGAAGCTATGGAGGATGTTGATAGTCGCCATTGGCAAAAGGCAATGCAATCCGAGATTGAATCTATGTTCGATAACAAAGTCTGGTCCCTTGTAGACTTGCCTAAAGGGATAAAACCCATTGGGTGCAAGTGGGTATACAAGAGGAAAAGAGGTATGGATGGAAAGGTGGAAACCTTTAAAGCTAGATTGGTAGCTAAAGGGTATACACAGAAAGAAGGTATCGATTACGAGGAAACCTTCTCTCATGTGGCCATGCTTAAATCCATTAGGATACTCTTATCCATTGCAGCATCTTTAGATTTAGAGATTTGGCAAATGGACGTCAAGACAGCTTTCCTAAATGGAAGTCTTGACGAAAGCATCTACATGATGCAACAAGAGGGATTCATTGAAAAGGGCCAAGTGGATAAGGTATGCAAGTTGCAGAAATCCATATATGGATTAAAGCAAGCATCCAGATCCTGGAACATAAGGTTTGATCAAGCTATCAAAGGTTTTGGATTTATTCAGAATCCTGACGAACCTTGTGTATACAAAAGGATTAAAGGCGACAAGTTGGTTTTCCTGATTCTTTATGTTGATGATATACTACTCATTGGAAACGATGTAGGTGTATTAACATCAGTAAAAGAATGGTTAGCAAAACAATTTGATATGAAGGACTTAGGAGAAGCAAGTTTTATTCTAGGTATCCAAGTAATAAGGGATAGAAAGAATAGAACGATTGCATTATCCCAAGCTTCATACATAGACAAAATCTTGTCTAGGTTTTCCATGCAGGATTCCAAGAAAGGTATGTTACCTTTCAGACATGGAATCAAGCTTTCTAAGGAACAAGTTCCTAAGAATGAGCATGAAGAGCAATTCATGAGTAGAGTTCCATATGCCTCGGCAGTTGAAAGTCTCATGTATGCAATGCTCTGTACTAGACCAGATATTTGTTTTGCTGTTGGCATAGTTAGCAGGTTTCAATCGAAACCTGGACCTGATCACTGGACGGCAGTCAAGCATATTTTCAAGTATCTTAAGAGAACGAGAGATAATATGCTTGTATACTCTGGAGGGGATTTGGTTCCCGTTGGGTATACAGATTCTGATTTCCAATCAGATTCTGACTCCAGAAAATCCACATCAGGGGCTGTGTTTACTATTGGAGGAGGAGCAGTTATATGGAGGAGTATCAAGCAATCTTGTATTGCTGATTCCACCATGGAAGCTGAGTATGTTGCTGCATGCGAAGCTGCCAAAGAGGCTGTTTGGCTCCGCCAATTCTTGATTGACTTAGAAGTGGTTCCTAGTGCGAATAAGCAGATCACTATCTACTGTGACAACAGTGGAGCAGTGGCTAATTCGAAAGAACCAAGAAGTCACAAGAGAGGTAAACACATTGAAAGAAAGTATCATCTTTTAAGGGAGATTGTTCAAAGAGGTGACGTGACGATTACCAAAATCGCGTCAGCAGAAAATCTAGCGGATCCCTTCACAAAGGCTCTACCTCAGAAGAGTTTCGATGGGCATCTAGAGAATATGGGCTTAAGAGATATGACACATTTGCTATAGCGCAAGTGGGAGATTGTTAGGATTATGCTCAATAGCAAGAGTGTAATGTTGTAATTAACAATCTTTTTTATATTAATAAAGTGATTTCTGGTTTAACAAATCGTATAGCATTTATAGTTTGTATTATAATTGTCAAAGTAAATAATCATAAGGTCTAAAGACTATGGGAAAAGAAGAATTGTTCGTACATCTGGATATGTATGTGGTAGACACAATTCTTTAGTTAGTCTTGAATAATGTTCACAACTTAAGTTAAAGGTTGGGCACCTTTATCTTGTTAAAGTTGTAGAATTCTTTTGCTAGCATTTGAGTGGGATCAAATGAGATATGATGAGTCTAAAATCATCGGAGTGTCTTCGAGCAAAAGGATCTAGTGCACTGGGTGCATTGAACTGGATCACAATGAAAAGCTTTATCTAGAACCGTCAATAGATAATAGTCTTTTCATTATCAGGACAATCGGAGGGTCTATCTTAATCCTGAGATAAATGATGGACTTATGGTTGCAAGTGATATCATTTGAGTTATCAATGAGTACGATTATATCACATAGTCTATCCTCGATAGTTTGGTGATATTCATTTGTTAATCGATAGAGGACTTCATTTATAGATATGGACATCGTGGCTCCATTTAATTAAATGAGAGTATAATATCATCATATGGATGTTTTGAGGTAATTGGATATTAAATCTCAACGTTGAGTTTTCGATAGTGTCTATTGAAAACATGGCTTCTGGACAAGTCAAAATATCCAAGTTCAAAACATGGTCATATGAGTAAATATGGTAACTTGGAGAGTTATAGGCGGTCTATGAACTCTTGGCGATTACTGATATTAATCACGAGGATACACTATCTCCAATATGATTGTCTAGGGTATGAATGAGGAGCATCTTCCTTTTCTATCTTTATTTAAGAGTTCAGTTTTAGCTCTTTAGTGGAATGAGTTAAAATTAATGGATCGGACCTAAGTGAATCATTTGTTGATTGTGATTAGGTTATGTCTATTGAAGCTTAAATTTAGATGGCCCGCCAAGATCCCCAATCCACACGGACTTGCATGGATCACTTGATATATTCTACCGGACCAATTTAAGGGTCCATCTAGAATTGCATTTAATATATTAAGAATATAATTTGCACATTATTTAAGTAATGGGCTGCTCAATTATATTAATATATTAATGAAAGACATGTGGGCTTGTTTCTTTTAGTAAGAATGGGTCTGGTTCACATGTGGGCTTTTTTATTTAAAGTCCAATGGATTAAATGAAATAGGAAAATAATATTAGGCCCATCTTATATATAAGTGGGGCGGCTAGGTTAAGGTTTTGACCTAAAAATATTATTTTGTTTCATTTGTTTTAATTAAATAAGAATTAATTGATTTATTGATT
Organism: Acer negundo; assembly: GCA_035582765.1. Classification (NCBI taxonomy): domain Eukaryota; kingdom Viridiplantae; phylum Streptophyta; class Magnoliopsida; order Sapindales; family Sapindaceae; genus Acer; species Acer negundo. The sequence goes on along the minus strand of CM069241.1, from coordinate 17,785,407 downwards.
AATTGTTTAATTAAAGAAACAAATCTTTCCTAAAAAGTAAAAGACTTGTTTGATAAGTAAATAAATAAATTAGTATTATTTATTTAATCAAATAAGGAGTCTTTTTTTTATTTAGTCAAATAAAAGAATAAAAATAAAAGAGTTGGATTAGGGTTTGAAGTCTATAAAGTTAAAAAGAATTAGGGTTGAATTTCAGTCACCCTATATAAGTGACATGATGAAATTCGGCCAACCCTAATTAGATACTACATAGAATTCGGCAACCCTAAAGGAAAAAGAAGAAAAATTCGGCCAACCTATATATATGTTCTTATAGGGTTCGGCCACATCAATTATTTTGGTGCTTGAGTTTTTATTTTCTTTCTTCTTCTTCTTAATTCTAAGAGAGTTTTTATTCTAGAGAGACAAAAAGGAGTGAAAAATTATTCTTTGATAGTATACAATTGCTTAAACATCAATAAGCTTGTGTATACGATATCGATCTAGGTTCACGCGAGTTTCGATCATAAGATTGTGAACTCAAACGTGACCGGAATAATTTTGACATTCTTTTGATTGTTTTGTGACTAACAAAGAAAAGAAAGTATTTGTTTGGTCCATTCACAGGTTTGCAATTCAAAGGAAAGGGAGACCACGCTCCTAGGTGATCCACGTTCGTGCTCGGATTGAAGGTCTTGCGGATTACCATCGACGTAAGTCAATCGGATCACGCGACAAGAGGTAATTTACTTTTGTTGATATATATGCATGTTTATTGATTAAAAGGGTTTAAGGTTCATAAAGGAAAAATTTTAAAAGTCACTAAATCGTCTTTAGTATCGCTTCCGCTGCGTGTAACACTTTTATTTGTTTATTTTTTCCCTACAACATCCACCCGAACACGCACATACTTTCCCACGCATTCACTAGATTTATTTTCGTTCATTTCCTTTACTTCGCTAATCATGTTGCCTAAAAATATTCCGATATCTTTTGTCATGCACATCAGCGGAACCTGATGATTCTGAATCTATAAAGTAGCCTTGTTAAACTCCATATCAAGAACCTCGTCCTTGCTCATTGGTTCAAAATGAACTAACAATCCATTATCAAAGCTCCACGGACCTCCCTTCAAAACACTTCGGCGATCCTCCTCACTCCTGAACATAAATGAAAAGATATTTCCATCCACCACCTCAATCTCCACCCCCTCTTTGATACGTCAAATCTAAGGTATTAGATTAATGAAAGCCTCTTGATTCACTAGTTTGTTCAAAAGAATCTTCCCCACTAGCTGCAGCGCCATACGTTTAGCCCCATCAACCTTTAGACTGTGCCGTAAAGGCATCACTGACCCCTCCTTATCTTGGAGTGAAAGAGCGTCACAAAAAAGGGCCACCTCATCAACATTCATCAAGACAAATCATGTATATTCTGAGAACCTAACTACACTCCGGTTGAGTGAAAAAACAGGACCACAAAAAAGGGTCAACCGACTACTTTCAGCTAAGACCTTCTAAAATTCAGAGAATATTAGAAACCCTAAGGGAGAGAACTCAACTAATTAATACCTAATTTTTATGAAGGTAATTTTTCAACTTGGATACAAAATCATGACTCTTGGTTTAATTTAATCGTACGTTATCCCCTTAAACTTATGATTAAATTAAACTACAAGTCATTTCTCTAATAAGGAAATAATATTGTCATACAATATTTATATATGGTTATACAAGGAACACATAAACTCATACAATGACATGCATATATAACTAAAGTGCCCTTATACTTGCAACTTGTAAAAATCTTCATTTGATTTACAAAAATCTTCATTTGTTTGCTATTATTTAATCTTCATTTGATTAACAAGGTTTAATGCATACGGGCAATAATAAACATATTTGTTATAATTTCTCCATTTGAATTAACTTAAAATGCCTTCGCAAAGTATAAAAATGATATTTTTTTTTCTATCTCATATATATTCATCAAGGTGTCTCACTCTTTCTTTGATGTTGTTATGTGCTCTAACTTAAAAAAAAAAAAAAAAAAAACATATGAGGTACAGTAAAACCTCAATAAATGAATGTTCGATAAATTAATAACTGCACTTAAATAATAAAATCTTTCAGTCCCAACTCGGGCCTGTTTTCTAAATTAATAACCTCGTTAAATGCATAAGATAATATATTTTTTTTGAAGTCGTTTAGGTCCCAACAAATATATAAATTAATAATTGATTAAATATATAAAAAATATAACAAATAAAAATTCATAATACATATCACTAAAATTTTAACTTAACAACTAAAATAAAAATAAAATTAAAATAAAATTAAAATAAAATTAAAAAAAACTTAACAACTTCTATTTTTTCAATTCAAATCTTTCTTAAAATATACATCTAAAATCGTTTGTCTTTTCTTTATACCGAAACCGAACTCAATATGATCCTTAATTTTTTGCAAATCAAACACCATATTTGGTATTTTTTTTTTTTTTTTTCATTTTGTAGCAAGAAGTTATTTAATGTCACTATTGCTTGAAAAACCTTTTTTGAAGAGACACTTAGTAAAACACTGCTGTCATCTGGATCATGATCATCGATAGACGTATTCATTACCCCTTGAATAATTTCTTCTTCAGTAGGCGATTCCATCACTATATCATTTTCACTTGGATAATTCAAAAGGTGATCAACATCCATCACATTTCTATAGTGTAGACCAGAAATGGCTTCACGTAATCCATCGATGCCTTCATCTTCACCAACTTGTGGTTCATAAGCCATATCTTCATCTAAACGGATCTTACAAAAAACAATTTGCAATGGTTGTTGTCTTCACATCAATGTTCCAAGCCGCATTAATTTTTTGACATTGTATACATGTTGTTGGATATCAAATATCATCGCAGCGGAAAGGATACTGGGATTGTTACATACGATCAGTGTATAATTACAAGAAAAATACACTCGACTCACCATGCTATTTGCTGTAACTCGAAGAGGACCGGCTAAGAAGAGAAATAAACTCTCTGTATTTAACTCTCTGTAAAAGTACGTTCAGAATGGGATGGATGGAATGAATATCACACCTTGCTATTTATAGGGTCCAGACTCCTATCTGGATGGATACTGATATACAAATTTAAAATCATATTTATCATTTTAACCATTTATCTGATCAGTCTGAATTTAACATAATTATCACTATATTTGATAATTAAAATTCAAACTATTAGATATTTTAATCCATATCAGTAACAGTAATTATCAATTAATTAACTCATAAATATATTGAAACACTTGAGCGTATTCCAACATCTCCCACTTGCACAAGTGGAGCAATGAAAACTTTACAGAGTCATGTTTCTCAAGCTTTTGGGTCCAATCACAGATCATTCATACAAGCAAATGCACAGTGTGATCGATGAACAATATTATACAAATGTATTGGAGCACGTAATGCATTGTTCATATGTGTCCTAGATTTAATTTTCATTCATCAGTCTAAGCATACTTAACCCTCAGCATATAAAGTCATGCTTGACTATATTAAATTTTTATGTATTCACAATTGTATTCTTGTCTATCATAGACAATACAATTGGTCGACAAGAATACCAAAAATTAATGAAGAAACATTATATCTTCCCATTGAACACTTGTATCTCAGTTTCAAAAACAACTGCTATCCTAGTCCTGTTTCATAGACCGAATAGTACCATAGTCATAGAAAAAACACGCTAAAGAAGCTAACATTGTCTTGTTACTTTGAATCAAAGTCAATAGTCATAAGGACACTATTTTAGGCTTAATCAAAACCTCAAGGAACTTACACAATGAGGAAGCATGGATCATTCTCTTATTTTCCTTTTGATCACATAGCACACATTGTATGAATCACGTGCTACAATGAATTTCATTCTCATAAAGAATGTATATGTCTAAACTATTCACTTTACAAATCTGAGTTCAGTCGCTATCTACAGCGCCTAACCTGAGTTCATAAAGCTTGCCATGTCTTACTTGGGCGCCAATTATGTTCTCACATCTGGCTTAATCAGGTTTCATGATTGTGGGGTTGAATCATGATCGGTTCAAAAGAATATAAGAACCTTATCTTGACTTGGTCAAGGCGACATATTCATAAATATAAGCTCCATGAGAATAAAGTCTCTGATTTATTCTCTTCTATATATGTGTCTTATCTCAGCATATTGTTTTAGCATTTGAGGCGACCGCATGTGTAAGAATGCAGGTCTTAACCTGACGACATATTTAAATAACCATTTTTGTGAAATATATGCTAGAAAAGGAAAAAAAGATTTATTCATATCAAATAGTGAAATTCAAACAAATCATTATGATTACAATCTACATATCCCTAAAGACTTAGCATGTGACGAGTAAACATCTCTTATCACTGCTTTGGTAAATGGATCAGCTATCATTTCATACGTAGATATGTATTGAATAATCACTTCCCTTTTTCCAAAGACGTCTCTGACAAAATTATATTTTGTCTCGATATGTTTGGATTTACTGTGATATTTCGAATACTTTGTGTAAGCAATGGCTGCTTGATTATCATAGTAAATAGTTACTAGTCTTGAAACACCGGTAACGATCTCTAGATCCTCAATGAATCTTTTGAGCCAAACACCCTCTTGTACTGCTGCTGAACATGCCACAAATTCAGCTTCCATTGTAGACAATGCAATACATGTCTGTTTCTTGCTACACCATGAGATAGCGCCTCAATTGAGCAAAAATGCATACCCTGATGTTGATTTTCGCTCATCTAGATCATCTCCCTGGTCAGAATTTGTATATCCAACTAAGCGTAAATCTCCTCCTTGGTAGCATCGAGAATAGTCTACAATTCCCTTGAGGTATGCTAAGATCCTTTTGACCGCATGCCAATGTTTCTGCTCAGGGTTGGATTCAAATCTGCTCACAAACCCAACTGCAAAACATATATCAGGCCTAGTACACATCATTGCGAACATGAGAATCCCAATGGCATTGGAGTAAGGAACTCTACTCATTTTCTCTCGTTCTTCTAGAGCCTTAGGGCATATTTTGAGACTGAGCTTTTGTCCTTTAGAGATAGAAGTATCCATAGGCTTACAATTTGCCATATTGAATCGTTCTAGAATCTTTCTAATGTAAGGCTCTTGTGATAGAGCTAGAAGTTTCTTTGAACGATCTCTTGTAATCTTTACTCCCAAAATATAGGTAGCTTCGCCCATATCTTTCATCTCAAAATTTGAAGATAACCATTCTTTAATGGTCATGACAAAACTCTTATCATCTCCAGCTAACAAAATGTCATCCACATATAACGACAATATCACAAAATTGCCTTCAGACTTTTTTATATAGACGCAATGGTCTTCTTCAATCATTGTAAATCCATACAACAATACTGCCTGATGGAACCGAAGATACCACTGTCTGGAGGATTGTTTCAAACCATATATCGATCTTTTAAGCTTGCAAACTTTGCACTCTTGACCTTTTGTAACAAAATTTTCAGATTGTACCATATAAATTTCTTCCTCCAATTCTCCATTGAGAAATGTTGTTTTTACATCCATTTGATGTAATTCTAAGTCCATATGTGCGACGACTGCCAGAATAAGGTGTATCGAAGCAAACCTTACTACATGAGAAAAGGTTTCTTCATAGTCTATATCCTCTTGTTGAGTGTATCCTTTTGCAACTAGACACGCTTTGTATCTTTCAATTGTACCATCCGCCTTTCGTTTGATACGAAGAATCCATTTGTTTCCAATGGCTCGACAATCAGACGGTAAATCAACCAAGTCCCAAACATGGTTCCATTGACTCTATCTCTTCTTCCATGGCTTTCATCCATAATTTCTTAGCAGGTGAGTTGAGAGCTTCATTTGCATTTTTCGGTTCATCTTTTTCATGTGAAGCAACCATAAATGTTTCCCCCTCAATCTCAAAACGATAATGTGTGATAGCTCTACGGTTACTCTTTTGAGTTTGTAAATCTCCAGAAGCTGGTTGAACAACTGCGTTACTCCCACTAGGGACAGAAGTGCCAGGTAAATTTGTATCTACCTCAACTAGAGTGTTCAGGTTTACATCATCATTAAGATCATCCAATTCAAAGAATCGAACATCTTTATCAACTTCACCTTTGATTGGAAATTCATTTTCCAAGAAATTGACATCTCGTGATTCTAATTCAGTCACACTTCCATCGGAATTCTCACATTTCAGTGTATATCCTTTGGAATGCTCAGAGTATCTAATAAAGATATGCTTTTTTCCTCTTGCACCCAATTTTCCATATTGACTAGATAGATTATGAGCATAACCCGTACACCCCCAAGGTCTCAGGTTTGTTAAAACAGGTTTTCTACCTGTCCATAACTCATATGGGGTGGAAGTGACTGATTTTGAAGGCACACGGTTAAGTATATAGGCTGCAGTTAATAAAACATCTCCCCAGTATGACACTGGTAGATTTGCTTGCGCCATCATAGACCTAACCATTTCCAATAATGTTCTATTCCTTCTTTCCGCTACACCATTTTGTTGCGAAGTGTAAGGAATAGTCAATTGCCTTTCTATACCTTTCTCATTACACAATTCATTGAATTGATTGGAAAGATATTCACGTCCTTGGTCAGTTCTTAAAACTTTTATTTTCTTGTCTAATTGATTTTCAACTAAATTCATAAATATTTTGAAGCAATCCAATGCTTCAGATATATGAGAAATCAAATAGACATGACCGAAACATGTGAAATCATTTATGAATGTAATGAAGTAAGAAGCTTCTTGCCTCGCTCTTACATTCATTGACCACAGATGTCTGAATGAATCAGCTGTAATGGAATTTCATCTCGAGTTCCTTTACCAAATGGCTTCATTGTAGTTTTTCCTGCTAGACAATTCTCACAAATAGACATCTCTATTTTAGTGAGTGAGCCCAATAGACCTAATTTGGTCAATTTGCTCATTCTATATTGCTCAATATGACCTAGTGTAGCATGCCAAGTATAAACATCAATATTTATATTATCAAAAGCAGATATAAAGGAAAAACTACTATCATTATTAATACTGTTAAAGCCAGTATCCAAAATCATGAAACCATTTAACAAACAACCAGTACCAATTTGAATAGAATTCAAATAAATATTCAAATTATTCCCATGGAAATTTAAAGCATAATCTAGGCTAAGAAGAATAGTAATAGAGACTAAGTTTTGTCGGATCTCTGGTGAATACAACACATCATGGAGATAAAGGGTTTTGCCATTGTGAAACTCTAGTTTGCACGTGCCTATACCCTTGACTTCCACTCTTGAGTTGTTTCCCACGTATATCCACTTTGTTCCTTATGGGTTCCAACGATATTCCACAAATGCTCCCCGGTTTTTAGCTACATGGTCCGTTGCTCCTCAGTCTACAGTCCACAGAAGACGAGATTCAGTTAGTAAAACAGTGCTAGAAATAGAAGCATATTTGTTTATGGAATTGGGTTTTACCTTTTTCGGCTCAGTGTATTCACGAGCGAAGTGACCCAATTTGCAACAATTGTAACAAGTTGCCTTAGCCTTATCCTTATCCTTCTTAATTCCAACACGTTTGCCTCTTTTCTGTTTTCTGATCCCAGCTTTCTTATTGTTGACACTAGGACCTTTTCCCTTCTGGAAAGGTTTCTTTTCTCCATTGAGTTTTGGGCTCGAAGCCTTATACGAGTCTGGTGCCGCCATATAAAGCTGGCCAGAAGCCTTAGCAGCCTCTAGGCGCTCAGCTTCTAGTTCTAGATGGTGCAAGATATCATCAAAATTTTGATGCTATCATTGTGCTTCATATTGATCTTTATGTGTTCCCTGCTATTAGGGAGAGATTGGATAACAGCTTGAACATGTTGCTCATCAGTCAGGACATGCTCTATGCTTTTCAATTCACGCATCATGTTTGACATCTCTCTTAGTTGCTGCCTCATCGTATGATTTTGGCGCTTCCTATATGTGTCAAACTTGATAGTGAGCCTTCTAAGTTTAGTGGTTGAAGTACCACCAAACGTATCCTTCAGGACAATCCATATTGCTTGAGCAATGTCATACTCCTCAAAACCACACATCAAGTCATCAGCCATACTGCTCAGCAACGTTATGCGAGCTATGCTGTTTTTTCTTTTCTAGGCTTGGTAAGCCTCCAAGTCCCTTTTGTGTTGAGCAGTAGTTCCTACTGCAGGTTCAACCATGGTGTTGGTTATTGTTTCAAGAGCCTCTTGCTCTATAAGGATGTACTGAACCTTGCGGTGCCAAATGTCATAATTGTCACCGTTCAGTTTCTCTCCTTTGTTCAGTTCAGCCATAATGTTTTTAGTAGCAGAAGACATTTTCTATGATTTAGACAAAAAAAAAGGATGTATTTTTAGCTCTAGCATATTTCGAATTCACACTTCTTTTATTGCATCAGACATTTACACTAAAAAATATAATAGAATAATATGTAGGAATAGATTCGAAAATCAGTGAAGGCTTCTAATCATCATCTAATTCCAATATCAAAAACTAGTATATATAATTAGTGTATATTGCACAACTATAACAGTTCTAATCAATTCATAGAACTCCCACTAAACAAATATAATTATTATTAATCAATAACATTCAAGCATGATTCAATAAGTTCAAATGAAAATTTAAATAAACATAAACAAACCAAATAATTCATAATGTAAATCTAATAACTATTTTTGAAATAAGGAACTTTGAACTTAATTCTATCATGCATTTTGTAGAAACATCTATCACACTGAATGCATAATTTTTCTGACTTCTTAACCCTTGCAGCTACCATTTTTCCAAACCAAGGACCCTTTCGTATGTGCAATGACCCATGTGTTTTGCGCTACGAAGGTTTGAAAACATGCTCAAAGATGCAGTACGCCTTATGTTCATCATAACACAGCGTTCCTCTGCTATTTCTATTTCAAGAATAACATCACAAAGCAAGTCAATTTTGCCTTTATTAATGTTTTCAAGAATAATGGGCTCTACGTATTACAACTCTTGCAGGAGAGCTCTTAGCAATATCTTCGCAATTGGGATCCAATACTCAAAAGTAGTAAGATTTCTAAATGGCCACAATTTTTCCGCTCTTTTCATAAATAACCAAATCTTTTCATGAAGATAAATTTTAGAATTCATTTTAAATTCTCCTAAATTCTCTAAAAAATCAGCTTTCTCTTGATCTTCTTGTAGGAAATAAATCTGATCATTTTCCATCTACACAAAAAAAAAAATTTATATATATATATATATATATATATAGTTTCAAAATAATTTTATTGAGAAAAATTATTATGAGGACCAAAAACATGTGTATATATATATATTATAATCTAGTATTCTGACTTGATCATCTTTATGTACTGTGTGTAAAAAAAAAAATATTAGGTTGAGCGCTTTTCCAGTGTACGTCTCACTAGAAGTAGGCTGCAAATTATTTTTCTTCTGAATTGATGCTGCATCCAATATCTTTTACGCACGATTCCCTTCTTAAAAAAAAAAAAAATATCGCAAGCCATAAAAAAAAAAAAAACGTATGCACAGTTGATATTTTGAAAACAAAATTTTGTTCAGGTCTGTTGAGAAAGAAAAAAAATTGCACACAGTTTTTCTGCAAAATTTCTGGACACAATTTCCAAAAACAAATTTCCCATATTCTTTATCGTAAATATTTGGACAAAATATCTAATATACAGAACTCACATTAATTGTTGTGCACAATTGCCAAAAAATAAAAATTCTAAAAGATATATATAATTTTTTAAGATAATATATGTATATATATATATATATATGTTGTGCACAGATTTCGAACACAAAGAAAATTGGCAAGGCATGTTTTCCCAAAAAAAAACAAATAATGCACATCATTTTTTTTCAATAATGCACGTTTCTCAACTAGTTTCTGATGCTATTTGAGTATAATATTTCTAAAAAAAAAGTACACAATGACAAATAACGATTGGCTCAGTCCAAAAATTACCCAGTTTAGTTTTCTTTGACAAAACAGTATATTGTGTCTATCAAAGAAAACTGCTCAGAATTCAATTAAAAAAAAAACGATCAAATAGCTAAATAGCTTATCAAAATCTTCTAAAAATTAATCCACATACGAACCCCAATAGAATAGCAAAGCAGAAGTCAGAGACTATATGTATATTAAATATGCATAAAATAAATAATATATATTAAACTAAATGTACAAACAATCCCAAAATACTGCTCTGATACTATTGTTGAATATCAAAGATCATCGTAGTGGAAAGGATACCGGAATTGTTACATACGATTGGTGTATAATTACAAGAAAAATACACTCGACTCACCGTACTATTTGTTGTAACTCGGAGAGGACTGGCAAAAGAAGAGAAATAAACTCTCTGTAAAAGTACGCTCAGAATGGGATGAATAGAATGAATAGCACACCTTGCTATTTATAAGGTCCAGACTCCTATTTGGATGGATACTGATATTCAAATTTAAATGGTATTTAAATTTAATATCATATTTATCCTTTTAACCATTTATCTGATCAATTTGAATTTAACATATCTATCACTATATTTGATAATTAAAATTCAAACTATTAAATATTTTAATCCATATCAGTAACAGTAATTATTAATTAATTAACTGATAAATATATTGAAACACTTGAGCGTATTCTAACACATATACTTATTAATGTTTATGTATATAAATATGTAAGTACTTATTAACTTCTATGTATATATGTATCTTGGTATCTTGGTCGAAAATATGTATAATATATATACAAGTAAAAACATAAAACTTAAAAATAAAAATAAAAAAGTAGTAAAAACATGAAACTCTTTTTAAATTAATAAATATTCATTTATCAATAAATTAATAAATTATTCATTTATCAATAAATAAATAACCCCTCTAAAGTAAAATTTTTCCTCGGTCCCAATGATATTATTTTATAGGGATTTTACTATAATTCTATCGATTCATTCGATAATTGTGTTTGATCAATTGGCACCACGAATTGTCTATCTACAATTTCCTAAAAAACTTTATATTGAAACAAAAGTTGTGTAGAGTCATTTAATACTCAAAATTATTTTATTGTTGTGATAAATTTTGTAAATTTATTCGCAACCGCAAGAGTCTATTGTAAAATAGCTAATGCGAGTATGAGGTTGGTCCCACGAGAATTTATGAAAACCTAATCTAATCTAAATTTAATCTAATCTTAATCTAATAACGAAAAGTGAAGTTTAAATTGATTAAAACTGAAAACTAATTAATCATGCAACTAAAATCAAAACTAAATTAAAGAACTATACTTGCAAAATTTACTCGATGGAAGAAAAGTCCGAGGTTTGAAATCCACTGTTATCAACATTGCAAGTTTTTACTATTCGAATTATTAATTACATGAATTCTGAGTAGCAGATTAGAAATCAATCTAATGCTTTCTCAAGATTTGTCAATTAAGCACATAAAAATTAACTTTGTAAATTCTTATTTCAAAGACTTAATGTATAAGGCCCCCAAGTATTATATGTATCTGATATTTGAAAAACATATAAAACCAACCGTAACTACCCAGAAATTAAGGGTGAAACAATTTAATTTATATCAATCAATGAAAATAAGAATTATAAACATTAAAACCAAAATTGGGAATTATTATTGAATAGCAAACCAATTACAATATCAATAAGGTTTCATCCTACATTCCGGAAAACAAATTAGAAACTATTGAAGATGTTTGATTAAAAAAAAACAAAACAAAACAATAAAAAACATCCCACATGTAAAGAACAAAAGGGATAGCAATGCATTATAAGTAATAAAGTTATATCTATATAATGAACAATAGACCTCCCAACTGGACCTAGCATATACGCATATTAAATGTCTTGATGTGCTTGTGATGACTTCATTTCTATACATGTTTTAGGCTCACATTTCCTGTTGTTTGCGCTCGTTTTTTAGGTATTTTTGGTGTCTTAATGATATTAAAACTTATTTTCAAAGACTTAATGTATAAGACCCAAGTATTATATTTATCTAATATATGAAAAACATATAAAACAAACCGTAACTACCCGAATACTTGATATTAAGGGTGAAACAATTTAATTTATATCAAACAATGAAAACAAGAATTATAAACATTAAAACCGAAATTGGGAATTATTATTGAATAGCAAACCGATTACAATATCAATAAGGTTTCATCATACACCTCATAATGTTTGATGAAAAAAAAAAAAAAAAACAATAAAAAGCCTCCCACATGGAAAGAACAAAATGGTTAACAATGTATTATAAGTAATAAAGTTACACCTGTATAATGAACAATATGCCTCCCAACTAAGCCTAGAATATACACCTATTGAATGTCCTAACGGGCTTGTGATCACTTCATTTCTATACATGTTTTAGACCCCCATTTTCTTTTGTTTGCACTCGTTTCTCAGGTATTTTAGGTGTTTTAATGTGTTTGTTGAGCTTTGTGTAGGTAATTATCCATAAATAAGGTGTTAGAGCTTAATTGGAGAAGATTGAGGTTCAAAAGGTCCTTATTATCAAGAAAGGGTGACAGGTTAATTTTTGGAGGAAAGCATGGGAAAATATTGTAAAAAATCAAGCTAAAAATGATGTTTGATCAATTAAGGAGGAGAGTAGGGGGGAAATGGTAAAAGACCAAGTAAAAAACAATGCAATTTGACTATGAAGTAGCCCAATGCATCCAGCCCAACCTGTCTCCCTAAGCGCACCCTAGCTTATTTCTAAACGCACCCCAATGTCAAAGCAACCAAAGATCTTCGCAATGTCTTCTTCATCTCATAAGACCGTGAGATCTACCCATAAAATTAGACCAATGATTTGGGTGTCTTGCACACATGGTCTACCAAGTTCGTAAAATTTTCTATTAGCCACTCCAAACCTGAGGGTATTTT